>CANTUT010000278.1:1517500-1935000 GCA_947687605.1 Reutealis trisperma
TCTAGCCACGGCGCTTCTCAAGCCTCTCATTACTTTTTCTTTTTCGTTTTCTTCCATTGCGCCGCCTCCCTCAGGCGGCCGCGGAGCTGTGCGGACTCGCCGACGGCACCTCGGGCTAACGACGCCGACGGGAAGGGCAGCAGCAAAGACCGGATTACGGCCGGAGGCCGCCGGGACTGGCGGCTTTCTATCGGGAGCAGTGAGAAGGAGAGCATAAATAGAAATTTTGCGCAACTCCTAACGGGTGCGATCATACCAGCACTAATGCACCGGATCCCATCAGAACTCCGAAGTTAAACGTGCTTGGGCGAGAGTAGTACTAAGATGGGTGACCTCTTGGGAAGTCCTCGTGTTGCACCCCTCTCATTTTTTATAAAATTATTTTTTTGCTCCGTCCCCCATGATCCGGCACTTTTCCTTACGCATTCTAGCCACGGCGCTTCTCAAGCCTCTCATTACTTTTTCTTTTTCGTTTTCTTCCATTGCGCCGCCTCCCTCAGGAGGCCGCGGAGCTGTGCGGACTCGCCGACGGCACCTCGGGCTAACGACGCCGACGGGAAGGGCAGCAGCAAAGACCGGATTACGGCCGGAGGCCGCCGGGACTGGCGGCTTTCTATCGGGAGCAGTGAGAAGGAGAGCATAAATAGAAATTTTGCGCAACTCCTAACGGGTGCGATCATACCAGCACTAATGCACCGGATCCCATCAGAACTCCGAAGTTAAACGTGCTTGGGCGAGAGTAGTACTAAGATGGGTGACCTCTTGGGAAGTCCTCGTGTTGCACCCCTCTCATTTTTTATAAAATTATTTTTTTGCTCCGTCCCCCATGATCCGGCACTTTTCCTTACACATTCTAGCCACGGCGCTTCTCAAGCCTCTCATTACTTTTTCTTTTTCGTTTTCTTCCATTGCGCCGCCTCCCTCAGGCGGC
This sequence comes from Reutealis trisperma, assembly GCA_947687605.1. Lineage (NCBI taxonomy): Eukaryota > Viridiplantae > Streptophyta > Magnoliopsida > Malpighiales > Euphorbiaceae > Reutealis > Reutealis trisperma. Next base: position 1,518,432 of record CANTUT010000278.1, read on the forward strand.
CGCGGAGCTGTGCGGACTCGCCGACGGCACCTCGGGCTAACGACGCCGACGGGAAGGGCAGCAGCAAAGACCGGATTACGGCCGGAGGCCGCCGGGACTGGCGGCTTTCTATCGGGAGCAGTGAGAAGGAGAGCATAAATAGAAATTTTGCGCAACTCCTAACGGGTGCGATCATTCCAGCACTAATGCACCGGATCCCATCAGAACTCCGAAGTTAAACGTGCTTGGGCGAGAGTAGTACTAAGATGGGTGGCCTCTTGGGAAGTCCTCGTGTTGCACCCCTCTCATTTTTTATAAAATTATTTTTTTGCTCCGTCCCCCATGATCCGGCACTTTTCCTTACGCATTCTAGCCACGGCGCTTCTCAAGCCTCTCATTACTTTTTCTTTTTCGTTTTCTTCCATTGCGCCGCCTCCCTCAGGCGGCCGCGGAGCTGTGCGGACTCGCCGACGGCACCTCGGGCTAACGACGCCGACGGGAAGGGCAGCAGCAAAGACCGGATTACGGCCGGAGGCCGCCGGGACTGGCGGCTTTCTATCGGGAGCAGTGAGAAGGAGAGCATAAATAGAAATTTTGCGCAACTCCTAACGGGTGCGATCATACCAGCACTAATGCACCGGATCCCATCAGAACTCCGAAGTTAAACGTGCTTGGGCGAGAGTAGTACTAAGATGGGTGACCTCTTGGGAAGTCCTCGTGTTGCACCCCTCTCATTTTTTATAAAATTATTTTTTTGCTCCGTCCTCCATGATCCGGCACTTTTCCTTACGCATTCTAGCCACGGCGCTTCTCAAGCCTCTCATTACTTTTTCTTTTTCGTTTTCTTCCATTGCGCCGCCTCCCTCAGGCGGCCGCGGAGCTGTGCGGACTCGCCGACGGCACCTCGGGCTAACGACGCCGACGGGAAGGGCAGCAGCATAGACCGGATTACGGCCGGAGGCCGCCGGGACTGGCGGCTTTCTATCGGGAGCAGTGAGAAGGAGAGCATAAATAGAAATTTTGCGCAACTCCTAACGGGTGCGATCATACCAGCACTAATGCACCGGATCCCATCAGAACTCCGAAGTTAAACGTGCTTGGGCGAGAGTAGTACTAAGATGGGTGACCTCTTGGGAAGTCCTCGTGTTGCACCCCTCTCATTTTTTATAAAATTATTTTTTTGCTCCGTCCCCCATGATCCGGCACTTTTCCTTACGCATTCTAGCCACGGCGCTTCTCAAGCCTCTCATTACTTTTTCTTTTTCGTTTTCTTCCATTGCGCCGCCTCCCTCAGGCGGCCGCGGAGCTGTGCGGACTCGCCGACGGCACCTCGGGCTAACGACGCCGACGGGAAGGGCAGCAGCAAAGACCGGATTACGGCCGGAGGCCGCCGGGACTGGCGGCTTTCTATCGGGAGCAGTGAGAAGGAGAGCATAAATAGAAATTTTGCGCAACTCCTAACGGGTGCGATCATTCCAGCACTAATGCACCGGATCCCATCAGAACTCCGAAGTTAAACGTGCTTGGGCGAGAGTAGTACTAAGATGGGTGACCTCTTGGGAAGTCCTCGTGTTGCACCCCTCTCATTTTTTATAAAATTATTTTTTTGCTCCGTCCCCCATGATCCGGCACTTTTCCTTACGCATTCTAGCCACGGCGCTTCTCAAGCCTCTCATTACTTTTTCTTTTTCGTTTTCTTCCATTGCGCCGCCTCCCTCAGGCGGCCGCGGAGCTGTGCGGACTCGCCGACGGTACCTCGGGCTAACGACGCCGACGGGAAGGGCAGCAGCAAAGACCGGATTACGGCCGGAGGCCGCCGGGACTGGCGGCTTTCTATCGGGAGCAGTGAGAAGGAGAGCATAAATAGAAATTTTGCGCAACTCCTAACGGGTGCGATCATACCAGCACTAATGCACCGGATCCCATCAGAACTCCGAAGTTAAACGTGCTTGGGCGAGAGTAGTACTAAGATGGGTGACCTCTTGGGAAGTCCTCGTGTTGCACCCCTCTCATTTTTTATAAAATTATTTTTTTGCTCCGTCCTCCATGATCCGGCACTTTTCCTTACGCATTCTAGCCACGGCGCTTCTCAAGCCTCTCATTACTTTTTCTTTTTCGTTTTCTTCCATTGCGCCGCCTCCCTCAGGCGGCCGCGGAGCTGTGCGGACTCGCCGACGGCACCTCGGGCTAACGACGCCGACGGGAAGGGCAGCAGCAAAGACCGGATTACGGCCGGAGGCCGCCGGGACTGGCGGCTTTCTATCGGGAGCAGTGAGAAGGAGAGCATAAATAGAAATTTTGCGCAACTCCTAACGGGTGCGATCATACCAGCACTAATGCACCGGATCCCATCAGAACTCCGAAGTTAAACGTGCTTGGGCGAGAGTAGTACTAAGATGGGTGACCTCTTGGGAAGTCCTCGTGTTGCACCCCTCTCATTTTTTATAAAATTATTTTTTTGCTCCGTCCCCCATGATCCGGCACTTTTCCTTACGCATTCTAGCCACGGCGCTTCTCAAGCCTCTCATTACTTTTTCTTTTTCGTTTTCTTCCATTGCGCCGCCTCCCTCAGGCGGCCGCGGAGCTGTGCGGACTCGCCGACGGCACCTCGGGCTAACGACGCCGACGGGAAGGGCAGCAGCAAAGACCGGATTACGGCCGGAGGCCACCGGGACTGGCGGCTTTCTATCGGGAGCAGTGAGAAGGAGAGCATAAATAGAAATTTTGCGCAACTCCTAACGGGTGCGATCATACCAGCACTAATGCACCGGATCCCATCAGAACTCCGAAGTTAAACGTGCTTGGGCGAGAGTAGTACTAAGATGGGTGACCTCTTGGGAAGTCCTCGTGTTGCACCCCTCTCATTTTTTATAAAATTATTTTTTTGCTCCGTCCCCCATGATCCGGCACTTTTCCTTACGCATTCTAGCCACGGCGCTTCTCAAGCCTCTCATTACTTTTTCTTTTTCGTTTTCTTCCATTGCGCCGCCTCCCTCAGGCGGCCGCGGAGCTGTGCGGACTCGCCGACGGCACCTCGGGCTAACGACGCCGACGGGAAGGGCAGCAGCAAAGACCGGATTACGGCCGGAGGCCGCCGGGACTGGCGGCTTTCTATCGGGAGCAGTGAGAAGGAGAGCATAAATAGAAATTTTGCGCAACTCCTAACGGGTGCGATCATTCCAGCACTAATGCACCGGATCCCATCAGAACTCCGAAGTTAAACGTGCTTGGGCGAGAGTAGTACTAAGATGGGTGACCTCTTGGGAAGTCCTCGTGTTGCACCCCTCTCATTTTTTATAAAATTATTTTTTTGCTCCGTCCCCCATGATCCGGCACTTTTCCTTACGCATTCTAGCCACGGCGCTTCTCAAGCCTCTCATTACTTTTTCTTTTTCGTTTTCTTCCATTGCGCCGCCTCCCTCAGGCGGCCGCGGAGCTGTGCGGACTCGCCGACGGCACCTCGGGCTAACGACGCCGACGGGAAGGGCAGCAGCAAAGACCGGATTACGGCCGGAGGCCGCCGGGACTGGCGGCTTTCTATCGGGAGCAGTGAGAAGGAGAGCATAAATAGAAATTTTGCGCAACTCCTAACGGGTGCGATCATACCAGCACTAATGCACCGGATCCCATCAGAACTCCGAAGTTAAACGTGCTTGGGCGAGAGTAGTACTAAGATGGGTGACCTCTTGGGAAGTCCTCGTGTTGCACCCCTCTCATTTTTTATAAAATTATTTTTTTGCTCCGTCCTCCATGATCCGGCACTTTTCCTTACGCATTCTAGCCACGGCGCTTCTCAAGCCTCTCATTACTTTTTCTTTTTCGTTTTCTTCCATTGCGCCGCCTCCCTCAGGCGGCCGCGGAGCTGTGCGGACTCGCCGACGGCACCTCGGGCTAACGACGCCGACGGGAAGGGCAGCAGCAAAGACCGGATTACGGCCGGAGGCCGCCGGGACTGGCGGCTTTCTATCGGGAGCAGTGAGAAGGAGAGCATAAATAGAAATTTTGCGCAACTCCTAACGGGTGCGATCATACCAGCACTAATGCACCGGATCCCATCAGAACTCCGAAGTTAAACGTGCTTGGGCGAGAGTAGTACTAAGATGGGTGACCTCTTGGGAAGTCCTCGTGTTGCACCCCTCTCATTTTTTATAAAATTATTTTTTTGCTCCGTCCCCCATGATCCGGCACTTTTCCTTACGCATTCTAGCCACGGCGCTTCTCAAGCCTCTCATTACTTTTTCTTTTTCGTTTTCTTCCATTGCGCCGCCTCCCTCAGGCGGCCGCGGAGCTGTGCGGACTCGCCGACGGCACCTCGGGCTAACGACGCCGACGGGAAGGGCAGCAGCAAAGACCGGATTACGGCCGGAGGCCGCCGGGACTGGCGGCTTTCTATCGGGAGCAGTGAGAAGGAGAGCATAAATAGAAATTTTGCGCAACTCCTAACGGGTGCGATCATTCCAGCACTAATGCACCGGATCCCATCAGAACTCCGAAGTTAAACGTGCTTGGGCGAGAGTAGTACTAAGATGGGTGACCTCTTGGGAAGTCCTCGTGTTGCACCCCTCTCATTTTTTATAAAATTATTTTTTTGCTCCGTCCCCCATGATCCGGCACTTTTCCTTACGCATTCTAGCCACGGCGCTTCTCAAGCCTCTCATTACTTTTTCTTTTTCGTTTTCTTCCATTGCGCCGCCTCCCTCAGGCGGCCGCGGAGCTGTGCGGACTCGCCGACGGTACCTCGGGCTAACGACGCCGACGGGAAGGGCAGCAGCAAAGACCGGATTACGGCCGGAGGCCGCCGGGACTGGCGGCTTTCTATCGGGAGCAGTGAGAAGGAGAGCATAAATAGAAATTTTGCGCAACTCCTAACGGGTGCGATCATACCAGCACTAATGCACCGGATCCCATCAGAACTCCGAAGTTAAACGTGCTTGGGCGAGAGTAGTACTAAGATGGGTGACCTCTTGGGAAGTCCTCGTGTTGCACCCCTCTCATTTTTTATAAAATTATTTTTTTGCTCCGTCCTCCATGATCCGGCACTTTTCCTTACGCATTCTAGCCACGGCGCTTCTCAAGCCTCTCATTACTTTTTCTTTTTCGTTTTCTTCCATTGCGCCGCCTCCCTCAGGCGGCCGCGGAGCTGTGCGGACTCGCCGACGGCACCTCGGGCTAACGACGCCGACGGGAAGGGCAGCAGCAAAGACCGGATTACGGCCGGAGGCCGCCGGGACTGGCGGCTTTCTATCGGGAGCAGTGAGAAGGAGAGCATAAATAGAAATTTTGCGCAACTCCTAACGGGTGCGATCATACCAGCACTAATGCACCGGATCCCATCAGAACTCCGAAGTTAAACGTGCTTGGGCGAGAGTAGTACTAAGATGGGTGACCTCTTGGGAAGTCCTCGTGTTGCACCCCTCTCATTTTTTATAAAATTATTTTTTTGCTCCGTCCCCCATGATCCGGCACTTTTCCTTACGCATTCTAGCCACGGCGCTTCTCAAGCCTCTCATTACTTTTTCTTTTTCGTTTTCTTCCATTGCGCCGCCTCCCTCAGGCGGCCGCGGAGCTGTGCGGACTCGCCGACGGCACCTCGGGCTAACGACGCCGACGGGAAGGGCAGCAGCAAAGACCGGATTACGGCCGGAGGCCACCGGGACTGGCGGCTTTCTATCGGGAGCAGTGAGAAGGAGAGCATAAATAGAAATTTTGCGCAACTCCTAACGGGTGCGATCATACCAGCACTAATGCACCGGATCCCATCAGAACTTCGAAGTTAAACGTGCTTGGGCGAGAGTAGTACTAAGATGGGTGACCTCTTGGGAAGTCCTCGTGTTGCACCCCTCTCATTTTTTATAAAATTATTTTTTTGCTCCGTCCCCCATGATCCGGCACTTTTCCTTACGCATTCTAGCCACGGCGCTTCTCAAGCCTCTCATTACTTTTTCTTTTTCGTTTTCTTCCATTGCGCCGCCTCCCTCAGGCGGCCGCGGAGCTGTGCGGACTCGCCGACGGCACCTCGGACTAACGACGCCGACGGGAAGGGCAGCAGCAAAGACCAGATTACGGCCGGAGGCCGCCGGGACTGGCGGCTTTCTATCGGGAGCAGTGAGAAGGAGAGCATAAATAGAAATTTTGCGCAACTCCTAACGGGTGCGATCATACCAGCACTAATGCACCGGATCCCATCAGAACTCCGAAGTTAAACGTGCTTGGGCGAGAGTAGTACTAAGATGGGTGACCTCTTGGGAAGTCCTCGTGTTGCACCCCTCTCATTTTTTATAAAATTATTTTTTTGCTCCGTCCCCCATGATCCGGCACTTTTCCTTACGCATTCTAGCCACGGCGCTTCTCAAGCCTCTCATTACTTTTTCTTTTTCGTTTTCTTCCATTGCGCCGCCTCCCTCAGGCGGCCGCGGAGCTGTGCGGACTCGCCGACGGTACCTCGGGCTAACGACGCCGACGGGAAGGGCAGCAGCAAAGACCGGATTACGGCCGGAGGCCGCCGGGACTGGCGGCTTTCTATCGGGAGCAGTGAGAAGGAGAGCATAAATAGAAATTTTGCGCAACTCCTAACGGGTGCGATCATACCAGCACTAATGCACCGGATCCCATCAGAACTCCGAAGTTAAACGTGCTTGGGCGAGAGTAGTACTAAGATGGGTGACCTCTTGGGAAGTCCTCGTGTTGCACCCCTCTCATTTTTTATAAAATTATTTTTTTGCTCCGTCCCCCATGATCCGGCACTTTTCCTTACGCATTCTAGCCACGGCGCTTCTCAAGCCTCTCATTACTTTTTCTTTTTCGTTTTCTTCCATTGCGCCGCCTCCCTCAGGCGGCCGCGGAGCTGTGCGGACTCGCCGACGGCACCTCGGGCTAACGACGCCGACGGGAAGGGCAGCAGCAAAGACCGGATTACGGCCGGAGGCCGCCGGGACTGGCGGCTTTCTATCGGGAGCAGTGAGAAGGAGAGCATAAATAGAAATTTTGCGCAACTCCTAACGGGTGCGATCATTCCAGCACTAATGCACCGGATCCCATCAGAACTCCGAAGTTAAACGTGCTTGGGCGAGAGTAGTACTAAGATGGGTGACCTCTTGGGAAGTCCTCGTGTTGCACCCCTCTCATTTTTTATAAAATTATTTTTTTGCTCCGTCCCCCATGATCCGGCACTTTTCCTTACGCATTCTAGCCACGGCGCTTCTCAAGCCTCTCATTACTTTTTCTTTTTCGTTTTCTTCCATTGCGCCGCCTCCCTCAGGCGGCCGCGGAGCTGTGCGGACTCGCCGACGGCACCTCGGGCTAACGACGCCGACGGGAAGGGCAGCAGCAAAGACCGGATTACGGCCGGAGGCCGCCGGGACTGGCGGCTTTCTATCGGGAGCAGTGAGAAGGAGAGCATAAATAGAAATTTTGCGCAACTCCTAACGGGTGCGATCATACCAGCACTAATGCACCGGATCCCATCAGAACTCCGAAGTTAAACGTGCTTGGGCGAGAGTAGTACTAAGATGGGTGACCTCTTGGGAAGTCCTCGTGTTGCACCCCTCTCATTTTTTATAAAATTATTTTTTTGCTCCGTCCTCCATGATCCGGCACTTTTCCTTACGCATTCTAGCCACGGCGCTTCTCAAGCCTCTCATTACTTTTTCTTTTTCGTTTTCTTCCATTGCGCCGCCTCCCTCAGGCGGCCGCGGAGCTGTGCGGACTCGCCGACGGCACCTCGGGCTAACGACGCCGACGGGAAGGGCAGCAGCATAGACCGGATTACGGCCGGAGGCCGCCGGGACTGGCGGCTTTCTATCGGGAGCAGTGAGAAGGAGAGCATAAATAGAAATTTTGCGCAACTCCTAACGGGTGCGATCATACCAGCACTAATGCACCGGATCCCATCAGAACTCCGAAGTTAAACGTGCTTGGGCGAGAGTAGTACTAAGATGGGTGACCTCTTGGGAAGTCCTCGTGTTGCACCCCTCTCATTTTTTATAAAATTATTTTTTTGCTCCGTCCCCCATGATCCGGCACTTTTCCTTACGCATTCTAGCCACGGCGCTTCTCAAGCCTCTCATTACTTTTTCTTTTTCGTTTTCTTCCATTGCGCCGCCTCCCTCAGGCGGCCGCGGAGCTGTGCGGACTCGCCGACGGCACCTCGGGCTAACGACGCCGACGGGAAGGGCAGCAGCAAAGACCGGATTACGGCCGGAGGCCGCCGGGACTGGCGGCTTTCTATCGGGAGCAGTGAGAAGGAGAGCATAAATAGAAATTTTGCGCAACTCCTAACGGGTGCGATCATTCCAGCACTAATGCACCGGATCCCATCAGAACTCCGAAGTTAAACGTGCTTGGGCGAGAGTAGTACTAAGATGGGTGACCTCTTGGGAAGTCCTCGTGTTGCACCCCTCTCATTTTTTATAAAATTATTTTTTTGCTCCGTCCCCCATGATCCGGCACTTTTCCTTACGCATTCTAGCCACGGCGCTTCTCAAGCCTCTCATTACTTTTTCTTTTTCGTTTTCTTCCATTGCGCCGCCTCCCTCAGGCGGCCGCGGAGCTGTGCGGACTCGCCGACGGTACCTCGGGCTAACGACGCCGACGGGAAGGGCAGCAGCAAAGACCGGATTACGGCCGGAGGCCGCCGGGACTGGCGGCTTTCTATCGGGAGCAGTGAGAAGGAGAGCATAAATAGAAATTTTGCGCAACTCCTAACGGGTGCGATCATACCAGCACTAATGCACCGGATCCCATCAGAACTCCGAAGTTAAACGTGCTTGGGCGAGAGTAGTACTAAGATGGGTGACCTCTTGGGAAGTCCTCGTGTTGCACCCCTCTCATTTTTTATAAAATTATTTTTTTGCTCCGTCCTCCATGATCCGGCACTTTTCCTTACGCATTCTAGCCACGGCGCTTCTCAAGCCTCTCATTACTTTTTCTTTTTCGTTTTCTTCCATTGCGCCGCCTCCCTCAGGCGGCCGCGGAGCTGTGCGGACTCGCCGACGGCACCTCGGGCTAACGACGCCGACGGGAAGGGCAGCAGCAAAGACCGGATTACGGCCGGAGGCCGCCGGGTCTGGCGGCTTTCTATCGGGAGCAGTGAGAAGGAGAGCATAAATAGAAATTTTGCGCAACTCCTAACGGGTGCGATCATACCAGCACTAATGCACCGGATCCCATCAGAACTCCGAAGTTAAACGTGCTTGGGCGAGAGTAGTACTAAGATGGGTGACCTCTTGGGAAGTCCTCGTGTTGCACCCCTCTCATTTTTTATAAAATTATTTTTTTGCTCCGTCCCCCATGATCCGGCACTTTTCCTTACGCATTCTAGCCACGGCGCTTCTCAAGCCTCTCATTACTTTTTCTTTTTCGTTTTCTTCCATTGCGCCGCCTCCCTCAGGAGGCCGCGGAGCTGTGCGGACTCGCCGACGGCACCTCGGGCTAACGACGCCGACGGGAAGGGCAGCAGCAAAGACCGGATTACGGCCGGAGGCCACCGGGACTGGCGGCTTTCTATCGGGAGCAGTGAGAAGGAGAGCATAAATAGAAATTTTGCGCAACTCCTAACGGGTGCGATCATACCAGCACTAATGCACCGGATCCCATCAGAACTCCGAAGTTAAACGTGCTTGGGCGAGAGTAGTACTAAGATGGGTGACCTCTTGGGAAGTCCTCGTGTTGCACCCCTCTCATTTTTTATAAAATTATTTTTTTGCTCCGTCCCCCATGATCCGGCACTTTTCCTTACGCATTCTAGCCACGGCGCTTCTCAAGCCTCTCATTACTTTTTCTTTTTCGTTTTCTTCCATTGCGCCGCCTCCCTCAGGCGGCCGCGGAGCTGTGCGGACTCGCCGACGGCACCTCGGGCTAACGACGCCGACGGGAAGGGCAGCAGCAAAGACCGGATTACGGCCGGAGGCCGCCGGGACTGGCGGCTTTCTATCGGGAGCAGTGAGAAGGAGAGCATAAATAGAAATTTTGCGCAACTCCTAACGGGTGCGATCATTCCAGCACTAATGCACCGGATCCCATCAGAACTCCGAAGTTAAACGTGCTTGGGCGAGAGTAGTACTAAGATGGGTGACCTCTTGGGAAGTCCTCGTGTTGCACCCCTCTCATTTTTTATAAAATTATTTTTTTGCTCCGTCCCCCATGATCCGGCACTTTTCCTTACGCATTCTAGCCACGGCGCTTCTCAAGCCTCTCATTACTTTTTCTTTTTCGTTTTCTTCCATTGCGCCGCCTCCCTCAGGCGGCCGCGGAGCTGTGCGGACTCGCCGACGGCACCTCGGGCTAACGACGCCGACGGGAAGGGCAGCAGCAAAGACCGGATTACGGCCGGAGGCCGCCGGGACTGGCGGCTTTCTATCGGGAGCAGTGAGAAGGAGAGCATAAATAGAAATTTTGCGCAACTCCTAACGGGTGCGATCATACCAGCACTAATGCACCGGATCCCATCAGAACTCCGAAGTTAAACGTGCTTGGGCGAGAGTAGTACTAAGATGGGTGACCTCTTGGGAAGTCCTCGTGTTGCACCCCTCTCATTTTTTATAAAATTATTTTTTTGCTCCGTCCTCCATGATCCGGCACTTTTCCTTACGCATTCTAGCCACGGCGCTTCTCAAGCCTCTCATTACTTTTTCTTTTTCGTTTTCTTCCATTGCGCCGCCTCCCTCAGGCGGCCGCGGAGCTGTGCGGACTCGCCGACGGCACCTCGGGCTAACGACGCCGACGGGAAGGGCAGCAGCATAGACCGGATTACGGCCGGAGGCCGCCGGGACTGGCGGCTTTCTATCGGGAGCAGTGAGAAGGAGAGCATAAATAGAAATTTTGCGCAACTCCTAACGGGTGCGATCATACCAGCACTAATGCACCGGATCCCATCAGAACTCCGAAGTTAAACGTGCTTGGGCGAGAGTAGTACTAAGATGGGTGACCTCTTGGGAAGTCCTCGTGTTGCACCCCTCTCATTTTTTATAAAATTATTTTTTTGCTCCGTCCCCCATGATCCGGCACTTTTCCTTACGCATTCTAGCCACGGCGCTTCTCAAGCCTCTCATTACTTTTTCTTTTTCGTTTTCTTCCATTGCGCCGCCTCCCTCAGGCGGCCGCGGAGCTGTGCGGACTCGCCGACGGCACCTCGGGCTAACGACGCCGACGGGAAGGGCAGCAGCAAAGACCGGATTACGGCCGGAGGCCGCCGGGACTGGCGGCTTTCTATCGGGAGCAGTGAGAAGGAGAGCATAAATAGAAATTTTGCGCAACTCCTAACGGGTGCGATCATTCCAGCACTAATGCACCGGATCCCATCAGAACTCCGAAGTTAAACGTGCTTGGGCGAGAGTAGTACTAAGATGGGTGACCTCTTGGGAAGTCCTCGTGTTGCACCCCTCTCATTTTTTATAAAATTATTTTTTTGCTCCGTCCCCCATGATCCGGCACTTTTCCTTACGCATTCTAGCCACGGCGCTTCTCAAGCCTCTCATTACTTTTTCTTTTTCGTTTTCTTCCATTGCGCCGCCTCCCTCAGGCGGCCGCGGAGCTGTGCGGACTCGCCGACGGTACCTCGGGCTAACGACGCCGACGGGAAGGGCAGCAGCAAAGACCGGATTACGGCCGGAGGCCGCCGGGACTGGCGGCTTTCTATCGGGAGCAGTGAGAAGGAGAGCATAAATAGAAATTTTGCGCAACTCCTAACGGGTGCGATCATACCAGCACTAATGCACCGGATCCCATCAGAACTCCGAAGTTAAACGTGCTTGGGCGAGAGTAGTACTAAGATGGGTGACCTCTTGGGAAGTCCTCGTGTTGCACCCCTCTCATTTTTTATAAAATTATTTTTTTGCTCCGTCCTCCATGATCCGGCACTTTTCCTTACGCATTCTAGCCACGGCGCTTCTCAAGCCTCTCATTACTTTTTCTTTTTCGTTTTCTTCCATTGCGCCGCCTCCCTCAGGCGGCCGCGGAGCTGTGCGGACTCGCCGACGGCACCTCGGGCTAACGACGCCGACGGGAAGGGCAGCAGCAAAGACCGGATTACGGCCGGAGGCCGCCGGGACTGGCGGCTTTCTATCGGGAGCAGTGAGAAGGAGAGCATAAATAGAAATTTTGCGCAACTCCTAACGGGTGCGATCATACCAGCACTAATGCACCGGATCCCATCAGAACTCCGAAGTTAAACGTGCTTGGGCGAGAGTAGTACTAAGATGGGTGACCTCTTGGGAAGTCCTCGTGTTGCACCCCTCTCATTTTTTATAAAATTATTTTTTTGCTCCGTCCCCCATGATCCGGCACTTTTCCTTACGCATTCTAGCCACGGCGCTTCTCAAGCCTCTCATTACTTTTTCTTTTTCGTTTTCTTCCATTGCGCCGCCTCCCTCAGGCGGCCGCGGAGCTGTGCGGACTCGCCGACGGCACCTCGGGCTAACGACGCCGACGGGAAGGGCAGCAGCAAAGACCGGATTACGGCCGGAGGCCACCGGGACTGGCGGCTTTCTATCGGGAGCAGTGAGAAGGAGAGCATAAATAGAAATTTTGCGCAACTCCTAACGGGTGCGATCATACCAGCACTAATGCACCGGATCCCATCAGAACTCCGAAGTTAAACGTGCTTGGGCGAGAGTAGTACTAAGATGGGTGACCTCTTGGGAAGTCCTCGTGTTGCACCCCTCTCATTTTTTATAAAATTATTTTTTTGCTCCGTCCCCCATGATCCGGCACTTTTCCTTACGCATTCTAGCCACGGCGCTTCTCAAGCCTCTCATTACTTTTTCTTTTTCGTTTTCTTCCATTGCGCCGCCTCCCTCAGGCGGCCGCGGAGCTGTGCGGACTCGCCGACGGCACCTCGGGCTAACGACGCCGACGGGAAGGGCAGCAGCAAAGACCGGATTACGGCCGGAGGCCGCCGGGACTGGCGGCTTTCTATCGGGAGCAGTGAGAAGGAGAGCATAAATAGAAATTTTGCGCAACTCCTAACGGGTGCGATCATTCCAGCACTAATGCACCGGATCCCATCAGAACTCCGAAGTTAAACGTGCTTGGGCGAGAGTAGTACTAAGATGGGTGACCTCTTGGGAAGTCCTCGTGTTGCACCCCTCTCATTTTTTATAAAATTATTTTTTTGCTCCGTCCCCCATGATCCGGCACTTTTCCTTACGCATTCTAGCCACGGCGCTTCTCAAGCCTCTCATTACTTTTTCTTTTTCGTTTTCTTCCATTGCGCCGCCTCCCTCAGGCGGCCGCGGAGCTGTGCGGACTCGCCGACGGCACCTCGGGCTAACGACGCCGACGGGAAGGGCAGCAGCAAAGACCGGATTACGGCCGGAGGCCGCCGGGACTGGCGGCTTTCTATCGGGAGCAGTGAGAAGGAGAGCATAAATAGAAATTTTGCGCAACTCCTAACGGGTGCGATCATACCAGCACTAATGCACCGGATCCCATCAGAACTCCGAAGTTAAACGTGCTTGGGCGAGAGTAGTACTAAGATGGGTGACCTCTTGGGAAGTCCTCGTGTTGCACCCCTCTCATTTTTTATAAAATTATTTTTTTGCTCCGTCCCCCATGATCCGGCACTTTTCCTTACGCATTCTAGCCACGGCGCTTCTCAAGCCTCTCATTACTTTTTCTTTTTCGTTTTCTTCCATTGCGCCGCCTCCCTCAGGCGGCCGCGGAGCTGTGCGGACTCGCCGACGGCACCTCGGGCTAACGACGCCGACGGGAAGGGCAGCAGCAAAGACCGGATTACGGCCGGAGGCCGCCGGGACTGGCGGCTTTCTATCGGGAGCAGTGAGAAGGAGAGCATAAATAGAAATTTTGCGCAACTCCTAACGGGTGCGATCATTCCAGCACTAATGCACCGGATCCCATCAGAACTCCGAAGTTAAACGTGCTTGGGCGAGAGTAGTACTAAGATGGGTGACCTCTTGGGAAGTCCTCGTGTTGCACCCCTCTCATTTTTTATAAAATTATTTTTTTGCTCCGTCCCCCATGATCCGGCACTTTTCCTTACGCATTCTAGCCACGGCGCTTCTCAAGCCTCTCATTACTTTTTCTTTTTCGTTTTCTTCCATTGCGCCGCCTCCCTCAGGCGGCCGCGGAGCTGTGCGGACTCGCCGACGGTACCTCGGGCTAACGACGCCGACGGGAAGGGCAGCAGCAAAGACCGGATTACGGCCGGAGGCCGCCGGGACTGGCGGCTTTCTATCGGGAGCAGTGAGAAGGAGAGCATAAATAGAAATTTTGCGCAACTCCTAACGGGTGCGATCATACCAGCACTAATGCACCGGATCCCATCAGAACTCCGAAGTTAAACGTGCTTGGGCGAGAGTAGTACTAAGATGGGTGACCTCTTGGGAAGTCCTCGTGTTGCACCCCTCTCATTTTTTATAAAATTATTTTTTTGCTCCGTCCTCCATGATCCGGCACTTTTCCTTACGCATTCTAGCCACGGCGCTTCTCAAGCCTCTCATTACTTTTTCTTTTTCGTTTTCTTCCATTGCGCCGCCTCCCTCAGGCGGCCGCGGAGCTGTGCGGACTCGCCGACGGCACCTCGGGCTAACGACGCCGACGGGAAGGGCAGCAGCAAAGACCGGATTACGGCCGGAGGCCGCCGGGACTGGCGGCTTTCTATCGGGAGCAGTGAGAAGGAGAGCATAAATAGAAATTTTGCGCAACTCCTAACGGGTGCGATCATACCAGCACTAATGCACCGGATCCCATCAGAACTCCGAAGTTAAACGTGCTTGGGCGAGAGTAGTACTAAGATGGGTGACCTCTTGGGAAGTCCTCGTGTTGCACCCCTCTCATTTTTTATAAAATTATTTTTTTGCTCCGTCCCCCATGATCCGGCACTTTTCCTTACGCATTCTAGCCACGGCGCTTCTCAAGCCTCTCATTACTTTTTCTTTTTCGTTTTCTTCCATTGCGCCGCCTCCCTCAGGCGGCCGCGGAGCTGTGCGGACTCGCCGACGGCACCTCGGGCTAACGACGCCGACGGGAAGGGCAGCAGCAAAGACCGGATTACGGCCGGAGGCCACCGGGACTGGCGGCTTTCTATCGGGAGCAGTGAGAAGGAGAGCATAAATAGAAATTTTGCGCAACTCCTAACGGGTGCGATCATACCAGCACTAATGCACCGGATCCCATCAGAACTTCGAAGTTAAACGTGCTTGGGCGAGAGTAGTACTAAGATGGGTGACCTCTTGGGAAGTCCTCGTGTTGCACCCCTCTCATTTTTTATAAAATTATTTTTTTGCTCCGTCCTCCATGATCCGGCACTTTTCCTTACGCATTCTAGCCACGGCGCTTCTCAAGCCTCTCATTACTTTTTCTTTTTCGTTTTCTTCCATTGCGCCGCCTCCCTCAGGCGGCCGCGGAGCTGTGCGGACTCGCCGACGGCACCTCGGGCTAACGACGCCGACGGGAAGGGCAGCAGCAAAGACCGGATTACGGCCGGAGGCCGCCGGGACTGGCGGCTTTCTATCGGGAGCAGTGAGAAGGAGAGCATAAATAGAAATTTTGCGCAACTCCTAACGGGTGCGATCATACCAGCACTAATGCACCGGATCCCATCAGAACTCCGAAGTTAAACGTGCTTGGGCGAGAGTAGTACTAAGATGGGTGACCTCTTGGGAAGTCCTCGTGTTGCACCCCTCTCATTTTTTATAAAATTATTTTTTTGCTCCGTCCCCCATGATCCGGCACTTTTCCTTACGCATTCTAGCCACGGCGCTTCTCAAGCCTCTCATTACTTTTTCTTTTTCGTTTTCTTCCATTGCGCCGCCTCCCTCAGGCGGCCGCGGAGCTGTGCGGACTCGCCGACGGCACCTCGGGCTAACGACGCCGACGGGAAGGGCAGCAGCAAAGACCGGATTACGGCCGGAGGCCACCGGGACTGGCGGCTTTCTATCGGGAGCAGTGAGAAGGAGAGCATAAATAGAAATTTTGCGCAACTCCTAACGGGTGCGATCATACCAGCACTAATGCACCGGATCCCATCAGAACTCCGAAGTTAAACGTGCTTGGGCGAGAGTAGTACTAAGATGGGTGACCTCTTGGGAAGTCCTCGTGTTGCACCCCTCTCATTTTTTATAAAATTATTTTTTTGCTCCGTCCCCCATGATCCGGCACTTTTCCTTACGCATTCTAGCCACGGCGCTTCTCAAGCCTCTCATTACTTTTTCTTTTTCGTTTTCTTCCATTGCGCCGCCTCCCTCAGGCGGCCGCGGAGCTGTGCGGACTCGCCGACGGCACCTCGGGCTAACGACGCCGACGGGAAGGGCAGCAGCAAAGACCGGATTACGGCCGGAGGCCGCCGGGACTGGCGGCTTTCTATCGGGAGCAGTGAGAAGGAGAGCATAAATAGAAATTTTGCGCAACTCCTAACGGGTGCGATCATTCCAGCACTAATGCACCGGATCCCATCAGAACTCCGAAGTTAAACGTGCTTGGGCGAGAGTAGTACTAAGATGGGTGACCTCTTGGGAAGTCCTCGTGTTGCACCCCTCTCATTTTTTATAAAATTATTTTTTTGCTCCGTCCCCCATGATCCGGCACTTTTCCTTACGCATTCTAGCCACGGCGCTTCTCAAGCCTCTCATTACTTTTTCTTTTTCGTTTTCTTCCATTGCGCCGCCTCCCTCAGGCGGCCGCGGAGCTGTGCGGACTCGCCGACGGCACCTCGGGCTAACGACGCCGACGGGAAGGGCAGCAGCAAAGACCGGATTACGGCCGGAGGCCGCCGGGACTGGCGGCTTTCTATCGGGAGCAGTGAGAAGGAGAGCATAAATAGAAATTTTGCGCAACTCCTAACGGGTGCGATCATACCAGCACTAATGCACCGGATCCCATCAGAACTCCGAAGTTAAACGTGCTTGGGCGAGAGTAGTACTAAGATGGGTGACCTCTTGGGAAGTCCTCGTGTTGCACCCCTCTCATTTTTTATAAAATTATTTTTTTGCTCCGTCCTCCATGATCCGGCACTTTTCCTTACGCATTCTAGCCACGGCGCTTCTCAAGCCTCTCATTACTTTTTCTTTTTCGTTTTCTTCCATTGCGCCGCCTCCCTCAGGCGGCCGCGGAGCTGTGCGGACTCGCCGACGGCACCTCGGGCTAACGACGCCGACGGGAAGGGCAGCAGCAAAGACCGGATTACGGCCGGAGGCCGCCGGGACTGGCGGCTTTCTATCGGGAGCAGTGAGAAGGAGAGCATAAATAGAAATTTTGCGCAACTCCTAACGGGTGCGATCATACCAGCACTAATGCACCGGATCCCATCAGAACTCCGAAGTTAAACGTGCTTGGGCGAGAGTAGTACTAAGATGGGTGACCTCTTGGGAAGTCCTCGTGTTGCACCCCTCTCATTTTTTATAAAATTATTTTTTTGCTCCGTCCCCCATGATCCGGCACTTTTCCTTACGCATTCTAGCCACGGCGCTTCTCAAGCCTCTCATTACTTTTTCTTTTTCGTTTTCTTCCATTGCGCCGCCTCCCTCAGGCGGCCGCGGAGCTGTGCGGACTCGCCGACGGCACCTCGGGCTAACGACGCCGACGGGAAGGGCAGCAGCAAAGACCGGATTACGGCCGGAGGCCGCCGGGACTGGCGGCTTTCTATCGGGAGCAGTGAGAAGGAGAGCATAAATAGAAATTTTGCGCAACTCCTAACGGGTGCGATCATTCCAGCACTAATGCACCGGATCCCATCAGAACTCCGAAGTTAAACGTGCTTGGGCGAGAGTAGTACTAAGATGGGTGACCTCTTGGGAAGTCCTCGTGTTGCACCCCTCTCATTTTTTATAAAATTATTTTTTTGCTCCGTCCCCCATGATCCGGCACTTTTCCTTACGCATTCTAGCCACGGCGCTTCTCAAGCCTCTCATTACTTTTTCTTTTTCGTTTTCTTCCATTGCGCCGCCTCCCTCAGGCGGCCGCGGAGCTGTGCGGACTCGCCGACGGTACCTCGGGCTAACGACGCCGACGGGAAGGGCAGCAGCAAAGACCGGATTACGGCCGGAGGCCGCCGGGACTGGCGGCTTTCTATCGGGAGCAGTGAGAAGGAGAGCATAAATAGAAATTTTGCGCAACTCCTAACGGGTGCGATCATACCAGCACTAATGCACCGGATCCCATCAGAACTCCGAAGTTAAACGTGCTTGGGCGAGAGTAGTACTAAGATGGGTGACCTCTTGGGAAGTCCTCGTGTTGCACCCCTCTCATTTTTTATAAAATTATTTTTTTGCTCCGTCCTCCATGATCCGGCACTTTTCCTTACGCATTCTAGCCACGGCGCTTCTCAAGCCTCTCATTACTTTTTCTTTTTCGTTTTCTTCCATTGCGCCGCCTCCCTCAGGCGGCCGCGGAGCTGTGCGGACTCGCCGACGGCACCTCGGGCTAACGACGCCGACGGGAAGGGCAGCAGCAAAGACCGGATTACGGCCGGAGGCCGCCGGGACTGGCGGCTTTCTATCGGGAGCAGTGAGAAGGAGAGCATAAATAGAAATTTTGCGCAACTCCTAACGGGTGCGATCATACCAGCACTAATGCACCGGATCCCATCAGAACTCCGAAGTTAAACGTGCTTGGGCGAGAGTAGTACTAAGATGGGTGACCTCTTGGGAAGTCCTCGTGTTGCACCCCTCTCATTTTTTATAAAATTATTTTTTTGCTCCGTCCCCCATGATCCGGCACTTTTCCTTACGCATTCTAGCCACGGCGCTTCTCAAGCCTCTCATTACTTTTTCTTTTTCGTTTTCTTCCATTGCGCCGCCTCCCTCAGGCGGCCGCGGAGCTGTGCGGACTCGCCGACGGCACCTCGGGCTAACGACGCCGACGGGAAGGGCAGCAGCAAAGACCGGATTACGGCCGGAGGCCACCGGGACTGGCGGCTTTCTATCGGGAGCAGTGAGAAGGAGAGCATAAATAGAAATTTTGCGCAACTCCTAACGGGTGCGATCATACCAGCACTAATGCACCGGATCCCATCAGAACTTCGAAGTTAAACGTGCTTGGGCGAGAGTAGTACTAAGATGGGTGACCTCTTGGGAAGTCCTCGTGTTGCACCCCTCTCATTTTTTATAAAATTATTTTTTTGCTCCGTCCCCCATGATCCGGCACTTTTCCTTACGCATTCTAGCCACGGCGCTTCTCAAGCCTCTCATTACTTTTTCTTTTTCGTTTTCTTCCATTGCGCCGCCTCCCTCAGGCGGCCGCGGAGCTGTGCGGACTCGCCGACGGCACCTCGGGCTAACGACGCCGACGGGAAGGGCAGCAGCAAAGACCGGATTACGGCCGGAGGCCACCGGGACTGGCGGCTTTCTATCGGGAGCAGTGAGAAGGAGAGCATAAATAGAAATTTTGCGCAACTCCTAACGGGTGCGATCATACCAGCACTAATGCACCGGATCCCATCAGAACTCCGAAGTTAAACGTGCTTGGGCGAGAGTAGTACTAAGATGGGTGACCTCTTGGGAAGTCCTCGTGTTGCACCCCTCTCATTTTTTATAAAATTATTTTTTTGCTCCGTCCCCCATGATCCGGCACTTTTCCTTACGCATTCTAGCCACGGCGCTTCTCAAGCCTCTCATTACTTTTTCTTTTTCGTTTTCTTCCATTGCGCCGCCTCCCTCAGGCGGCCGCGGAGCTGTGCGGACTCGCCGACGGCACCTCGGGCTAACGACGCCGACGGGAAGGGCAGCAGCAAAGACCGGATTACGGCCGGAGGCCGCCGGGACTGGCGGCTTTCTATCGGGAGCAGTGAGAAGGAGAGCATAAATAGAAATTTTGCGCAACTCCTAACGGGTGCGATCATTCCAGCACTAATGCACCGGATCCCATCAGAACTCCGAAGTTAAACGTGCTTGGGCGAGAGTAGTACTAAGATGGGTGACCTCTTGGGAAGTCCTCGTGTTGCACCCCTCTCATTTTTTATAAAATTATTTTTTTGCTCCGTCCCCCATGATCCGGCACTTTTCCTTACGCATTCTAGCCACGGCGCTTCTCAAGCCTCTCATTACTTTTTCTTTTTCGTTTTCTTCCATTGCGCCGCCTCCCTCAGGCGGCCGCGGAGCTGTGCGGACTCGCCGACGGCACCTCGGGCTAACGACGCCGACGGGAAGGGCAGCAGCAAAGACCGGATTACGGCCGGAGGCCGCCGGGACTGGCGGCTTTCTATCGGGAGCAGTGAGAAGGAGAGCATAAATAGAAATTTTGCGCAACTCCTAACGGGTGCGATCATACCAGCACTAATGCACCGGATCCCATCAGAACTCCGAAGTTAAACGTGCTTGGGCGAGAGTAGTACTAAGATGGGTGACCTCTTGGGAAGTCCTCGTGTTGCACCCCTCTCATTTTTTATAAAATTATTTTTTTGCTCCGTCCTCCATGATCCGGCACTTTTCCTTACGCATTCTAGCCACGGCGCTTCTCAAGCCTCTCATTACTTTTTCTTTTTCGTTTTCTTCCATTGCGCCGCCTCCCTCAGGCGGCCGCGGAGCTGTGCGGACTCGCCGACGGCACCTCGGGCTAACGACGCCGACGGGAAGGGCAGCAGCAAAGACCGGATTACGGCCGGAGGCCGCCGGGACTGGCGGCTTTCTATCGGGAGCAGTGAGAAGGAGAGCATAAATAGAAATTTTGCGCAACTCCTAACGGGTGCGATCATACCAGCACTAATGCACCGGATCCCATCAGAACTCCGAAGTTAAACGTGCTTGGGCGAGAGTAGTACTAAGATGGGTGACCTCTTGGGAAGTCCTCGTGTTGCACCCCTCTCATTTTTTATAAAATTATTTTTTTGCTCCGTCCCCCATGATCCGGCACTTTTCCTTACGCATTCTAGCCACGGCGCTTCTCAAGCCTCTCATTACTTTTTCTTTTTCGTTTTCTTCCATTGCGCCGCCTCCCTCAGGCGGCCGCGGAGCTGTGCGGACTCGCCGACGGCACCTCGGGCTAACGACGCCGACGGGAAGGGCAGCAGCAAAGACCGGATT
Source organism: Reutealis trisperma (assembly GCA_947687605.1). Lineage (NCBI taxonomy): Eukaryota > Viridiplantae > Streptophyta > Magnoliopsida > Malpighiales > Euphorbiaceae > Reutealis > Reutealis trisperma. Next base: position 1,539,383 of record CANTUT010000278.1, read on the forward strand.
ACGGCCGGAGGCCGCCGGGACTGGCGGCTTTCTATCGGGAGCAGTGAGAAGGAGAGCATAAATAGAAATTTTGCGCAACTCCTAACGGGTGCGATCATTCCAGCACTAATGCACCGGATCCCATCAGAACTCCGAAGTTAAACGTGCTTGGGCGAGAGTAGTACTAAGATGGGTGACCTCTTGGGAAGTCCTCGTGTTGCACCCCTCTCATTTTTTATAAAATTATTTTTTTGCTCCGTCCCCCATGATCCGGCACTTTTCCTTACGCATTCTAGCCACGGCGCTTCTCAAGCCTCTCATTACTTTTTCTTTTTCGTTTTCTTCCATTGCGCCGCCTCCCTCAGGCGGCCGCGGAGCTGTGCGGACTCGCCGACGGTACCTCGGGCTAACGACGCCGACGGGAAGGGCAGCAGCAAAGACCGGATTACGGCCGGAGGCCGCCGGGACTGGCGGCTTTCTATCGGGAGCAGTGAGAAGGAGAGCATAAATAGAAATTTTGCGCAACTCCTAACGGGTGCGATCATACCAGCACTAATGCACCGGATCCCATCAGAACTCCGAAGTTAAACGTGCTTGGGCGAGAGTAGTACTAAGATGGGTGACCTCTTGGGAAGTCCTCGTGTTGCACCCCTCTCATTTTTTATAAAATTATTTTTTTGCTCCGTCCTCCATGATCCGGCACTTTTCCTTACGCATTCTAGCCACGGCGCTTCTCAAGCCTCTCATTACTTTTTCTTTTTCGTTTTCTTCCATTGCGCCGCCTCCCTCAGGCGGCCGCGGAGCTGTGCGGACTCGCCGACGGCACCTCGGGCTAACGACGCCGACGGGAAGGGCAGCAGCAAAGACCGGATTACGGCCGGAGGCCGCCGGGACTGGCGGCTTTCTATCGGGAGCAGTGAGAAGGAGAGCATAAATAGAAATTTTGCGCAACTCCTAACGGGTGCGATCATACCAGCACTAATGCACCGGATCCCATCAGAACTCCGAAGTTAAACGTGCTTGGGCGAGAGTAGTACTAAGATGGGTGACCTCTTGGGAAGTCCTCGTGTTGCACCCCTCTCATTTTTTATAAAATTATTTTTTTGCTCCGTCCCCCATGATCCGGCACTTTTCCTTACGCATTCTAGCCACGGCGCTTCTCAAGCCTCTCATTACTTTTTCTTTTTCGTTTTCTTCCATTGCGCCGCCTCCCTCAGGCGGCCGCGGAGCTGTGCGGACTCGCCGACGGCACCTCGGGCTAACGACGCCGACGGGAAGGGCAGCAGCAAAGACCGGATTACGGCCGGAGGCCACCGGGACTGGCGGCTTTCTATCGGGAGCAGTGAGAAGGAGAGCATAAATAGAAATTTTGCGCAACTCCTAACGGGTGCGATCATACCAGCACTAATGCACCGGATCCCATCAGAACTTCGAAGTTAAACGTGCTTGGGCGAGAGTAGTACTAAGATGGGTGACCTCTTGGGAAGTCCTCGTGTTGCACCCCTCTCATTTTTTATAAAATTATTTTTTTGCTCCGTCCCCCATGATCCGGCACTTTTCCTTACGCATTCTAGCCACGGCGCTTCTCAAGCCTCTCATTACTTTTTCTTTTTCGTTTTCTTCCATTGCGCCGCCTCCCTCAGGCGGCCGCGGAGCTGTGCGGACTCGCCGACGGCACCTCGGACTAACGACGCCGACGGGAAGGGCAGCAGCAAAGACCAGATTACGGCCGGAGGCCGCCGGGACTGGCGGCTTTCTATCGGGAGCAGTGAGAAGGAGAGCATAAATAGAAATTTTGCGCAACTCCTAACGGGTGCGATCATACCAGCACTAATGCACCGGATCCCATCAGAACTCCGAAGTTAAACGTGCTTGGGCGAGAGTAGTACTAAGATGGGTGACCTCTTGGGAAGTCCTCGTGTTGCACCCCTCTCATTTTTTATAAAATTATTTTTTTGCTCCGTCCCCCATGATCCGGCACTTTTCCTTACGCATTCTAGCCACGGCGCTTCTCAAGCCTCTCATTACTTTTTCTTTTTCGTTTTCTTCCATTGCGCCGCCTCCCTCAGGCGGCCGCGGAGCTGTGCGGACTCGCCGACGGGACCTCGGGCTAACGACGCCGACGGGAAGGGCAGCAGCAAAGACCGGATTACGGCCGGAGGCCGCCGGGACTGGCGGCTTTCTATCGGGAGCAGTGAGAAGGAGAGCATAAATAGAAATTTTGCGCAACTCCTAACGGGTGCGATCATACCAGCACTAATGCACCGGATCCCATCAGAACTCCGAAGTTAAACGTGCTTGGGCGAGAGTAGTACTAAGATGGGTGACCTCTTGGGAAGTCCTCGTGTTGCACCCCTCTCATTTTTTATAAAATTATTTTTTTGCTCCGTCCCCCATGATCCGGCACTTTTCCTTACGCATTCTAGCCACGGCGCTTCTCAAGCCTCTCATTACTTTTTCTTTTTCGTTTTCTTCCATTGCGCCGCCTCCCTCAGGCGGCCGCGGAGCTGTGCGGACTCGCCGACGGCACCTCGGGCTAACGACGCCGACGGGAAGGGCAGCAGCAAAGACCGGATTACGGCCGGAGGCCGCCGGGACTGGCGGCTTTCTATCGGGAGCAGTGAGAAGGAGAGCATAAATAGAAATTTTGCGCAACTCCTAACGGGTGCGATCATTCCAGCACTAATGCACCGGATCCCATCAGAACTCCGAAGTTAAACGTGCTTGGGCGAGAGTAGTACTAAGATGGGTGACCTCTTGGGAAGTCCTCGTGTTGCACCCCTCTCATTTTTTATAAAATTATTTTTTTGCTCCGTCCCCCATGATCCGGCACTTTTCCTTACGCATTCTAGCCACGGCGCTTCTCAAGCCTCTCATTACTTTTTCTTTTTCGTTTTCTTCCATTGCGCCGCCTCCCTCAGGCGGCCGCGGAGCTGTGCGGACTCGCCGACGGCACCTCGGGCTAACGACGCCGACGGGAAGGGCAGCAGCAAAGACCGGATTACGGCCGGAGGCCGCCGGGACTGGCGGCTTTCTATCGGGAGCAGTGAGAAGGAGAGCATAAATAGAAATTTTGCGCAACTCCTAACGGGTGCGATCATACCAGCACTAATGCACCGGATCCCATCAGAACTCCGAAGTTAAACGTGCTTGGGCGAGAGTAGTACTAAGATGGGTGACCTCTTGGGAAGTCCTCGTGTTGCACCCCTCTCATTTTTTATAAAATTATTTTTTTGCTCCGTCCTCCATGATCCGGCACTTTTCCTTACGCATTCTAGCCACGGCGCTTCTCAAGCCTCTCATTACTTTTTCTTTTTCGTTTTCTTCCATTGCGCCGCCTCCCTCAGGCGGCCGCGGAGCTGTGCGGACTCGCCGACGGCACCTCGGGCTAACGACGCCGACGGGAAGGGCAGCAGCATAGACCGGATTACGGCCGGAGGCCGCCGGGACTGGCGGCTTTCTATCGGGAGCAGTGAGAAGGAGAGCATAAATAGAAATTTTGCGCAACTCCTAACGGGTGCGATCATACCAGCACTAATGCACCGGATCCCATCAGAACTCCGAAGTTAAACGTGCTTGGGCGAGAGTAGTACTAAGATGGGTGACCTCTTGGGAAGTCCTCGTGTTGCACCCCTCTCATTTTTTATAAAATTATTTTTTTGCTCCGTCCCCCATGATCCGGCACTTTTCCTTACGCATTCTAGCCACGGCGCTTCTCAAGCCTCTCATTACTTTTTCTTTTTCGTTTTCTTCCATTGCGCCGCCTCCCTCAGGCGGCCGCGGAGCTGTGCGGACTCGCCGACGGCACCTCGGGCTAACGACGCCGACGGGAAGGGCAGCAGCAAAGACCGGATTACGGCCGGAGGCCGCCGGGACTGGCGGCTTTCTATCGGGAGCAGTGAGAAGGAGAGCATAAATAGAAATTTTGCGCAACTCCTAACGGGTGCGATCATTCCAGCACTAATGCACCGGATCCCATCAGAACTCCGAAGTTAAACGTGCTTGGGCGAGAGTAGTACTAAGATGGGTGACCTCTTGGGAAGTCCTCGTGTTGCACCCCTCTCATTTTTTATAAAATTATTTTTTTGCTCCGTCCCCCATGATCCGGCACTTTTCCTTACGCATTCTAGCCACGGCGCTTCTCAAGCCTCTCATTACTTTTTCTTTTTCGTTTTCTTCCATTGCGCCGCCTCCCTCAGGCGGCCGCGGAGCTGTGCGGACTCGCCGACGGTACCTCGGGCTAACGACGCCGACGGGAAGGGCAGCAGCAAAGACCGGATTACGGCCGGAGGCCGCCGGGACTGGCGGCTTTCTATCGGGAGCAGTGAGAAGGAGAGCATAAATAGAAATTTTGCGCAACTCCTAACGGGTGCGATCATACCAGCACTAATGCACCGGATCCCATCAGAACTCCGAAGTTAAACGTGCTTGGGCGAGAGTAGTACTAAGATGGGTGACCTCTTGGGAAGTCCTCGTGTTGCACCCCTCTCATTTTTTATAAAATTATTTTTTTGCTCCGTCCTCCATGATCCGGCACTTTTCCTTACGCATTCTAGCCACGGCGCTTCTCAAGCCTCTCATTACTTTTTCTTTTTCGTTTTCTTCCATTGCGCCGCCTCCCTCAGGCGGCCGCGGAGCTGTGCGGACTCGCCGACGGCACCTCGGGCTAACGACGCCGACGGGAAGGGCAGCAGCAAAGACCGGATTACGGCCGGAGGCCGCCGGGTCTGGCGGCTTTCTATCGGGAGCAGTGAGAAGGAGAGCATAAATAGAAATTTTGCGCAACTCCTAACGGGTGCGATCATACCAGCACTAATGCACCGGATCCCATCAGAACTCCGAAGTTAAACGTGCTTGGGCGAGAGTAGTACTAAGATGGGTGACCTCTTGGGAAGTCCTCGTGTTGCACCCCTCTCATTTTTTATAAAATTATTTTTTTGCTCCGTCCCCCATGATCCGGCACTTTTCCTTACGCATTCTAGCCACGGCGCTTCTCAAGCCTCTCATTACTTTTTCTTTTTCGTTTTCTTCCATTGCGCCGCCTCCCTCAGGAGGCCGCGGAGCTGTGCGGACTCGCCGACGGCACCTCGGGCTAACGACGCCGACGGGAAGGGCAGCAGCAAAGACCGGATTACGGCCGGAGGCCACCGGGACTGGCGGCTTTCTATCGGGAGCAGTGAGAAGGAGAGCATAAATAGAAATTTTGCGCAACTCCTAACGGGTGCGATCATACCAGCACTAATGCACCGGATCCCATCAGAACTCCGAAGTTAAACGTGCTTGGGCGAGAGTAGTACTAAGATGGGTGACCTCTTGGGAAGTCCTCGTGTTGCACCCCTCTCATTTTTTATAAAATTATTTTTTTGCTCCGTCCCCCATGATCCGGCACTTTTCCTTACGCATTCTAGCCACGGCGCTTCTCAAGCCTCTCATTACTTTTTCTTTTTCGTTTTCTTCCATTGCGCCGCCTCCCTCAGGCGGCCGCGGAGCTGTGCGGACTCGCCGACGGCACCTCGGGCTAACGACGCCGACGGGAAGGGCAGCAGCAAAGACCGGATTACGGCCGGAGGCCGCCGGGACTGGCGGCTTTCTATCGGGAGCAGTGAGAAGGAGAGCATAAATAGAAATTTTGCGCAACTCCTAACGGGTGCGATCATTCCAGCACTAATGCACCGGATCCCATCAGAACTCCGAAGTTAAACGTGCTTGGGCGAGAGTAGTACTAAGATGGGTGACCTCTTGGGAAGTCCTCGTGTTGCACCCCTCTCATTTTTTATAAAATTATTTTTTTGCTCCGTCCCCCATGATCCGGCACTTTTCCTTACGCATTCTAGCCACGGCGCTTCTCAAGCCTCTCATTACTTTTTCTTTTTCGTTTTCTTCCATTGCGCCGCCTCCCTCAGGCGGCCGCGGAGCTGTGCGGACTCGCCGACGGCACCTCGGGCTAACGACGCCGACGGGAAGGGCAGCAGCAAAGACCGGATTACGGCCGGAGGCCGCCGGGACTGGCGGCTTTCTATCGGGAGCAGTGAGAAGGAGAGCATAAATAGAAATTTTGCGCAACTCCTAACGGGTGCGATCATACCAGCACTAATGCACCGGATCCCATCAGAACTCCGAAGTTAAACGTGCTTGGGCGAGAGTAGTACTAAGATGGGTGACCTCTTGGGAAGTCCTCGTGTTGCACCCCTCTCATTTTTTATAAAATTATTTTTTTGCTCCGTCCTCCATGATCCGGCACTTTTCCTTACGCATTCTAGCCACGGCGCTTCTCAAGCCTCTCATTACTTTTTCTTTTTCGTTTTCTTCCATTGCGCCGCCTCCCTCAGGCGGCCGCGGAGCTGTGCGGACTCGCCGACGGCACCTCGGGCTAACGACGCCGACGGGAAGGGCAGCAGCATAGACCGGATTACGGCCGGAGGCCGCCGGGACTGGCGGCTTTCTATCGGGAGCAGTGAGAAGGAGAGCATAAATAGAAATTTTGCGCAACTCCTAACGGGTGCGATCATACCAGCACTAATGCACCGGATCCCATCAGAACTCCGAAGTTAAACGTGCTTGGGCGAGAGTAGTACTAAGATGGGTGACCTCTTGGGAAGTCCTCGTGTTGCACCCCTCTCATTTTTTATAAAATTATTTTTTTGCTCCGTCCCCCATGATCCGGCACTTTTCCTTACGCATTCTAGCCACGGCGCTTCTCAAGCCTCTCATTACTTTTTCTTTTTCGTTTTCTTCCATTGCGCCGCCTCCCTCAGGCGGCCGCGGAGCTGTGCGGACTCGCCGACGGCACCTCGGGCTAACGACGCCGACGGGAAGGGCAGCAGCAAAGACCGGATTACGGCCGGAGGCCGCCGGGACTGGCGGCTTTCTATCGGGAGCAGTGAGAAGGAGAGCATAAATAGAAATTTTGCGCAACTCCTAACGGGTGCGATCATTCCAGCACTAATGCACCGGATCCCATCAGAACTCCGAAGTTAAACGTGCTTGGGCGAGAGTAGTACTAAGATGGGTGACCTCTTGGGAAGTCCTCGTGTTGCACCCCTCTCATTTTTTATAAAATTATTTTTTTGCTCCGTCCCCCATGATCCGGCACTTTTCCTTACGCATTCTAGCCACGGCGCTTCTCAAGCCTCTCATTACTTTTTCTTTTTCGTTTTCTTCCATTGCGCCGCCTCCCTCAGGCGGCCGCGGAGCTGTGCGGACTCGCCGACGGTACCTCGGGCTAACGACGCCGACGGGAAGGGCAGCAGCAAAGACCGGATTACGGCCGGAGGCCGCCGGGACTGGCGGCTTTCTATCGGGAGCAGTGAGAAGGAGAGCATAAATAGAAATTTTGCGCAACTCCTAACGGGTGCGATCATACCAGCACTAATGCACCGGATCCCATCAGAACTCCGAAGTTAAACGTGCTTGGGCGAGAGTAGTACTAAGATGGGTGACCTCTTGGGAAGTCCTCGTGTTGCACCCCTCTCATTTTTTATAAAATTATTTTTTTGCTCCGTCCTCCATGATCCGGCACTTTTCCTTACGCATTCTAGCCACGGCGCTTCTCAAGCCTCTCATTACTTTTTCTTTTTCGTTTTCTTCCATTGCGCCGCCTCCCTCAGGCGGCCGCGGAGCTGTGCGGACTCGCCGACGGCACCTCGGGCTAACGACGCCGACGGGAAGGGCAGCAGCAAAGACCGGATTACGGCCGGAGGCCGCCGGGACTGGCGGCTTTCTATCGGGAGCAGTGAGAAGGAGAGCATAAATAGAAATTTTGCGCAACTCCTAACGGGTGCGATCATACCAGCACTAATGCACCGGATCCCATCAGAACTCCGAAGTTAAACGTGCTTGGGCGAGAGTAGTACTAAGATGGGTGACCTCTTGGGAAGTCCTCGTGTTGCACCCCTCTCATTTTTTATAAAATTATTTTTTTGCTCCGTCCCCCATGATCCGGCACTTTTCCTTACGCATTCTAGCCACGGCGCTTCTCAAGCCTCTCATTACTTTTTCTTTTTCGTTTTCTTCCATTGCGCCGCCTCCCTCAGGCGGCCGCGGAGCTGTGCGGACTCGCCGACGGCACCTCGGGCTAACGACGCCGACGGGAAGGGCAGCAGCAAAGACCGGATTACGGCCGGAGGCCACCGGGACTGGCGGCTTTCTATCGGGAGCAGTGAGAAGGAGAGCATAAATAGAAATTTTGCGCAACTCCTAACGGGTGCGATCATACCAGCACTAATGCACCGGATCCCATCAGAACTCCGAAGTTAAACGTGCTTGGGCGAGAGTAGTACTAAGATGGGTGACCTCTTGGGAAGTCCTCGTGTTGCACCCCTCTCATTTTTTATAAAATTATTTTTTTGCTCCGTCCCCCATGATCCGGCACTTTTCCTTACGCATTCTAGCCACGGCGCTTCTCAAGCCTCTCATTACTTTTTCTTTTTCGTTTTCTTCCATTGCGCCGCCTCCCTCAGGCGGCCGCGGAGCTGTGCGGACTCGCCGACGGCACCTCGGGCTAACGACGCCGACGGGAAGGGCAGCAGCAAAGACCGGATTACGGCCGGAGGCCGCCGGGACTGGCGGCTTTCTATCGGGAGCAGTGAGAAGGAGAGCATAAATAGAAATTTTGCGCAACTCCTAACGGGTGCGATCATTCCAGCACTAATGCACCGGATCCCATCAGAACTCCGAAGTTAAACGTGCTTGGGCGAGAGTAGTACTAAGATGGGTGACCTCTTGGGAAGTCCTCGTGTTGCACCCCTCTCATTTTTTATAAAATTATTTTTTTGCTCCGTCCCCCATGATCCGGCACTTTTCCTTACGCATTCTAGCCACGGCGCTTCTCAAGCCTCTCATTACTTTTTCTTTTTCGTTTTCTTCCATTGCGCCGCCTCCCTCAGGCGGCCGCGGAGCTGTGCGGACTCGCCGACGGCACCTCGGGCTAACGACGCCGACGGGAAGGGCAGCAGCAAAGACCGGATTACGGCCGGAGGCCGCCGGGACTGGCGGCTTTCTATCGGGAGCAGTGAGAAGGAGAGCATAAATAGAAATTTTGCGCAACTCCTAACGGGTGCGATCATACCAGCACTAATGCACCGGATCCCATCAGAACTCCGAAGTTAAACGTGCTTGGGCGAGAGTAGTACTAAGATGGGTGACCTCTTGGGAAGTCCTCGTGTTGCACCCCTCTCATTTTTTATAAAATTATTTTTTTGCTCCGTCCCCCATGATCCGGCACTTTTCCTTACGCATTCTAGCCACGGCGCTTCTCAAGCCTCTCATTACTTTTTCTTTTTCGTTTTCTTCCATTGCGCCGCCTCCCTCAGGCGGCCGCGGAGCTGTGCGGACTCGCCGACGGCACCTCGGGCTAACGACGCCGACGGGAAGGGCAGCAGCAAAGACCGGATTACGGCCGGAGGCCGCCGGGACTGGCGGCTTTCTATCGGGAGCAGTGAGAAGGAGAGCATAAATAGAAATTTTGCGCAACTCCTAACGGGTGCGATCATTCCAGCACTAATGCACCGGATCCCATCAGAACTCCGAAGTTAAACGTGCTTGGGCGAGAGTAGTACTAAGATGGGTGACCTCTTGGGAAGTCCTCGTGTTGCACCCCTCTCATTTTTTATAAAATTATTTTTTTGCTCCGTCCCCCATGATCCGGCACTTTTCCTTACGCATTCTAGCCACGGCGCTTCTCAAGCCTCTCATTACTTTTTCTTTTTCGTTTTCTTCCATTGCGCCGCCTCCCTCAGGCGGCCGCGGAGCTGTGCGGACTCGCCGACGGTACCTCGGGCTAACGACGCCGACGGGAAGGGCAGCAGCAAAGACCGGATTACGGCCGGAGGCCGCCGGGACTGGCGGCTTTCTATCGGGAGCAGTGAGAAGGAGAGCATAAATAGAAATTTTGCGCAACTCCTAACGGGTGCGATCATACCAGCACTAATGCACCGGATCCCATCAGAACTCCGAAGTTAAACGTGCTTGGGCGAGAGTAGTACTAAGATGGGTGACCTCTTGGGAAGTCCTCGTGTTGCACCCCTCTCATTTTTTATAAAATTATTTTTTTGCTCCGTCCTCCATGATCCGGCACTTTTCCTTACGCATTCTAGCCACGGCGCTTCTCAAGCCTCTCATTACTTTTTCTTTTTCGTTTTCTTCCATTGCGCCGCCTCCCTCAGGCGGCCGCGGAGCTGTGCGGACTCGCCGACGGCACCTCGGGCTAACGACGCCGACGGGAAGGGCAGCAGCAAAGACCGGATTACGGCCGGAGGCCGCCGGGACTGGCGGCTTTCTATCGGGAGCAGTGAGAAGGAGAGCATAAATAGAAATTTTGCGCAACTCCTAACGGGTGCGATCATACCAGCACTAATGCACCGGATCCCATCAGAACTCCGAAGTTAAACGTGCTTGGGCGAGAGTAGTACTAAGATGGGTGACCTCTTGGGAAGTCCTCGTGTTGCACCCCTCTCATTTTTTATAAAATTATTTTTTTGCTCCGTCCCCCATGATCCGGCACTTTTCCTTACGCATTCTAGCCACGGCGCTTCTCAAGCCTCTCATTACTTTTTCTTTTTCGTTTTCTTCCATTGCGCCGCCTCCCTCAGGCGGCCGCGGAGCTGTGCGGACTCGCCGACGGCACCTCGGGCTAACGACGCCGACGGGAAGGGCAGCAGCAAAGACCGGATTACGGCCGGAGGCCACCGGGACTGGCGGCTTTCTATCGGGAGCAGTGAGAAGGAGAGCATAAATAGAAATTTTGCGCAACTCCTAACGGGTGCGATCATACCAGCACTAATGCACCGGATCCCATCAGAACTTCGAAGTTAAACGTGCTTGGGCGAGAGTAGTACTAAGATGGGTGACCTCTTGGGAAGTCCTCGTGTTGCACCCCTCTCATTTTTTATAAAATTATTTTTTTGCTCCGTCCCCCATGATCCGGCACTTTTCCTTACGCATTCTAGCCACGGCGCTTCTCAAGCCTCTCATTACTTTTTCTTTTTCGTTTTCTTCCATTGCGCCGCCTCCCTCAGGCGGCCGCGGAGCTGTGCGGACTCGCCGACGGCACCTCGGGCTAACGACGCCGACGGGAAGGGCAGCAGCAAAGACCGGATTACGGCCGGAGGCCGCCGGGACTGGCGGCTTTCTATCGGGAGCAGTGAGAAGGAGAGCATAAATAGAAATTTTGCGCAACTCCTAACGGGTGCGATCATTCCAGCACTAATGCACCGGATCCCATCAGAACTCCGAAGTTAAACGTGCTTGGGCGAGAGTAGTACTAAGATGGGTGACCTCTTGGGAAGTCCTCGTGTTGCACCCCTCTCATTTTTTATAAAATTATTTTTTTGCTCCGTCCCCCATGATCCGGCACTTTTCCTTACGCATTCTAGCCACGGCGCTTCTCAAGCCTCTCATTACTTTTTCTTTTTCGTTTTCTTCCATTGCGCCGCCTCCCTCAGGCGGCCGCGGAGCTGTGCGGACTCGCCGACGGTACCTCGGGCTAACGACGCCGACGGGAAGGGCAGCAGCAAAGACCGGATTACGGCCGGAGGCCGCCGGGACTGGCGGCTTTCTATCGGGAGCAGTGAGAAGGAGAGCATAAATAGAAATTTTGCGCAACTCCTAACGGGTGCGATCATACCAGCACTAATGCACCGGATCCCATCAGAACTCCGAAGTTAAACGTGCTTGGGCGAGAGTAGTACTAAGATGGGTGACCTCTTGGGAAGTCCTCGTGTTGCACCCCTCTCATTTTTTATAAAATTATTTTTTTGCTCCGTCCTCCATGATCCGGCACTTTTCCTTACGCATTCTAGCCACGGCGCTTCTCAAGCCTCTCATTACTTTTTCTTTTTCGTTTTCTTCCATTGCGCCGCCTCCCTCAGGCGGCCGCGGAGCTGTGCGGACTCGCCGACGGCACCTCGGGCTAACGACGCCGACGGGAAGGGCAGCAGCAAAGACCGGATTACGGCCGGAGGCCGCCGGGTCTGGCGGCTTTCTATCGGGAGCAGTGAGAAGGAGAGCATAAATAGAAATTTTGCGCAACTCCTAACGGGTGCGATCATACCAGCACTAATGCACCGGATCCCATCAGAACTCCGAAGTTAAACGTGCTTGGGCGAGAGTAGTACTAAGATGGGTGACCTCTTGGGAAGTCCTCGTGTTGCACCCCTCTCATTTTTTATAAAATTATTTTTTTGCTCCGTCCCCCATGATCCGGCACTTTTCCTTACGCATTCTAGCCACGGCGCTTCTCAAGCCTCTCATTACTTTTTCTTTTTCGTTTTCTTCCATTGCGCCGCCTCCCTCAGGAGGCCGCGGAGCTGTGCGGACTCGCCGACGGCACCTCGGGCTAACGACGCCGACGGGAAGGGCAGCAGCAAAGACCGGATTACGGCCGGAGGCCACCGGGACTGGCGGCTTTCTATCGGGAGCAGTGAGAAGGAGAGCATAAATAGAAATTTTGCGCAACTCCTAACGGGTGCGATCATACCAGCACTAATGCACCGGATCCCATCAGAACTCCGAAGTTAAACGTGCTTGGGCGAGAGTAGTACTAAGATGGGTGACCTCTTGGGAAGTCCTCGTGTTGCACCCCTCTCATTTTTTATAAAATTATTTTTTTGCTCCGTCCCCCATGATCCGGCACTTTTCCTTACGCATTCTAGCCACGGCGCTTCTCAAGCCTCTCATTACTTTTTCTTTTTCGTTTTCTTCCATTGCGCCGCCTCCCTCAGGCGGCCGCGGAGCTGTGCGGACTCGCCGACGGCACCTCGGGCTAACGACGCCGACGGGAAGGGCAGCAGCAAAGACCGGATTACGGCCGGAGGCCGCCGGGACTGGCGGCTTTCTATCGGGAGCAGTGAGAAGGAGAGCATAAATAGAAATTTTGCGCAACTCCTAACGGGTGCGATCATTCCAGCACTAATGCACCGGATCCCATCAGAACTCCGAAGTTAAACGTGCTTGGGCGAGAGTAGTACTAAGATGGGTGACCTCTTGGGAAGTCCTCGTGTTGCACCCCTCTCATTTTTTATAAAATTATTTTTTTGCTCCGTCCCCCATGATCCGGCACTTTTCCTTACGCATTCTAGCCACGGCGCTTCTCAAGCCTCTCATTACTTTTTCTTTTTCGTTTTCTTCCATTGCGCCGCCTCCCTCAGGCGGCCGCGGAGCTGTGCGGACTCGCCGACGGCACCTCGGGCTAACGACGCCGACGGGAAGGGCAGCAGCAAAGACCGGATTACGGCCGGAGGCCGCCGGGACTGGCGGCTTTCTATCGGGAGCAGTGAGAAGGAGAGCATAAATAGAAATTTTGCGCAACTCCTAACGGGTGCGATCATACCAGCACTAATGCACCGGATCCCATCAGAACTCCGAAGTTAAACGTGCTTGGGCGAGAGTAGTACTAAGATGGGTGACCTCTTGGGAAGTCCTCGTGTTGCACCCCTCTCATTTTTTATAAAATTATTTTTTTGCTCCGTCCTCCATGATCCGGCACTTTTCCTTACGCATTCTAGCCACGGCGCTTCTCAAGCCTCTCATTACTTTTTCTTTTTCGTTTTCTTCCATTGCGCCGCCTCCCTCAGGCGGCCGCGGAGCTGTGCGGACTCGCCGACGGCACCTCGGGCTAACGACGCCGACGGGAAGGGCAGCAGCATAGACCGGATTACGGCCGGAGGCCGCCGGGACTGGCGGCTTTCTATCGGGAGCAGTGAGAAGGAGAGCATAAATAGAAATTTTGCGCAACTCCTAACGGGTGCGATCATACCAGCACTAATGCACCGGATCCCATCAGAACTCCGAAGTTAAACGTGCTTGGGCGAGAGTAGTACTAAGATGGGTGACCTCTTGGGAAGTCCTCGTGTTGCACCCCTCTCATTTTTTATAAAATTATTTTTTTGCTCCGTCCCCCATGATCCGGCACTTTTCCTTACGCATTCTAGCCACGGCGCTTCTCAAGCCTCTCATTACTTTTTCTTTTTCGTTTTCTTCCATTGCGCCGCCTCCCTCAGGCGGCCGCGGAGCTGTGCGGACTCGCCGACGGCACCTCGGGCTAACGACGCCGACGGGAAGGGCAGCAGCAAAGACCGGATTACGGCCGGAGGCCGCCGGGACTGGCGGCTTTCTATCGGGAGCAGTGAGAAGGAGAGCATAAATAGAAATTTTGCGCAACTCCTAACGGGTGCGATCATTCCAGCACTAATGCACCGGATCCCATCAGAACTCCGAAGTTAAACGTGCTTGGGCGAGAGTAGTACTAAGATGGGTGACCTCTTGGGAAGTCCTCGTGTTGCACCCCTCTCATTTTTTATAAAATTATTTTTTTGCTCCGTCCCCCATGATCCGGCACTTTTCCTTACGCATTCTAGCCACGGCGCTTCTCAAGCCTCTCATTACTTTTTCTTTTTCGTTTTCTTCCATTGCGCCGCCTCCCTCAGGCGGCCGCGGAGCTGTGCGGACTCGCCGACGGTACCTCGGGCTAACGACGCCGACGGGAAGGGCAGCAGCAAAGACCGGATTACGGCCGGAGGCCGCCGGGACTGGCGGCTTTCTATCGGGAGCAGTGAGAAGGAGAGCATAAATAGAAATTTTGCGCAACTCCTAACGGGTGCGATCATACCAGCACTAATGCACCGGATCCCATCAGAACTCCGAAGTTAAACGTGCTTGGGCGAGAGTAGTACTAAGATGGGTGACCTCTTGGGAAGTCCTCGTGTTGCACCCCTCTCATTTTTTATAAAATTATTTTTTTGCTCCGTCCTCCATGATCCGGCACTTTTCCTTACGCATTCTAGCCACGGCGCTTCTCAAGCCTCTCATTACTTTTTCTTTTTCGTTTTCTTCCATTGCGCCGCCTCCCTCAGGCGGCCGCGGAGCTGTGCGGACTCGCCGACGGCACCTCGGGCTAACGACGCCGACGGGAAGGGCAGCAGCAAAGACCGGATTACGGCCGGAGGCCGCCGGGACTGGCGGCTTTCTATCGGGAGCAGTGAGAAGGAGAGCATAAATAGAAATTTTGCGCAACTCCTAACGGGTGCGATCATACCAGCACTAATGCACCGGATCCCATCAGAACTCCGAAGTTAAACGTGCTTGGGCGAGAGTAGTACTAAGATGGGTGACCTCTTGGGAAGTCCTCGTGTTGCACCCCTCTCATTTTTTATAAAATTATTTTTTTGCTCCGTCCCCCATGATCCGGCACTTTTCCTTACGCATTCTAGCCACGGCGCTTCTCAAGCCTCTCATTACTTTTTCTTTTTCGTTTTCTTCCATTGCGCCGCCTCCCTCAGGCGGCCGCGGAGCTGTGCGGACTCGCCGACGGCACCTCGGGCTAACGACGCCGACGGGAAGGGCAGCAGCAAAGACCGGATTACGGCCGGAGGCCACCGGGACTGGCGGCTTTCTATCGGGAGCAGTGAGAAGGAGAGCATAAATAGAAATTTTGCGCAACTCCTAACGGGTGCGATCATACCAGCACTAATGCACCGGATCCCATCAGAACTCCGAAGTTAAACGTGCTTGGGCGAGAGTAGTACTAAGATGGGTGACCTCTTGGGAAGTCCTCGTGTTGCACCCCTCTCATTTTTTATAAAATTATTTTTTTGCTCCGTCCCCCATGATCCGGCACTTTTCCTTACGCATTCTAGCCACGGCGCTTCTCAAGCCTCTCATTACTTTTTCTTTTTCGTTTTCTTCCATTGCGCCGCCTCCCTCAGGCGGCCGCGGAGCTGTGCGGACTCGCCGACGGCACCTCGGGCTAACGACGCCGACGGGAAGGGCAGCAGCAAAGACCGGATTACGGCCGGAGGCCGCCGGGACTGGCGGCTTTCTATCGGGAGCAGTGAGAAGGAGAGCATAAATAGAAATTTTGCGCAACTCCTAACGGGTGCGATCATTCCAGCACTAATGCACCGGATCCCATCAGAACTCCGAAGTTAAACGTGCTTGGGCGAGAGTAGTACTAAGATGGGTGACCTCTTGGGAAGTCCTCGTGTTGCACCCCTCTCATTTTTTATAAAATTATTTTTTTGCTCCGTCCCCCATGATCCGGCACTTTTCCTTACGCATTCTAGCCACGGCGCTTCTCAAGCCTCTCATTACTTTTTCTTTTTCGTTTTCTTCCATTGCGCCGCCTCCCTCAGGCGGCCGCGGAGCTGTGCGGACTCGCCGACGGCACCTCGGGCTAACGACGCCGACGGGAAGGGCAGCAGCAAAGACCGGATTACGGCCGGAGGCCGCCGGGACTGGCGGCTTTCTATCGGGAGCAGTGAGAAGGAGAGCATAAATAGAAATTTTGCGCAACTCCTAACGGGTGCGATCATACCAGCACTAATGCACCGGATCCCATCAGAACTCCGAAGTTAAACGTGCTTGGGCGAGAGTAGTACTAAGATGGGTGACCTCTTGGGAAGTCCTCGTGTTGCACCCCTCTCATTTTTTATAAAATTATTTTTTTGCTCCGTCCCCCATGATCCGGCACTTTTCCTTACGCATTCTAGCCACGGCGCTTCTCAAGCCTCTCATTACTTTTTCTTTTTCGTTTTCTTCCATTGCGCCGCCTCCCTCAGGCGGCCGCGGAGCTGTGCGGACTCGCCGACGGCACCTCGGGCTAACGACGCCGACGGGAAGGGCAGCAGCAAAGACCGGATTACGGCCGGAGGCCGCCGGGACTGGCGGCTTTCTATCGGGAGCAGTGAGAAGGAGAGCATAAATAGAAATTTTGCGCAACTCCTAACGGGTGCGATCATTCCAGCACTAATGCACCGGATCCCATCAGAACTCCGAAGTTAAACGTGCTTGGGCGAGAGTAGTACTAAGATGGGTGACCTCTTGGGAAGTCCTCGTGTTGCACCCCTCTCATTTTTTATAAAATTATTTTTTTGCTCCGTCCCCCATGATCCGGCACTTTTCCTTACGCATTCTAGCCACGGCGCTTCTCAAGCCTCTCATTACTTTTTCTTTTTCGTTTTCTTCCATTGCGCCGCCTCCCTCAGGCGGCCGCGGAGCTGTGCGGACTCGCCGACGGTACCTCGGGCTAACGACGCCGACGGGAAGGGCAGCAGCAAAGACCGGATTACGGCCGGAGGCCGCCGGGACTGGCGGCTTTCTATCGGGAGCAGTGAGAAGGAGAGCATAAATAGAAATTTTGCGCAACTCCTAACGGGTGCGATCATACCAGCACTAATGCACCGGATCCCATCAGAACTCCGAAGTTAAACGTGCTTGGGCGAGAGTAGTACTAAGATGGGTGACCTCTTGGGAAGTCCTCGTGTTGCACCCCTCTCATTTTTTATAAAATTATTTTTTTGCTCCGTCCTCCATGATCCGGCACTTTTCCTTACGCATTCTAGCCACGGCGCTTCTCAAGCCTCTCATTACTTTTTCTTTTTCGTTTTCTTCCATTGCGCCGCCTCCCTCAGGCGGCCGCGGAGCTGTGCGGACTCGCCGACGGCACCTCGGGCTAACGACGCCGACGGGAAGGGCAGCAGCAAAGACCGGATTACGGCCGGAGGCCGCCGGGACTGGCGGCTTTCTATCGGGAGCAGTGAGAAGGAGAGCATAAATAGAAATTTTGCGCAACTCCTAACGGGTGCGATCATACCAGCACTAATGCACCGGATCCCATCAGAACTCCGAAGTTAAACGTGCTTGGGCGAGAGTAGTACTATGATGGGTGACCTCTTGGGAAGTCCTCGTGTTGCACCCCTCTCATTTTTTATAAAATTATTTTTTTGCTCCGTCCCCCATGATCCGGCACTTTTCCTTACGCATTCTAGCCACGGCGCTTCTCAAGCCTCTCATTACTTTTTCTTTTTCGTTTTCTTCCATTGCGCCGCCTCCCTCAGGCGGCCGCGGAGCTGTGCGGACTCGCCGACGGCACCTCGGGCTAACGACGCCGACGGGAAGGGCAGCAGCAAAGACCGGATTACGGCCGGAGGCCGCCGGGACTGGCGGCTTTCTATCGGGAGCAGTGAGAAGGAGAGCATAAATAGAAATTTTGCGCAACTCCTAACGGGTGCGATCATACCAGCACTAATGCACCGGATCCCATCAGAACTCCGAAGTTAAACGTGCTTGGGCGAGAGTAGTACTAAGATGGGTGACCTCTTGGGAAGTCCTCGTGTTGCACCCCTCTCATTTTTTATAAAATTATTTTTTTGCTCCGTCCCCCATGATCCGGCACTTTTCCTTACGCATTCTAGCCACGGCGCTTCTCAAGCCTCTCATTACTTTTTCTTTTTCGTTTTCTTCCATTGCGCCGCCTCCCTCAGGCGGCCGCGGAGCTGTGCGGACTCGCCGACGGCACCTCGGGCTAACGACGCCGACGGGAAGGGCAGCAGCAAAGACCGGATTACGGCCGGAGGCCGCCGGGACTGGCGGCTTTCTATCGGGAGCAGTGAGAAGGAGAGCATAAATAGAAATTTTGCGCAACTCCTAACGGGTGCGATCATTCCAGCACTAATGCACCGGATCCCATCAGAACTCCGAAGTTAAACGTGCTTGGGCGAGAGTAGTACTAAGATGGGTGACCTCTTGGGAAGTCCTCGTGTTGCACCCCTCTCATTTTTTATAAAATTATTTTTTTGCTCCGTCCCCCATGATCCGGCACTTTTCCTTACGCATTCTAGCCACGGCGCTTCTCAAGCCTCTCATTACTTTTTCTTTTTCGTTTTCTTCCATTGCGCCGCCTCCCTCAGGCGGCCGCGGAGCTGTGCGGACTCGCCGACGGTACCTCGGGCTAACGACGCCGACGGGAAGGGCAGCAGCAAAGACCGGATTACGGCCGGAGGCCGCCGGGACTGGCGGCTTTCTATCGGGAGCAGTGAGAAGGAGAGCATAAATAGAAATTTTGCGCAACTCCTAACGGGTGCGATCATACCAGCACTAATGCACCGGATCCCATCAGAACTCCGAAGTTAAACGTGCTTGGGCGAGAGTAGTACTAAGATGGGTGACCTCTTGGGAAGTCCTCGTGTTGCACCCCTCTCATTTTTTATAAAATTATTTTTTTGCTCCGTCCTCCATGATCCGGCACTTTTCCTTACGCATTCTAGCCACGGCGCTTCTCAAGCCTCTCATTACTTTTTCTTTTTCGTTTTCTTCCATTGCGCCGCCTCCCTCAGGCGGCCGCGGAGCTGTGCGGACTCGCCGACGGCACCTCGGGCTAACGACGCCGACGGGAAGGGCAGCAGCAAAGACCGGATTACGGCCGGAGGCCGCCGGGACTGGCGGCTTTCTATCGGGAGCAGTGAGAAGGAGAGCATAAATAGAAATTTTGCGCAACTCCTAACGGGTGCGATCATACCAGCACTAATGCACCGGATCCCATCAGAACTCCGAAGTTAAACGTGCTTGGGCGAGAGTAGTACTATGATGGGTGACCTCTTGGGAAGTCCTCGTGTTGCACCCCTCTCATTTTTTATAAAATTATTTTTTTGCTCCGTCCCCCATGATCCGGCACTTTTCCTTACGCATTCTAGCCACGGCGCTTCTCAAGCCTCTCATTACTTTTTCTTTTTCGTTTTCTTCCATTGCGCCGCCTCCCTCAGGCGGCCACGGAGCTGTGCGGACTCGCCGACGGCACCTCGGGCTAACGACGCCGACGGGAAGGGCAGCAGCAAAGACCGGATTACGGCCGGAGGCCACCGGGACTGGCGGCTTTCTATCGGGAGCAGTGAGAAGGAGAGCATAAATAGAAATTTTGCGCAACTCCTAACGGGTGCGATCATACCAGCACTAATGCACCGGATCCCATCAGAACTTCGAAGTTAAACGTGCTTGGGCGAGAGTAGTACTAAGATGGGTGACCTCTTGGGAAGTCCTCGTGTTGCACCCCTCTCATTTTTTATAAAATTATTTTTTTGCTCCGTCCCCCATGATCCGGCACTTTTCCTTACGCATTCTAGCCACGGCGCTTCTCAAGCCTCTCATTACTTTTTCTTTTTCGTTTTCTTCCATTGCGCCGCCTCCCTCAGGCGGCCGCGGAGCTGTGCGGACTCGCCGACGGCACCTCGGACTAACGACGCCGACGGGAAGGGCAGCAGCAAAGACCAGATTACGGCCGGAGGCCGCCGGGACTGGCGGCTTTCTATCGGGAGCAGTGAGAAGGAGAGCATAAATAGAAATTTTGCGCAACTCCTAACGGGTGCGATCATACCAGCACTAATGCACCGGATCCCATCAGAACTCCGAAGTTAAACGTGCTTGGGCGAGAGTAGTACTAAGATGGGTGACCTCTTGGGAAGTCCTCGTGTTGCACCCCTCTCATTTTTTATAAAATTATTTTTTTGCTCCGTCCCCCATGATCCGGCACTTTTCCTTACGCATTCTAGCCATGGCGCTTCTCAAGCCTCTCATTACTTTTTCTTTTTCGTTTTCTTCCATTGCGCCGCCTCCCTCAGGCGGCCGCGGAGCTGTGCGGACTCGCCGACGGCACCTCGGGCTAACGACGCCGACGGGAAGGGCAGCAGCAAAGACCGGATTACGGCCGGAGGCCGCCGGGACTGGCACCACGTAATGGAAGAAAATAAAAAGAAAAAGTAATGAGAGGCTTGAGAAGCGCCGTGGCTAAAAAGCGTAAGGAAAAGTGCCGGATCATGGGAACGGAGCAAAAAAATAATTTTATAAAAAATGAGAGGGGTGCAACACGAGGACTTCCCAAGAGGTCACCTATCTTAGTACTTCTCTCGCCCAAGCATGTTTAACTTTGGAGTTCTGATGGGATCCGGTGCACTAGTCCGCCGGGACTGGCGGTTTTCTATCGGGAGCAGTGAGAAGGAGAGCGTAAATAGAAATTTTACGCATTCTTGCTACGGCGCTTCTCAAGCCACTCATTACTTTTTATTTTTCATTTTCTTCACTTGCGCCGCCTCCCTCAGGTGGCCGCGGAGCGCGCCAGGACTGGTGGCTCCATGATCCGGGCGATTTTATGCCTTATAAGTATATTATTCAAAGGAAAATGGGCCAACAATTCAAAATCATTGCCTTTGGCGATGATCGACATTGTTTTTCGGCCAAATTCCTTTGTTTCGGCCCCTAAATTGCAATTTTTGTATTTATGGAATATTTTTGCTTTTTTCATAACTTTTGGCTTGTAACTCTGTTTTAAGTATCGTATGTGGCGTTGTTATTATTTTATTGCCTATTTTCTTTTCATATAATTTTGTAATTTTATCATTTTAAGTAGATTTTGTGTTAGAGTTTGTGACTCCTATTTAATGTTCAGTTGGATTATGATTTTTCAATTTTCAAATCTCGAAGTTTTGATTTGGTCCAAAAATTTTTAAACCACTAACTTTGTTCCAACCTTGCATCTCATTAATTGAAAAGTTTGATTAGAAGCTACAAAAATTTGTTTAAAACTGAATTTCACATGTTGTAATTGCTAGAGTTTCAAAACACTCGATGAATTTCACTTCAAACCCGTTTTTCTCAACAACATTGAAAGTGATGTTTTTTCAAGCTCTTATTGTGTGAGTTTTAATGGCCTATGGTAATAATTTGTGATGGTGAAGAAGCAAATGTGCCAGTTAAGAGGCAAAGTTGAGGGTTTTTTTTTTTTTTATTTTATTTTATTTTATTTTATTTTATTTTATGGGTATTGTTCACTTTTTTTTTTTAAATTTTTAAATTTTCTCATCTTTTCTTAAACATGGTAGGTGATGATGTTAACCGTGTGTACATGTATAAGTATAATAGTGTAGTATTTTTGATTTATTGGAGAGGTTAATTTCAGTAAATTGATATGTTTTGAGTGTGAGTTTTTAGCTAGATGGTTTTTCAAACTTTTAGATCTCTTTTTTTATTTATTTTTTATTTTCAACTTTAATTTGTACAAATAATTTCTATTCATGTAAAATATTATAGCATAATATATAAATACCTCAATTTCAATGCCTATACAAATAATGACATATTAATAAAATAATAAAATTAGATAATATAAATATACTGTAATATCAATATATTTTTTTTTCTACCAAGCAATTTGGTAATTTTGTAAGAACTTTAAATTTTAAGATTATAATGCTATTAAATTAAATAAAAAAGTTAAATAAATTTTAAAAGTATAATATTTTTAATTATATTAATTAAAATAAGATAAATTCAATATTTTATAAGTAATTTTTAATTTTTATTATTATAAATATTGATAATTAATAATTTTATTTTTATTATATATATATATATATATATATATATATATATATATATATATATATATATATATATATATATATATATATATATATATATATATATATATATATTAATTATGTAAAGAAATTATATCAAATTAAGTCTTGGCTAAAGTGGAAATGATCTCAACATTCTCATAAAAGTTTTTATAGATTTAATTTCATTCAACAATAAATTTGATTTTTTGGGTGGAGTCAAGTATTGATTCATTAGGGTTAAAAAATGACTTAACATATTCGGACAATTGTGACTTGATTTAGGTTTATCCTCAAATATTGAAGTATAATTGAGTTCGAGTCAGATTTTAAACCTCATTTTTGTTTTTTTGGCCAGTTGAACGCAGATTTTCATGTCAGGTCAAAAATTGCCACATCTAATTTTAAGGGTACCAGACGTATAATCTACAATTGTGTGTACATTTATGTATTTATGCTAAAGCGACTTCCTCTTTTTCTTTGACTTTTTTCCCATATAATTAATAGTGAAGAATTTGTTGAAAGATACGAGTCTCTACTCTCTAGTTGAAATTACCTTATTTCTGTGACTTTATTTTCTCATATAGGTAAATTACAAAAAAGTCCCTTAAAGTAGACTTCAAGAGCAAATAAGCCATTTAGCATTTTTTTTTTTGGAGTAAATAAGCCAATTAAGCTCTTATATTGGACAGACATTTGACACTGTTTAAATTTATATTAAAATCATATATTTTTATTTTAAAATATTAAAATATTTCTATTATTTATTATAGAATAACTAAAGAAATTAAAAATTCAAGAATAGTATCAATAAAGCCAGATAAGCTTTAAGAAAAGGATCCAGTTCACAAGCCAGAGGATCATAAGCTTCGGCTCTAACAAAGCAAATAAAAAATAAACAATTTTAATTGTTTGAAGCATCAAAATTCTAAGACTGTGAATATATAAACAATTCACAAACAAAACCATAACCAACAAGTGATTGAGAATTTCTTTATATAAACAAATCATTAGGCTATAATCAATAATCTTAAGTTATTAAATTGTCTTGAAAGTAAAATTTTGACCTGGGTAAAATTAGCATTGAATTTGAGCGAATAATTTTATTGAACTAAACTTATTTTACCAAACAGGCCAACACTAATCTCAGATAATTGAGTAATAGTGGAGTAATTAATTGGCAACAACCACAGATGATGAACTGGAGAAGCTAGTGGCCTCTGCAACAACAATCTTCAATGGATTAGAATAAGAAGTTTCAATGGGCTAGATCAGATCGATATGAAGATAGATCTGAGATTTGTTCCTGGTGAATATAACCATGAAAAGATTTTTTTTGCCCTTTTTCCATAAAAGTAATGATGAAAAATTAGTTGAAACATATACGTATCTACGCTCTAGTCAGAAATATATAAATATATATATATATATATATATATATATATATATATATATATATATATATATATATCAAAGAAAAATTACACAATATTTATATCGTCAAAATCGTTGGATTTGAAACTTGATTTCAACTTTGGGCAAAAAAAAAAAAAAAAAAGATTTCAATTTATTAAATGACACTTTAATAATTCAACAAATGATAGGTACTTCAATCAATTAGTTTAATAAATTATCTATTAAATATAATAATATTTATTTAATATGTGGTAAGGTGTGTGGATTACACAAATTAGCACGTTTTTTCAAAATTATCATAATTTTGTAAAAACGTGTATTATGTCTCTAATCCGTTTGTTTTGTGTATATCTATACTGTTTATAAAAAAATTATAATGTTAACTTATTTTTAGTGTGACTACTTTCTTTTGCAGGAGTAAAGTTTAATCCTTTAGGATTTTACATCGCTTATAGTAAAAGTGTGCATGGGTTATATAGATTAGCACGCTTTTACAAAATTGCCATGATTTTATGGAGTGTGTTTAGTTCCAAACCCATGTGTTATATATGTTGATATATTATTTTTTAAAAAAGAAAGATTATATTATTGTTGGTGAAAATTTTTGAAAAAAACTAGCGTTCCACATGTGAATTTGTGTGCCTTTAAACTTCTAAAACTAGAGTGATTGTAGATTCTTGAGTTTCTTTACCATAATTCACTCGAACCGAACAATGCACCGGCTAAATTGGACTAAAGAACTAAGAATATTTGAAATTAAATAAGCGAAATTGGAATGAGATTAAGCTTTGAATGGCAGTCATTGAAATTGCATTAAATATGAATATTGACAAGAACATGAAAATGGGAACATCAACAGTGAATTGAAAATTAACAAAATTATGCTTACAATAAGAGTTTTTGGAAATTAAAGTCTAAACAAAAGATAAAATGAAATCGAAATGCTTGAGAATCTTGAGTTGTTGTAGTTTTTTGGTAGTTCTTTGGGTGATTGTCTGTGTCCCTTTTGTTGATTGATTGTGTTGTTTTTTGTAGTTTTGCTTCTCTGCTTGTAACTTCTAATTACACCATTCACATTGCTCCTTGAATATCTCAATTCAATTGTTTCTAGTTATTTGTTCAAAACTACTCACTACCCATAACTTTCAGCTTCAGTCAATCTCTACTCACAAATTAATTTACTTAATAAATAAAATAATTTTATTTGATAAATGGATTATCTTTATAAATGGGCCAAAATATATATGGACTTGGGCTACAAATTTTTAGTGCAAATAATTGCCTCTCTTATATATGTTTTAGCCTAAAGGCTCAAAATTATATATAAGAGTTAACCCCCCTCATTCTTTTTATTATCCATCATGCCCAAGCTCAAGGTCCAATTCTCTCAATGCGAAGAGTGGTGGTAAAGAAGAGAACAAGAGAATAGAATTAGAGAATTGGAGCATCAACAAAATTCAAATTTTTCTAGCTCCCCATGGTTTCCACATTTATTCCTTTCAAGAAAATCATTTATTTAGACCACTAATTTTTCATCTCCCATCGTTCTTGCGAGTGCACCATCCTTTACTCCTTCATTCGGTGACCCAGCAGTAACAAGAACCCATACCCATGCCTTACCATTGAGTACAGTAGGAAGAGTCCAAGAATCAGCTCATCTTCCATTACCCATCCCAATTTTCCTATGCCCAAGCCATACCCAAGCCATTTCTTCTTTCTTTTCATTATTGAGATACCCATCAAGATATTCATTTGGTAAGCTTTCCTTTTATTTCTCAAAGTTTTTTAATTTCTGAAAATTTTAATATCAATTGATTCTTTTTGGGTTAATTTTCAAGTGAGTCAAGGTCATATTATCGGGAAATCTATCCAACCCCACCCTCATCACCATAAAGATTGCTACCTCCGTCAAAGAAACATAAAATTTCCAAGGTCTATCAAAGAAAGAGACTCAAAAAAGGTAATTTCTTAAAATTTATGTTCGGCTTGCAATAGGTCTTGGTAATTTCGGTTCTTGACTATGTAATTGAAAATATTAAAAATGTGATATGTTGGCTTTCATTTGAAAGGATAAATTCAGGTTTAGAACAATGGCGTGATTTTTGACAAATTATGGCATTAAGTGCCACACATAAGCCATTGAATTAGTTTACACAAACAAAAGCGAACATGGATAAGCCATCAATAATTTGGCTCATTTGTTTGACAAATTCACGTGGCTTTTGCTTTTTGAGTTGATAAAGTGTGTTTCTGAATTTGTCACTTGATGTGGGGATCAAGAAGTAATTGATTTGATGTTTGGAATTTGATTTTTTTTTTTTTGCAATTTAAAAAAAAATTATAGGTTTTAGATTTTTTAGCTTAAAAGATGGGAAAGTATGAAATTAAATGGATACTTTAGCTTATTTAAATTCATAAGAAATATTGTAAACATGGGATTTTCTCTTGGGACCAATGAAAAAGCTTGATACCTATTTTTAGGAGTTCACTCATCACTTCTTTTAAGCCTTGAAACTCTAGCTTAAAATGTTATAAACTAGTGGCCATATGTTGGCCTTTGGAAATTCCACAAAATGGCTTTGAACAAAGTTTGAATAGACAAATGTTAGAGAATTAGGTTTGACCAATTATTTGATATTTTTGATGTAAAACTCATTGTTCTTAATCTCTAAAAAATTGGAGCTTAATTTTGAAATGTCATGACTCAATGTGATGGCCTTTTTTTTTTTTTTTTTTTTGGCAAGAAGCATGTACATAAGTGCTAAGTTTAGGCTTGAACAAACATAAATATGGTGCAAATAGATCATAGCCATTTTTGTCTAGTGATGTACCTATACAAAAATGTAACTTCAAATATATATATTGATCTTATCTTAAATATGGGTGTGGTTCGACATGGGATTTTTAAGGTTAATGGTTGGTATTGACAATAAAAATTCTAACCAAAAGGCCATGGTTATGGAGTATATTAGGGAATTGAAATTTGTGGAAGATTCTCAAAGATCTAAGCTTAAAACTATGTTTGCATGCATTTTGACTTATCATCGGCCTAATGGTCAATGGAGCATCAATACTTATAGCAAAAATCATCTAAATTCTACCTTTCCACATGTCTTGTTGATTCTTTGCTTTGTGTTTTGTATGCAACTTATGGCCAACCTAATTATTTTGGCATTGGATTTTTGCCAAAATTTTATTTTATATGATTTCTATTTGGTTTTGCTCATTATTTGTTTACCTAAATACAATAAGGATACCAACAATTATCATATGCACACCCCTGATTCTCTTGGGATAATCCTGATGAACCAGCAGTTTTTAGGATTTTCTTGTGAATACACTATGATTGAATATATTTTGTAACTTGGCCTGAAATTATAAGGATATTTTGGCCCCAATAGATTTGGTGTTTAAGTGTTTTGGGTATAAATGCTAGGGAACTAGTAGAAGATATAAATTTTAATGACCTTTATTTAGTACTTAGACCTTTACTATTACCTAGCATATCAAGATACTAAATTACTCTTTGGCCTTGGGACTTATAAACAACCTACTTTATGTGCAAATTTATCTTTAATTCAAAATTTTCAATTAACATAGAAGTTACATTCGATAATAAGTACCTTATTTATAATAAGTACCTTGTTTTTCTTTTGCAACTCTCTACTTGCTTTTATCACCCATTGCTTTTATTGCTTCTTTATAATGCTGTCAGGGTTTATTGCATTTACTTAAAGCCTTTTTGCCAACAACCACCTTCCTTTAGCTCTCCTCTTTGGCTTTTTTTGCTTGATGTTGCAAGTGAGATGGGCTTTGCTTTGACAAGTTGACTTAATTCTAGCTCTTAGGTAACTTTTTCTGAACTTGTGACATTTTAGCTACTTTTATGCTTATAGAGGCTGAGCCTTTCTTGCATACTTATTATTAGAGCAATTATGTTAATAACATGGCTCTATATGTTTTTGATCTTTCTTTATTGTTGTGGATTGTGAATGAATGATTATTGATGGGACAAATGTTGAACCTCCGCATATTTGTGTATTTGTAAAATAAGTTTGATGTAAGTTATGGCTTTTTGAGATTTGAATATGTTTCTTGATACCTGATTGAGGTTAAGTGTCCATTTAATTATGCATCTTTACATCTTTCTTTGACTTGATAGAGGCCGAGCCTCCATTCTCATGCAGCCACTTCACTTACCATTTTCACACATATATCACAGCCATTTCAATGAATCACACAACCATGCATCATAAGACATTTGCATAGACTCACTTATAGCCATATCATTCATACTCATACTTTTGTTGATGCTCTGTTTGTCAATGGCTAAATTGTAAGTTAATAAAATAACAGAAGTAAGAATTAGGAAAGTATGATAGAGACTTTTAGAAAGTGGCTATTAGGCCTACTCCTTTTATTATTTGAAATTCAAGTGGCTATCAAGCCTTCTTATATAGAAAAGTAGAAAAAACAAATATAAATAGCCATGTGAATGGCCTTACATATAATATTAGGCCACAAAATTTACCAATCACTTTACAGATCTAGGGACCTAATCTAATGGCCATAGGGTCAGCCTATTACATATTCTTTATTACTTCTTGTCAGTCATTTCCCACATAGTGGGGCATTGTTGGCAGTTTTTAGAGTAATTGATAGGGGTGAGCACGGTTCGGGGAAATCCGGAGATTTAAAAATCTCCAGAACCGAACCGAATTTCGAGGATTTTAAAATTGAATCTCCGTAACCGTACCGTGATATAATAATCTCCGTACCAATCCGTTCTAATTTTTCGGGACGGTTCGGTACGGAGATTTGGACCTAACGGGATGGTTCGATACAGAACGGAATGGAACGGATATTTGGAGATTTTTTATTTTTAAATAATTAAAATATATATATTTTCATCTTAAACTAATTTGTAGTATCTCAAAATTTCTTAAAATTTTTATTATATTTTTACTTTATTTATGATTAAAATTATTAAAATTTCATCTTAAACTAATTTGCAGTATATCAAAATTTCTTAAAATTTTTATTATATTTTTACTTTATTTATGATTAAAATTATAAAAATTAATGCTTAAAATTGATTGAAAATAAACTATAATATATGATACTATAAATTTAACATTATCACCAATGAAATTATAAGTATCAATAATAAATTAATAATATAATGGTCTTAAATTTTTGAATGTGAGATTACAAATTTAAATCTATTAAAGAAATAGCATCAAATTTTTACATAAAATCATTACATTATTTAATGATTGACTTAATTAATTATATTGACCAATTAAAAAAATTAATAGAATTATCACTGCTTTAAAGTTATATAATCAAATCGATATTGTTTTATTATTGCCCAAAATTAAAAAATTTCTCATAAGACAAAATAATTATTTGTTTTTTTTAGTTTTTAACCATGATATATTATTAATACTAGGATTATACAAATTATTAAATTTTTATGAAATTTTAAAATAATATTAGTACTATACAAATTATTAAATTTTTTTTTCAAAGTTTAGCTTACACTTATAAAGTTGTAATATAATTACTAATTTGAAACTGAAATTTTATAATTAATAAAACATAAATTTTACTTATACATTATTAAATTTCTTTAAAATATATTGCTAATTCAATATCAAAATATGTGTGTGTGGGTGTGTGTGTGTGTGTGTGTGTGTGTGTGTGTGTGTATATATATATATTAAATCGGTTCTAGTTTCGGTTCGGGACAGTTCGTTATGGTTCGGTACGGTTCTTGGTACGGATAATTACTAATCTCCAGAACCGTACCAAAAAATAATTTCGGAACGGTTCGGTTCAGAGAAAGTCAAATAGTCAACGGATATTTTCAGTTCTAGATATTTTCGGTTCGAATTTTCGGTACGGTTCGGTATCTCCGAGTCCCATGCTCAGCCCTAGTAATTGATGCAATCTCTTAAAATAGTTGGCTAGAAATAGCCATATTTGTCAATAAGCCACCTCATTTTGGCTCTAGGTTGATAAGCTAAACATATACTTTCATAAACCAGCTTCATAACCTTTAATGCCTTTGAAAAACCAAAACACCTCAATAGATGGCCATCAAACCTCTTTTTATACAAACCTCCCTTTAAAAGTATAAAATTTTGAGCTTGCACTATGTATGCAATTTTCTTGGAGCAGTTTAAGTAATTCTTCAACCCATTTCTCCAGTCATCCATCACTCCTCCTTTAACATTGAAAGATTCCACATTAATTTTGGAGGCTATTTTGGTTAACTTATCTGCCTCTTTATGATCATGTAAAAAAGTTATATTATAGATTTCTTCAATGATTAGTTGAGACATCGACCTGTATTGCACGATGGTTATAGGTTTAACAAGTGCTTTAGCCTGTTGCACAATCTTTCCTTTGGACACATAGATATATGTAGGATCTCCCTTCTTATTCCTTTTTGTGAACTTGATTGGGCCAAAATCCATATCTAATATTTGGCCTCAACTGAATCATTACAAGCTGAGAAAGGTTGTCTGTCCGCCCACACCACTTCTACATCGTCACCTTTCTAGAATAATAAAAGCTGATGAAGGGAAGATAGTATATACCAATTGGCATGTATCCAATCTTTCATTAGCAAAATATGATAACTTGCAAATGAATTGACAACAAAGAATATAGATAATGAAGTTTTACTACCAATAGTAATTTCGATAGTTAAAACACCAAGGGTCTTAGGTACCTCTTCTGTGAATGCAGACACTGATACTTTCATTGCTATTAAATCATCTTTTGTCCTTCCTAATGCCCCTAATATTCTGAGTGGAAACACATTTACTATCGACCTATTGTCCACTAATACTCTGGACACTATTCTTCCATTCATGTGAGCTTTAATGCATAGTGGCCTAATGTGTTTGGTCATCTCCATAGACGGTTTGTCGAAGATGACTCTCTTTGGTTTGTTTGGATCAGTAGCTTGAATGGTGATGCTACTCTTTCCTTCCTCTTTAATAGGTGATGTACTTTGATGTCCCTTCTTTTTCGTTATAATTTTGATCATGTCCTCTTCTTTAGCTTCTTTTAACTCAAAGCTAAAATGTAGATGCTAGAGGCTGTAGCATAACCAAATGGGATAGGAATTGTCCTATCCATAAAAGTTCTTTCCACCATGGATTCAACATATCGATCATCTTGAGGGAAATTCTTGTTAAGCATCTCAATTTCTATTAAGCATCATTCCTATGAGAATTTTAAGAAATTCTTTAAATGAAAATGATTTTGCAAAAATCACGTCATGTGTTAGTGCTAAAGATTTTGGGATTATCTTAATTTTATTTACAACACTAATACTACATGTGAAGAGAATGAGTTTGTGAAGGAAAAAGAAGAGAAGAAGCCACTAAATGAAGAACTTCATGAGGAGAACTCTCAAAGTTTCTACATGGATGATCATATGTGTTCTATTGCTCTTATAGAGGATGATATCCAATCAAGAAGAGAAAGAAGCTTGGAATGCTCAACCTCAACAAGCAATGAGATTTTCAATTTTGAGGAACAAAGGAACACCTTAAGAAACAAAGTACAAATTTGTGCCCTATGGCAATTGATGATGATTCCAATGAGGTAACATCAAACTTTTTTTATTATAATGATGATGGTTATATTGATGATGATGATGCACTCTCATACAATGAATTACTAGATCCATTAGAGTTTATGCAAAATGATCTTAAGAAAATTAAAAAGAGAGTTAAGATTTTCAAAAGTCATATTAAAAATTTGAAAAATGGAAATGCACTTTTAAAAAATGAAATTCTTTCCTTGAATTCATCCAAAAACATTTTAGAAAAGGAAAATTTTGAGCTTTTGATGAAGTTCCAAAATGTTTATAAGACTTTAAAAGAGAATGAAGATTTCAAAAAGGAAAATGAAGCTCTTAAGAATTAGATAGATGATTTGAAATCATCATTTTCAAAATTCACTAAAGGAAAAGAAACTTTTGATGCCTTACTAGGCTCTCAAATATTATCTTGCATAAGATAAGGATTAGGCTATAATTATGCAACATCTAACAAAACAAGACTAATTTTATGAAAGTATCTCATCCTTTAAATAATCATACATCAACTAACACATAAGTGAATGTTGCTACAGTGTCTCATGTTAAACATGATCATTCTAGGCATACTCACAATTATGCATATAGACACAAGTCTTCTTTTAGTAATAAATATGGCCGTGCATACAAGTTTCATGGTTATTATTTTTATTGACATGCATATGGACAAAAAGCTTATATATGTAAAGATAGAAAATTTGTCTATCATGCATCATCATATAGAGCAAGAAGTAAAATTTTATTTCATAAATATTGCTCTTATTATGGAAAAAATTGTCATATTGCTTATAATTGTTTCATGAATAAGAAACAATCCAAAACTATAATGGTTTGTGTTGTCAAAACTAACAACCAATGACCCAAATAAAGATGGGTACCTAGAAAACCATTTTATCATTGGATGTAAGATTCAAGAAAAGAAAGATATGGAGGAAATGAACAAATTGGTAATAACCAAAGGCCAAATGATAAGTGCATATTTGATTAGATTTTATCCTTTGTTCTTACTATGTTTTATCATTAAATTGAGTTTAATTTGTTAAGTGGCTAATTAGAATATTTTGAGTGATTTAGTTGATGTAGAGGCCACAGATCAATTTGTTTGGAAATTGCTAAGCTAAGGAGCGAATTCAATGAATTTTGGGCAAAGAATAAGAAAAATAGTAGCCTACATGCCTAGGAACATGGCCATGTGCCAGGGCATGCTAAACATCCTGCCCGTGTACCTAAGTGTATTGTAGCCCATGTTGAAGATTTGAGTTTCGTATGATGATAGATGCCAACATGCCCTTTCATATAAAGATAGACGCCAACACGCCCTAAAACATGAGCATGTTCCAGACAATGTCAAGAGAAAAGTGCACCTTTAAAAGACGTTTCAAAGAGAAAAAAAAAAGGGAAGGGGGGGGGGGGGGGGATTTTGATCTTTTTAGAGAGTTTTTAAGGGATTGATCACAACTGAAATCAGGTAAAGAACAAGATTCGAATGGGTTTAAAGTGGGTGATTCAAGATCAAAGAGAAGATTTTTAAGAACTTATTTATGGATTATATGATTTTTCATTCCCTTCTTTCTTGTTCATTGTTTTTTAAATTTACCATGAACTAAACTTTATTTATTAGATGGGACAAACCCTAGTTTTGATTATATGGATTGAATGATTGGGTTTTTAATCAAATCATTCTTGGGTTGAGTTATATTCATGATTTATATTGATAAAGTCTGATTAGCAATTGGCAGCTTATTGATTTGATACTTGATTTCTTATTAAGGAGTAGAGATACCCTTGATTTAATTTGATCACCTATGAATATTATGGATTTCTTGGGACACTAGAGATAGGTTTATAAAATCCTTTGGCTTTAATTGCTTGATCTTAATGCTTTGCCTAACCAATTGAATAAGAAGAGATTCTATTTAATTTGCTTAGAGAAAAAGGGATTAACTCACTTGAAAAAGGTTTAATTATAATTTTAGGAGTGTCAACTCGATTTATTGTTTGATTTAATTGATTTTGTAATTCATGAAATAAATGAGAAGATTGGGAGAGTTTCTATCTAGATAATTTGCTCATTGATTACTTTTCATTGTTCTCACCAATTTTCTATAATTATTTAATATAGTTTAATGTTTCAATTTAAATTTAATTTTAGTTTTTTGTAGAATTTGATTTACTAGACAATAGTTAACATTTGAGCTAATAGTTATATAGTTTCCCTGTAGGATCGACCTCTTCTGTGCTATACTACTTAAATGATAGGTGCGCTTGCCTGTAGCTAGGGTATAATAGACTTAGTGTTTAGTTAACTTGGTGGAAGTATAAAGCTAACATTAAGTTTTTGGCGTCGTTGCTGGGGAAACTTTTATATAATATTAGCAAAATAATAGAGACTATTGCTTTAGTTCTTTGATTTTTTTCTCTAAATACTGTTCTTGGTTTTTTATATTTCAGGTAATTTGATTCTTGTATGACCAGAGCTAGTTCATCCGACTTGGTAGAAATAGATCCTAAAATAGAGAGAACTCTACATAAGAGATTGAAGGAAAGAGAACAAGTTGTGGTTGAGAAAATTAATGAGCAAGAAGAACTTGAAATAATGGGAGACCAAAGAACAATGTTAGATTATGATAGGCCTACTCTCACTACTGCCAATAATTTTGAGATCAAGCCAAATGTTATTCAGATGGTTCAATAGTCCTGTCAATTTGATGGATTTCCTGATGAAGATCTTAATGTACATTTGGCAAATTTTCTAGAAATTTGTGATACATTTAAGATCAATGGAGTTTTAGATGATGCAATTAGGTTGAGGTGGTTTCCATTTTTGCTGAAGGATCGACCTAAGCAGTGGTTGAAATGATTTGCTGTTGGCACTTTTACTACTTGGGAGGGTTTGGCTGAAAATTTTTTGGAAAAATACTTTTCTCTTTCTAAGATAGCAAAGTTGAGGAATGATATTTCTTCATTTATGCAGAATGATGTTGAGACTTTGTATGACACTTAGGAGAGATTTAAGGATTTGCTAAGAAAGTGTCCATACCATGACTTACCATTTTGGTTGCAAGTTTAAATTTTTTACAATGATTTGAATTATGCAAGCAAACAAGCAATTAATGCAGTAGCTGGGGGTTCGATTAATAACAAGACACTGGAGCAAGCTAGAGATTTAATAGATGACATTGCAATTACTAACTACCAATGGCAACCTACTCGATACCAAGGAAGAACTAGGACTACTGGTGGTCATCAAATAGATCCTGTGGTAGCTTTGGTGGCACAAATTGAGGTTATGAATAGAAAGATTAACACCTTACCCTTATCAGCTAAGCTCGCCCAAGTTATGTATTGTGAATGGTGTGGGGGAGGACATCAAAGTCAAGACTGCCAAAATAGGAATAATTTTGCCAAGCTCGAGCAAGTGGACTATATAAGTAATGAGCCAAGATAACAAAATAATCCATATAGCAACACCTACAATCCTAGGTGGAGGAATCATCCAAATTTCTCTTAGAATAACTAGTCCAATGTAAAACCTCCACCTGGATTCCAATCCCAACCTCAGTAAGAGAAGAAAAGCAATTTGGAAGAGATTTTAGGAAAATTTATTACAGCTTCGGGGACTAGATTTCAAACCACAGATACAACTCTAAGGAACGAACAGGCTTCCATTCATAATTTGGAAAATCAGGTTGGGCAAATTACAAAAGCATTATCTAAGAGATCTCAAGCTAGTTTGCCCAACAATACTGAAGCTAGCCTTAAAGAGCAACTCAAGGCCATTACATTAAGAAGTGGTAAGGAGTTAAAGGCTCCTGAGAAGCAAAATGGGAAATTGACAGCTGAGGATGATGGTGCCAAGGATGAGGAGGTCAATGAGAAGGAGAAAGTGGACCCTACACTTGTGGTTAATAAGTTCCAACCATGCATTCCATACCCTGTGAGGTTGAAGAAGGATAAAATGGATAAACAATTCGATAAGTCTTTGAAAATTTTTAAACAATTGTATATTATTATTCCTTTTGTGGAAGCTCTTTAGTAGATGCCAAGTATGCTAAGTTCCTTAAGGAGCTGCTCTCTAATAAAAGGAAATTTGAAGAGGTGTCAATGGTTCAACTATCCAAGGAGTGTTCAGTAATCATCCAAAAGAAGCTACCTGAAAAACTCAAGGATCCAGGAAGTTTTATTATTCCTTATCTCATAGGTAGTTTAGAAATTAATAAAGCACTAGCTGATTTAGGGGCTACCATTAATGTTATACCCTACAAAATGTTAAAAAAAAATTAAGTCTAGGTGAACCTAAACCAATACATATGAGTATTCAATTAGTAGATAGATCTATCACTTACCCTAGAGGTATTATTGAGGCTGTGTTGGTTATGGTTGGTGAATTTATATTTTCTGTGGATTTTGTAATATTGGATATTTATGAGGATGTTAGTGTGTCACTTATCCTAGGTAGACCATTTCTAGCTACTGCTAGAGTTGTTATTGATGTGCATAATGGTAAATTGATACTTAGGGTAGGAAATGAGCAGATGGTTTTACAAATATCCAATACTATAAAACACCCACTTACACTTAAAGATGAGGATGCTTGTGATGATGTAATTAATCATGAGACTTTACATTTAACTTCTAACATTGTTTACAAAGATCCTTTGAAGTTGTGTCTTGTGTAGGGATAGGAAGATATTTAGACACTTAAGACCATTAAGCATATGGCCTATCTTGAGGCTACTGAGCCATTGAAGAAGAGTAAGGCATTCAAACACATTGAGATGCCCAAGGCTAAAAGAATGAAACCAATCCATTATTGACCCACTGAGTTTAGTGCTTAAGCAACTCCGTTCTCATTTGGAGTATGCCTTCTTGGCGGAAAAGTCTAAGTTGCTTATGATCATGAATGTTAACTTGTGGAGGGGACAAAAGGCAAGGTTATTAGAGGTCTTGGGAAAACATAAAAAGGCTATAACATGGAAAATTGCAGACATCAAGGGTATTAGTCCTTCTTTTTGCACCCATAAAATCTTAATGGAAGAAGAATTCAAACCTGTGGTGCAACCCTAAAGGCATCTAAATCCTAAGATGAAGGATGTGGTAAAAGTTAAAGTGATTAAGCTTCTTGATGTGGGAATTATCTATGCTATTTCAGATAGTTTTTGGGTGAGTCCGGTTTGGTGGTACCAAAAAAAGAGAGCATGATTGTAGTGCCCAACAAAAATAATGAGCTGATTCCTATAAGAACCGTCATGGGATGGATGGTATGCATTGACTATAGGAAGTTGAATGATGCTACCAGAAAAGATCACTTTCCACTTCCTTTCATTGACCAAATGTTAGAAAGACTCTATAGGCATCATTTTTATTGTTTCTTGGATGGGTTATCTAGGTACTTTCATATTCTTATAGCCTTGGAGGATCAAAAGAAGACAACATTCACCTATCCCTATAGGACTTTTGCATATCGAAGGATGCCATTTGGGCTATGCAATGCACCAACTACCTTTCAGAGGTGTATGATGGCCATTTTTTATGAGTTGGTTGAGGATATCATGGAAGTTTTCATGGATGATTTTTTGATGCATGGTGATTCATTTGGAGGCTGTCTTGAGAATTTAGAGAGAGTGCTCACTAGATGTGAAGAAACCAATATGGTTTTGAATTGGGAAAAATGTCACTTTATGGTGCAAGAGAGCATCGTGTTAGGGCATAAAATCTCAAATTAGGGAATTAAGGTGGATCGAGCAAAGATTAAAATAATTGAAGAGCTTCCACCAATAACTTTGGTTAAGGCAATTGGGAGTTTCCTAGGGCATGTAGGGTTCTATATAAGATTCATTAAGGATTTCTCTAAAATTTCTAGGCCCCTAACCAAGTTACTCGAGAAGGATGTGGAGTATTGGTTTGATGATGAGTGTCTACATACTTTCAATACCTTGAAAGAAAAACTCATAAATGCACCTATCGTAGTAGCACTAGATTGGAATTTGCCCTTTAAGTTGATGTGTGATGCAAGTGACTGTGTAGTTGGTTCGGTTTTGGGGTAAAGGAAAGACAAGCACTTCCAACCCATCTATTATGCTACGCAAACCTTAACGGATGCTAAAGAGAATTACATAACTACATAGAAAGAGATGCTAGCCATAGTATTTGCATTTACAAGTTTTGATCTTATCCAAAGTAATTGTGTATATAGACCACTTGGCTCTGTGCTATCTCTTATCCAAAACAGATGCTAAGCCGAGATTGATTAGATGGGTATTATTATTACAAGAATTTGACTTGGAAATTCGAGACAAGAAAGGCGTGGAGAACCTTGTGGCCGATCATCTTTCTCGCTTTGAGAATCCTTATCTAGAAAAGCTCATGGAAGAAGATATCAATGATAGTTTTCTAGATGAGTATTTGTGCATTATGGTAAGTAAGGTAAGTACTCTTAACTCTGAAATTCCTTAGTTCGCTAATTTTACAGATTACCTTGCTACTAGGATACTCCAAAAAGGACTCACATTTCAACAAAAGAAGAAATTCTTTATTGATTTAAAATATTACTTTTAGGAGGATCCTTTCTTGTTTCGAATATGTGTTGATCTGGTCATTAGGAGATATGTGGCATGCTCAGAAACCATGAGTATACTGAACCTTTACCACAAACGACTAGTTAGAGGGCATTTGGGGCCAAGTAGAACTATACATAAAGTTCT
This sequence comes from Reutealis trisperma, assembly GCA_947687605.1. Taxonomy (NCBI): domain Eukaryota; kingdom Viridiplantae; phylum Streptophyta; class Magnoliopsida; order Malpighiales; family Euphorbiaceae; genus Reutealis; species Reutealis trisperma. Next base: position 1,577,260 of record CANTUT010000278.1, read on the forward strand.
TGAATCGGGTTTCTACTAGCTTAAATTGTTCAAAGATAGCCACCATTACATATAAGGGTGTGATCATTGCCAGAGGTCAGGTAATATCTCTTCTTGTGATGAAATGCCTTAAAATGGTATTCTTGTTTATGAAATTTTTGATGTTTGGGGCATTGATTTCATAGGACCCTTTCCTAATTCCTCTGGTAACAAAAACATTCTTATGGCTGTTGATTATGTTTCAAAATGGGTTGAGGCTCAAGCTTTACTAAGGAATGATGCTAGGCTTGTAGTTAAGTTCCTAAAGAAGTTGTTTTTCCAGGTTTGGCATACCAAAGGCAATAATTAGTGATAAGAAAACTCACTTTTGTAACAAACAACTAGAAAAGGTACTTAAAAGGTTAAGTGTTATGCATAGGTTAGCTACCTCTTACCATCCTAAAATAAGTGGCCAAGTGGAGAATATAAATAGGGAGTTAAAGAGAATTCTTGAAAGATCTATAGAGCATTCTAGAAAGGATTGGTCTAAAAAGTTAGATGATGCTTTATGGGTTTATAGAACTGCATTCAAAACTCCCTTAGGAGCTATACCCTATAAGTTAGTTTATGGAAAAGCTTGTCACCTACCTGTTGAAATTGAACATAAAGCATATTGGGCTATTAAACAGATTAACCTTGATCTAGCTTTTGCAGGCCAAAAGAGAAATTCGTAGGTTAACAAGCTGGATGAATGGAGATTGATAGCCTATGACAATGCCTGAATGTACAAGGAAAGAACTAAGCGATATGATGCTCGCATCAAGGAGAATCGGGAGTTTCATGTTCGTGATCAGGTTTTGTTATATATCTTTTGGCTTAGACTTTTTCCTGGTAAGCTAAAATGTAGATGGTCAGGACCATTTATAGTGAAACAAGTCTTTTCATATGGAGCTGTGGAACTTACTCAACCTGAAAAGGGTGATTTTAAAGTGAATGGGCAAAGATTAAAACTATATTTTGGAGGAGTGGAGGAAAGTGCTAGGGGGATACTTCATCTCTAAGTTTTGAAATGAGAAATCACTCCTGACCATCCAGTTAATACAACATTAAAGAAGCGCTGAATGGGAGGCAACCCATTATTGTTTTAGTTTTTCTTTTATTTTGCTTGTTTTTGTTTTTGGGTGATTCATTTATTGGCTAAGTGTTTTTGCAGGAAAAAGGGGTGAAAATGCTTCAATTTTGATGAAGATAGAAGAAGAAATGCCCAGATACATACCCTAGGATAATGGTGTCTTCAACCAATCCTTCAGAATGCTGAAAAGTGGCATTTTAAATTTTCTTACAGAAATGGACATGCCGAGGAACACGCCCAAAGACATACCCATGTTTTAAGAAAATGAAATCTGCAGGTTAGCATAAAAAGCTACACGCCCCACCACATGGCCAGGAACATGGGCATGTCTAGAAAAAAATGAACTTTGGTTTTGCACATAACCAAACATGGCCTGCTTCACACTTTTAAGCAAGTCTATGTTCGATGCCTACACACCCTGGAACACATCCATGTTCCTGGGTATGTTCACAATTAAAACACGAGTTTGCTTTTTATTTTCTCCCACCCACTCTCATTCTCTCATTCTTTCCTCTTCTCTCCACTCTCTCTCAGTTTTCTCTCACTAAAACTCTAAAAATCTCTTTCCATTTCTTCAAAATTCTCACTCACACACAATTTCTTTGGGATTTTGAATTTGAGATTGTAATTTTTTTTTATCGGTAAATTTGTGGTTGTTTTCTTTTGAAGTTTTCAGAGATTCTCTCTTTTCATTGATCCACGTATGATTCTTTAACTTTGATTTCTTTTCCCCAAATCATAAGGGTAAGTTTGCTTGCTTAGGGGTGGTTGCGATAAATGCAGTCTTTGGTGCCACCATTGGTGAAGGAGGCGGTGTGCTACTAGATTCACACTACTGTCTTTTGAGAGGAGGCGGTGAACCGTGCGAAGAAGTAGGTATTTGATGTAGAGGCATCTTGCAAAACAACTAGCCAAACACAAAAACAGAGCAAAAACCACCATGAATAAAGTGTATTAGATTTAATTATGAAGAAAAAAAATCTGACAGAATAACAGCATAAAAGCAAACATATCCCTCAAATCCAACAACCAACAATTCCCTACAAGTACAAACACAATAACTCACTCCTCATGTGCACTCTCAAACCAATTAGCCCATACTTAAAAGTCAAGCCATCAAAACCTATACAATTTAATGAAATGCATTTGTCCCATTCAATCTAACATCTCTAAATTCAAAACCATTACCCATCACAATGATATCCCCTTACCCATTATAAGGAATATTTCAATCACAAACAATAGTTCATTGAGGTTGAGGCTAGAGAAAGATTCACCATGTTAGCGAACAAATCATTTGAGCCAAGTGGGATGATTGATTGGGCAACCATAGATTAGGTTGGTCTATTTAGAGAGCTTTACCAGTACCTCCATCAGCCTTGGTGGGAGGAATTCTTTAAAATATCAGAGGTGGCATATAGAGAGCTGACTCTAGAGTTCCTCTGCACACTTTAGCTAGATAAAAAGAAGGTGAGTTAGTTAGATCGAGAGGTGTTTAGGTTTAGATTAGGCACCACCAGTTTCTAGATGAGTATAAATGATTTTGGTCAAAGGTAAAGGTAGCTACACATGAGTATCAAGATGCTCTGGTTAATTTTTTGGATATGGTGATAGAGCCCAACAGAGCATGGCATAGTTTAGCATCAGGGGTTTCAATTATACAGCCACCAGCTCTAAGGCCTCTCATTTTGCCTTTGTCAGTCTCTTGCTAGGCCATAACCTCATTGCATATACTATTACCAAGCACAGAGATAGTATAGGGGTGGTCAGTTTGAGAGATCTATTCTTTTTATGATGTATGGTCAACCGCCAGTGTTGTAATGTCGCCCATACACTCATCCATTACTTGAATTCTGAAGCTCGAAAGGGCTCAAAGAGCGAACTATTTGGAGGGATGTATGTCACTAAATTGGCCAAGTCATTAGGGGTCTTTGTTGCTTTTCCTGCAATGATCGTGGATGGGATACCAAGTCCCATCGGTTTGATGACTTTGAGGAAGATGGGCATTCTACAATATGATGGTGACTATTATTCTATTCGGAGAGGACCACCTCATGCACTTGCTTCTATTAACCCACCTCTACCATCGACAGTCGATGTTCTTAGACCTTTGGAAGCCACCACTTCTGCTGACCCAGCTGGACCCTCAAGCTTTGTACCATCGCATCTTGTTTTCCCTCCTCTTACTTACTGAGATTGGGTGCATACCATTGGTGATCCAGAAGTTGAGGATCACAAAATGATAGGCCTAGAGAGGCAATTGTGTACGATGGAGAGCAAGGTGGGGAGGTTAGACCATCAGCAACAGCAGCTTCACACATTGCAAACTTGGATGATGAACCTTATGCAAAAACAACATCAGTGCATCGAGGCTCAATTGGACCATAAGGCCGAGCACAGATGATGGATTGAGTGCTTGATGATGGAGTTCTTTCAACATTTAGGGTTCATTCCCTCCACACGACCACCTCTGTCACCACCATCCTCACCTCCGACAGATGATGATGAGCCAATCAGAGTTGATGATCTTGTTTCATCCGCAGATGAGGATTAGTTTTTATTTTATTTTAGTTTATCTTTATTTTTATTTTTCTTCATTTCTATTTTATTTTATTTTTGTTTTATTTATTGTTGAACATTATTTCATTGAAGTAGACATGTCATGGAAATATTACCAAATGAGAAATGCATGAGTTACCTACTTCCTTAACTTATCCATGAGTCATATGTTTGTCATGCATTTTGAGCATATTAGAGAGAGGCTTCCATTATATAGATCACACTCTGAATTGTTACTCTAATTTAGTTCACATTGAAAGCAATTGCACGTACAAGCTCTGATACACCTATAATCTAGATGGAGCCTGGTCTTTCTACCTCTAAACCTCCTAAGAATGCCCTGAAGACAGCCATGACCCCTGAACAAACCATAACCTTTTATGCCTATCATAGGGCCTATCTAGTTGAGAATGAATACACTTTCACCCTAAAGGAGATAGTGGAAATAGAGAAAGAGGATAAGGAGGCTGATAATATAATGAGGGCTGTTGAGCTATCTAATGTAGAAGGCAATCCAATGCAACATGGATCACCAACAAAGGGGAGGGGCATCCCTATGAATGGGAAGTGGGGTAAAGGGAGACCTAGGAAAGAGAAGTAAAGAGCTAGTTTAGCCTAGTTTAGATTGACTTGAAATTGATTGTATAAACTGACGGTAATTCTAAGTTAGGCATATTTTCTTTCTTTCTTGTAATAACAATGATTAGTTATCCATTATGCATGTTCTTTTTTTTTTTTTTTAATGATCTATACTATTTTAGCTTATTATTATTTTTTTTTACGAATGACTACCTCATATAATTCTTGTCTTTATGTACTGAAAGTTGCACACCAAATCATAACTTTATTCATGTGACCATTTTCAGGGTAGTACCCTTTTTCTCTTTTCTTTCTATTTTCTTTGTCTCTAACACCTTGAGGACAATATGTTCATTAAGTGTGAGCGGATTATTTAGGAGTGTATATTATGGATAAGTAAATTGAATTGAAATAGTAGTGTGAAGTGAGATCGACTCTCTTAGTGGATGAATTTTTATTTAAGTAACAATAGCTTGCTAATGCTTTGCTTGATTGATTTAATCATCTATCAAGAATTAGATGTGGTAGTCGTGTTAGAGAGTTGGCTTGACAGATTGGAGTTTGAACTCTTAGTTAATTTTTTGTGCTTATTTTATTCCATTGTGACTTTTGTTAAGGTTTGATAGAAATTCCTAATATCATAGGAAGCTTGATTATTTCTCTTGGAAAATAAAGTAAGTTGAGTTAAATGAGCAAAAAGAGCTTTAAATTCTAATCTATTATGCTATTCTTTACTCATTAAAATCCTAGAGTTGAGATTATGAATAGTGCTAGTAACCATTTTAAATTATGATTCTAGCTGAGTAACTGGGGGTCGACATCACAAATGTTTACACTCATGTTAAAAGGCTAGTATGACAATTCAAACAAGGTCTTGCTTTAATAATTGTAGTAAAAAAAGAAAAAAGCAAGGAAGTGGTCAAGTACCTAGGAGAAAATTTTTATAAATCTACTTTTTTTTTTTTTTAACTTTTGTTGCTATGCAATAGTTTGTACAAATCTTTAACTATGTAGTTTAGACTTGAGAATTTGTGGAATTTGTCATGAAGATTTCTTGATATGACTATCATATTTGAGAATTGGTATTTGATTGAAAATTTCAAGCTTTCTTTAGTGAGTTGTTATTTAATTTGGTGATTTATTTTGAACTTGAGGGAGGAAATTTTATTTTGAACTATTGTCTTGATTTAATTTGCTTGAAGACAAGCTAATGCTCAAGTGTGGGGGGATTTGATAAGTGCATATTTCATTAGATTTTATCCCTTATTCTTACTATGTTTTATAATTAAATTATGGTTTAATTTGTTTGTTAAGTGGCTGATCAAAATATTTTGAGTGATTTAGCTTATTTGGAGGCCACGAATCAATTTGTTTGGAAATTGTAAAGCTAAGGAGTGAATTCGGCAAATTTTAGGCAAAGATTCAAAGACACAATAGCCTACACACCGAGGAACACGGCCATGTACCAGGGCATGTTGAACATCTTGCCTATGTACCTGGGTGTATTGCAACCCATGTTGAAGATTTGAGTTTCGTATGAAGACGGACACCAACACGCCCTGGAACATGGGTGTTTTCCAGATCGTGTCGAGAGAAAAATGAACCTTTAAAAGACGTTTCAAGGAGAAAAAAGGGGGGGATTTTGATCTTTTTTGGAGAGTTTTACTTCCGGAGAACTTTTTGAGAAGAAAGGGATAGATCATAGCGAAAATCAAGATGAAAAATAAGATTCGAGTGGATTTGAAGTGGGTGATTCAAGATTGAAGAGAAGATTTTTAAGAAATTTTCTATGGATTATTTGATTTTTCATTCCCTTCTTTTTTGTTCATTGTTCTTTAAATTTACCATGAACTAAACTTTATTTATCTAGATGGGACAAACCCTAGTTTTGATTTATAGATTGGATGATTGGGTTTTTAATCTAATCATCCTTGGGTTGAGTTATATTCATGATTTATATTGATAAAGTTAGATTAACAATTGCTAGCTTGTTGATTTGATACTTGATTTCTTATTAAGGAGTAGAGATACCCTTGATTTGATTTGATTACTCATGAATATTAAGGATTGCTTGGGATACCAGAGATAGGTTTACAAAATCCTTTGGCTTTAATTCCTTGAACTTAATGCTTTGCTTAACCAATTGAATAAGAAAAGATTCTATTTAATTTGCTTAGGGAAAAGGGCATTAACTCACCTGAGAAAGGTTTAATTCTAATTTTACGACTGTCAAATCAATTTATTATTTGTTTTGATTGATTTCGTAATTCATGAAATATATGACAAGCTAGGGGGAGTTTCTATCTAGATAATTTGCTCATTGATTACTTTTCATTGTCTCACCAATTTTCTATAATTACGTAATATAGTTTAATGTTTCAATTTAATTTAATTTTAGTTTTTCTTGGAATTTGATTTACTAGACAATAGTTAATATTTGAGCTAATAGTTATGTAGTTTTCTTATGGGATCAACCTCTTTTGTGCTATACTACTCCAATGATAGATGCGCTTGCCTGTAGCTAGGGTATAATAGACTTAGAGTTTATCTAACTTAGTGGAAGTATAAAGCTAACATCACCAAATTATTTCAATTGGCATCAAATTTTAAGTTATTGAAATGGATATGCGAGCTTTAATTGTGCAACTAGGTTGCCTTCATTTAGAGATTGAAGATGAAAGAGCTCATAAGGAGATTGTCATCAACAAAGAGCTAAAATGTGAGAGAACAATAAAGAACAAATGTGAAGTCTCTCAAAATGGATTGGCAAAGCACAACTCCTAATTCAAATTGAACATCAATAACATAAAATCAAGAAAATTTTGAACATCAACAACATAAAATCAAGAAAATTAAGGCAAAATTGGTACTCCTAAATCTTAATATTGATTATGTTTTGATGTGTTTATGAGTGATTATTTATTGATGCATGCAAAGTCATTCATGATATTTATATTGGATGATTCTTATTGCATTCTTAGTTATGTTGAATTCTTGAAATTCTCTTTGCCTAAAGATGTCATTAGTGTATTTCTATTATATTAGTTGTCTATTAAATATCGTTTGCATTATCTTATTTTGTAGATATATAAGAAGAATTCCTTATGGAGAATTCTTTGTTCTCTTGTGAATACTAACCCCTCATAGACTCAACAAGTTAAAGAGTACCAACAAATGTATGAGAATTTTGTAGGGAGAGTACGAAAAGAAACAAGCACATGCTCAAAGCTTATATCAAAGCAAAAATGGAGAATTCTCATAATGTTGGGAGCAAATATTGAAGAAATTATAAGTATCAAAGAAAGATCATTGAAACAATTTCTTTCAAAATATCTTAAGTAAGTTATATCAAACTTAATACTATTTGATGCTATAAGATGATTTTGATGATACTTAAGCATATTTGCTTAATAATTAGTAATATTAATCTTTACATGCTTACTAAGTATTAAATGATGAAGTTTGATTTAAATTTCTACCATTTTAAGTTCAATTCATATTTATTACCCATGTTTGATAATGCCAAAATGGTTTTGATGATATTTGGTGATTTTCAATTGATTTTGATTAATTTATATGATATTTATTGAAATTAATGCATTTGTACTTATATTTCACGATTGAGACCTAAATGAGTAAATTTAAATTAAATTTTGAATTATTTTAAATTCAATCCATATAAATTATTACCATTGAAGTGAGCTATTATCATTTGAACAATAAATTTTGAGTTAAGTGACTATTTCTCAGCTTTTTGTTGTCAACCGATAGCCATTATCATTACCATTATTAATTACCATTACTTATTCCTAAAATTAGACAAAAAGTGAACTTCAGTTAAGTAATGCTAGTGACCATTAGCCACTACCACATCTTATATTAAAACACATACAGTAGGCAAATCACATTTAATCCATGCTAGTTATTTTAAGTAACTACAGTGACCTAGAGACATAGTAACGACCCAAACTTTAAGTCACGCCAGTTACCTTAAGTAACTATTGTGACTCATCTGATACAGAAATTGCTCCCTCAGTCCAATCACTTCAATTGCCTTAAGTAACTACCTTGAATCATCATGACTAAAAAAGCGTGAAATCATAATTTCAAAATCAATTTTGTCATAACTTTCATGACCATCCGATTTCTCTCACCTTTTACATATAAGTTCGACCAAAACCCACTCACATCATTCCAAATCACCCTTAAACTCTTCAAAATGCCAAAACACAAATCCATAATTCCAAATCACCCTTAAACTCTTCAAAATGCCAAAACACAAATCCATGGTGGGCAAGGGCAAGGAAAAATTAAAGAAAATTAGTGGCAAAAGGAGAGCGATCTAACCAATCAAGGACCAGAGGAGAATTTGGGTTGAAATTCGTGAATCCATTACATAAGTCTCACTATGAAATTTTAAGACAATAAGGAAAAATGGTAGGTGATCATTGTCTTCACTCTTTTGATTTCCAATGTTTAGGTTTATTACCTACTATTGAGGGGTATCTCAAAGACTTATTTGGAGATGTAGATTTTGCTATCTTGTATAGAGATACTTATCAAAAGCATACTTATGAATTTTTTGCTATATTAAAAGTGAATGACTTGGATTATTTGGAATTTTATTTGAGGAAAACAAAGAGAACTCTTAGCCCTAAGGAATTAGTAGAGATTTTTCACTTAATATATGAGGGCTTAGCTAATTATCCTGAAAAGTGGAATGCAAGTGCATTTTGGAAGGAATTAATTGATGTCTCTGAATTTAATATAAGGAACTCCAAGGCATCTAAGATAAAGATATAAGCTTAAGAATTATGCATCAATTCTTAACTTATATTTGTTTGCTAGGGGTGATAGCAATGGTAATGTGTCTAAAAAAGAGTTATTTATGCTTTGGTGTGTGGCGAAAAAGGAAAAATTTCATTCCACTAGGTGGTTCACTGATAATTGAACATATGTCTATATCCTAACCCCTACATTATCATGATTTAAGGTTGAAATTAAGTTTGATTTGTGCGTTGAAGATTATTTTTCAGATCTTTTTCTATAGTGGGACTGGCTAGGAAGAAATGGAAGGAGCGCACAAGGAAGTAGTGCAAAAACGGAGGTTTTTCATGGAAAAAGAGCTAAGCCACCCAGCTCACACCCGTAATTACGGCCATAACATTGGGCGTGAGTCAAGAGAGAATTTGGGAGATTGGCAGTGAGGTGTCACGCCCAATTTTACGGGCGTGACCACGGGCGTAAGACACGAGAGGCTTCTGTTTCAAAGTTAGGCAGAGAAATGCAAGCTTTGTACGTTAATGATCGATCTCATGCCCAAGATTACGGGCGTGAGTGGGGGTGTAACATGGAAAAATTTCAGCAGTATAAAAGCTCTGTTTCAGCTAAAAAGGGGGGATCAAACTTTGGAGACAGAGGGCCGACTTCTCTGAGTAAAACTTAGAGTTTGCAACTGGGATTGAAGGTGAAGAACATAGATCCACAAGTTTTGAACCAAGAATCGAAGATTAAAGTGGAGAATATCAAATCATTCGTCATGAGTTGTTTGATTTATTTTCTATTTTTCTTTTCTTTTTGTATTCTTTCTTTGAACATGAGCTAAACTTATCTTCTACCTAGATATAGATGAACCCTAGCATGTTTGTATGGATTGATTGGTTTTGATTTCAATTAAATCATTTGATTAAGTTGATTTACCTTTATGAATCTTGATTGTTTAATTCCAAGTGATAATCGCATGCTTATTAGTTGGTTGTCATTTTTCAGATTCATGTCTTGAGAAAGCTTGATTTGAATAGAATAGTCATAGGGGTTGAGGATTGCTTGGGGTTCTAGAGATAGACTTTCAAAATCCTTTGGTTTGATTCCTTGGTCTTAATGCATGAGCTATTTGATTATGCTTGAGAAGAGATTCCTTGCATTCTAACTAGTGATTAGAGGTTAAGTCATTCGAGAGAAGTTTTAATCTAAATGTGTGGAATACCAAATTAACTTGATAAATTGATTTAATTGTTCACCTGTCTTGAAATACAATTGATTGCTAGGGGGATTCAATATCTGGGTAGGTCTTCATCATCAATTTTATTTGCAATTTATTGGCCATTCCTTAGTTTAATCTTTTAATCCACTTAGTCATTTTAATTTCAGCAATAAACCAAACCATTAATCTGCTAAACAATAATTGAAGTTTGAGCTAGTAATTATCCTTGTCCCCTGTGGAACGATACTTTCACTCACTACTTTATTACTTGAGTGACCCGTGCACTTGCAGTTGTATTGCATAAAATCGCGGTCAAGTTTTTGGCGCCGTTGCCGGGGACACGGTTTACAATATTAGCAACACAATAGAGATTATTGATTTAGCTTTATTTTTATTTGTCATTACATTTTGTTCTTGGTATTGGCTGTGATTTCAGGTACTCCTTTTGTTGCATGACCAGAGCTAGTTCTTCTCATCTGGTAGAATTTGATCCTGAGATAGAAAAGACACTGAGACGGAAGCGGAAGGAAGAAAGGGAACTAGCTTTGGTGGACGAAGTGGCTGATTTAGAAGACTTGAAATCAGATCCTGAGGAAGAGTTGGAAGTGATGGCTAATCCACCACCAAGAACTATGCAAGACTTTGCCAGGCCAAACTTCAATGGGCCTGAGTCAAGCATTGCAAGGCCGGCAGTCACTGCAAATAATTTTGAAATCAAGACAAATGTCATACAGATGTTGCAGCAGACTTGCCAGTTTGATGGCCTTCCGGATGAAGACCCTAACGCACATCTGGAGAACTTTCTGGAGATCTGTGACATGTTTAAGATCAATGGTGCAATAGATGATGCGATTAGGTTGAGGTTGTTTCCATTCTCACTGAAGGACCGACCAAAGAAGTGGCTCAAGTCTTTCTCTGCTGGCACTTTCACTACCTAGGCTCAGTTAGCTGAGAAGTTTCTGGAGAAGTACTTTCCACCATCCAAGACTGCCAAATTTAGAAACGACATCTCATCTTTTATGCAGCAGGATGGAGAGACTTTGTATGATGGATGGGAAAGATACAAAGACTTGCTGAGGCGGTGTCCACATCGTGGGTTCCCATTATGGCTGCAGATCCAGACCTTTTACAATGGCTTGAACTATTCAAGTAAACAAGCCATTAACGCAGCTGCTGGAGGGTCCATTAATAGCAAAACTCCAGAGCAAGCAAGAGATCTGATAGAAGAAATGGCCTTGACAAACTATCAATGGCAGTTACCAAGAGAGCAAGGCAGAGTTAAAGTAGCTAGTTCCCATGCAGTTGATCCAGTAGTTGCCTTGACAGCCCAGCTTGAAGCTATGAACAGGAAGATTGATTCTATGGCAGCTGGGGCATTCAGGCCACAGCAGTTGATGTTTTGTGATCTATGTGGGGGAGGGCACCAGAGTCAGGAATGTGATACTGGAGGTGTCTTTGCCAAGCCAGAGCAAGTGGACTATGTGGGTGGTATGAATAGAAGCCAACAGCAGAACAACCCATATAGTAACACTTATAATCCAGGGTGGAGGAATCATCCAAACTTCTCATGGAGTAATCAGAATAATTCAAGACCTCCACCTGGGTTTCAGCAACCTCTGCAGTCACAAGCTCCAGCACCTCCTAGGAGGAACTCTTTAGAAGAAACAATGATGAAATTCATGGAGTCTAATGAGCAGAGACATAAAGATAATGAGCAGAGGTAGAAAGATATTAAAACAGTACTCCGAAATTAGCAAGCTTCCATTCACAATTTGGAGAATCAAATGGGGCAATTTGCTAAGTTGCTCAGTGAAAGGCAACAAGGGAGTTTGCCTAGCAACACTGAGGCAAATCCAAAAGAGCAGCTGAAGGCAATTACCTTGAGGAGTGGGAAGCAATTACAAGGGAGTGCTGTTGAGGAACAAGAAGTGGTTAGAGAAGAGGTTGAGGCACCAGGTGCCAAGGAACAGGGAGCTGAAAAGGAAGTTGCAGTAGGAAATGGAGCAGAAAAGGAGAAAGCTATACCAGCATCTGCCCCACCACTGAAGGAGTATCGACCTCGGGTACCATATCCGGCACGATTGCAGAAAGACAAGCTCGATGCTCAATTCGGTAAGTTTGTTGAACTCTTTAAGCAACTTCATATTAATATACCTTTTGCTGAAGCGCTATCACAAATGCCCAAATATGCTAAATTTTTGAAAGAGCTCCTTTCTAACAAAAGGAAGCTTGAGGAAGTGTCACTGGTGCATTTGTCAGAAAAGAGCTCAGCAGTTCTGCAAAGGAGGTTGCCCAAAAAACTAAAAGATCCTAGTAGTTTCAATATTCCATGTTTTATAGGCAACCTTGAAATTAAAAGTGCTTTAGTTGATTTAGGGGCTAGCATAAGTGTGATGCCCTATAAGGTTTTTAAGGAATTGAATATTGGAGAACCTAAACCAACACACATGACCATCCAATTAGCTGATAAGTCAGTAGTATACCCTCATGGTATCATTGAGGATGTGTTGGTAAAGGTTGGGGAGTTCATCTTCCTAAATGATTTTGTGATTATTGACATGGATGAGGATGTGGATGTTTCGCTTATCCTTGGTAGGCCGTTTTTGAATACAGCCCATGCCCTCATCGATGTCCATGATGGTACTTTAACTTTAAGAGTGGGGAATGAACAAGTAGTTTTTCATATCGCTAATGCCATGAAGCACCCACTTGCACTTGATGAGGAGGATTCATGTAATGATATTGTTGAGCATGAAACTGTTAATTTTGTTACTAATATTGTTGCCAAGGATCCCCTTGAGTTGTGTTTGGTATAGGATCAGGTAGAGACCCAGGAAGCAAGGGAGCAGTTGGCATACATGGAGTCAGGCAAGACTTGGAAAAAGGAGGCATTTGAATCCTATAAGATGCCTAAGGAAGAGAAGATGAAGCCATCTGTTGTTGATCCGCCAACTTTAGAGCTCAAGCAACTCCCTTCTCATTTGGAGTATGCTTTTCTGGCGGAGAATGCCAAACTGCCTGTGATCGTAAATGCTAGCCTCTCTGAAGAACAGAAAGCAAGGTTATTGGAGGTCTTGGGAAAACACAAGAGAGCTCTAGCATGGAAAGTTGCAGATATCAAGGGCATCAGTCCATCTTTTTATACCCATAAGATTCTAATGGAGGATGACTTCAAGCCAGTTGTCCAGTCTCATAGAAGATTGAATCCCAAAATGAAGGAGGTTGTGAAAGCTGAAGTCATCAAGTTACTTGATGCTGGGATCATCTACCCTATCTCAGACAGTTTATGGGTGAGCCCTGTTTAGGTGGTACCAAAGAAAGGAGGAATGACTGTGGTTCCTAATGAGAAGAATGAGCTAATTCCAATGAGAACAGTCACAGGTTGGAGGGTTTGCATTGACTACAGAAAGTTGAATGATGCAACAAGGAAGGATCATTTTCCCTTGCCCTTCATTGACCAAATGTTGGAAAGGTTAGCTGGGCATGCGTATTACTGCTTCCTGGATGGTCTGTCAAGTTCCTTTCAGATACCTATAGCACCTGAAGACCAAGAGAAAACAACCTTCACCTGCCCATATGGAACTTTTGCCTACAGAAGAATGCCATTCGGACTGTGCAATGCACCTGCAACCTTCCAGAGGTGTATGATGGCGATATTTGATGAGCTAGTGGAGGATATCATGGAAGTTTTCATGGATGATTTTTCAGTCCATGGTGATTCTTTTGGGAAATGCTTGGCAAACTTGGAAAGAGTATTGATGAGATGCGAAGAGACTAACTTGGTGCTGAATTGGGAGAAGTGTCACTTCATGGTCCAAGAAGGAATAGTCTTGGGACACAAAATTTCAAGTAAGGGTATTGAGGTAGACCGAGCCAAAATAGAAACCATTGAAAAGTTACCCCCTCCCACATCTGTCAAAGCTATTAGAAGTTTCTTGGGGCATGCGGGCTTCTACAGGAGATTTATCAAGGATTTTTCCAAGATTGCTCTGCCCCTGACCAAGTTACTTGAGAAAGATGTGGAATTCAACTTTGATGGCGAATGTTTACAAGCTTTCAACACCTTGAAGGCTAAACTGGTTGATGCACCCATAATGGTAGCTCCTGATTGGAACCTACCTTTTGAGCTGATGTGTGATGCAAGTGATGTAGCAGTTGGGGCAGTTTTGGGCCAGAGAAGGGAGAAGCATTTTCAGCCCATTTACTATGCAAGCAAGACACTGAATGGGGCCCAAGCTAACTACACCACCACTGAGAAAGAACTGTTGGCTGTTGTGTTCGCCTTTGACAAGTTTCGCTCCTATTTGATCTTGTCAAAGGTGATAGTTTATACAGACCATTCGGCTTTGCGGTATCTCTTTGCCAAAAATAATGCAAAGCCAAGATTAATCCGGTGGGTGTTACTGCTACAAGAGTTTGATTTGGAGATACAAGATAAGAGGGGAGCTGAGAATCTTGCAGCTGACCACCTCTCAAGCCTGGAGAATCCAAACATAGAAGCACTCGAAGAAGGAGACATTGATGACCACTTCCCAGATGAACAACTGTGCGAACTGGTAGGTATGGTAAGTGCTTCTAACTCTAAATTGCCTTGGTTTGCGGATTTTGCAAATTATCTGGCTGTGAGGAAACTCCCAAAAGAGTTAACTTATCAACAAAAGAAGAAATTCTTTTCCGATTTGAAATACTACTTCTGGGAGGATCCCTATCTATTTAAATTGTGTGCTGATCGGATGATCCAGCGTTGCGTGGCTTGGCCTGAAACTGTGAATATTATCAACCATTGCCATGCTGGACCAGCTGGTGGTCATATGGGGCCTAGTAGAACTGCTCAAAAAGTTTTAGAATCAGGATTTTGTTGGCCCACTTTGTTTAAAGATTGTTATGAGTTTGTGCAACATTGTGATCGTTGCCAAAGAACTGGAAATATTTCATCGCGGGATGAGATGCCTCAAAATGGTATTTTAGTTTGTGAGATATTTGATGTCTGGGGCATTGATTTCATGGGACCGTTTCCAAATTCTTTTGGCAACACATATATTTTGGTGGCTATTGATTATGTGTCGAAATGGCCTGAGGCTCAGGCCTTGGCCAGAAATGATGCTAGGATGGTAGTAAAGTTTCTGAAAAAATTATTTTCTCGATTTGGTATACCAAAGGCCATTATAAGTGATAGGGGAACCCATTTCTGTAACGCTCAACTTGAGAAAGTATTCAAAAGGCTAGGTGTTACACACAAGTTGGCTACCCCATATCATCCCTAGACTAGTGGCCAAGTCGAGAATACAAATAGGGAGATTAAAAGAATACTTGAGAAGACTGTAGAGCGATCTAGGAAGGAGTGGTCTGAGAAGTTAAATGATGCTCTATGGGCTTTTAGGATAGCTTTCAAAACTCCCCTGGGAACTACACCATATAGGCTAATGTATGGAAAGGCTTGCCATTTGCCTGTAGAAATTGAACATAATGCATTTTGGGCTATTAAACAGATTAATCTTGATCTAGCTAGTGCAGGTGAGAAAAGGCAATTGCAGGTGAATGAGCTGGATGAATGGAGACTGCAGGCATATGACAATGCCAGGATGTATAAGGAAAGAACTAAAAGATAGCATGATGCCCGGATCAAGCAAAGGAAGGAATTTCAAGTAGGAGATCAGGTGCTTCTCTACAATTCTAAACTTCGACTTTTTCCAGGTAAGTTGAAATCTCGGTGGTCTGGTCCTTTTATTGTGAAAAAGGTATTTCCCTATGGAACTGTTGAATTGGCTCACCCTGAGAAGGGAGACTTTAAGGTCAACGGGCATAGGCTTAAGCTGTATTTTAATGGTAAGATAGAACAGACTAGAGAGGTTCTCCACCTCCAGGATTCGGGATGAGAAATCATCCTAAATGTCCAGCTAAGATGACGTTAAAGAAGCGCTGGGTGGGAGGCAACCCACAATTTATTTTTTTTTGTTGATTTTGATTAAATTGTGTTCTTTTAGTTATTATTTCTCAAAAAAAAAAAAAAGAGAGAGAGAAAGATATGTGCATGTGGAGTGGATGCACACACTAAATTTTCATGCATGGAATCTGTGTTGGTAGGTAGACAGCCACATGTAATGCATAAGGCTGTCAAGATATCATATGAGAAGTCATTCGCTTAGCACACACATGATTCATAATTGAGGATAATACACTGTTGGTATGTGTTTGGTACAGAAAATCAGAGAAGCAAGTCATTTACTGCTTTTTCAAGGCTCACGCTATGACTCACGGCCGTATGTATGAGGCATGAGTGAAGTGACAATTGAAAGGGAGACACAGTAGCCTCACACGCCCAAACTTACGGGCGTGAGGTGGGGCATATACCAAGGGTCTTTTCAGACCACGACACAGTAGCCCTACACGCCCAGACGCACGGGCGTATGTCAGGGCGTCAGCTAAGTGCCCATTTTTGGTCGAGACACAGTAGTGGTACACGCCCAGACACACGGGCGTATATCAGGCCGTAAGCAAGGCTAGGTAAGGACGGCCTCGAAGGCGTGCGAGCTACGTGCATAAAACCGTGCTTACGCCCAAGATTATGGGCTTAAGAAAGGGCGTGACACGCTTTTTATAAAAGCTGCGGTCAGTTTTTTGTTTCTCATTCTTTCATTTTCTCTTTCATTTTCTTTGCTTTTCTCTGCATTTTCTTCTCTTTTCTCTCGACTTATCGAGGCTTAGCAAGGGGCCCAGGCCTAGATCAGTGGTTTACTTGTTGTTCTCACTTCCACACTCATCTAAGAGGAATGCCGCCCCAAAAGCAACCATCTTCTGTCCTGTCTACCAAGAGGAGCAGGGGTGCGAGCAGTTCACAGCCTGCTGCGGTGCCCGATATCCGATTCATGGCAGACTATCCTAGCATCCGGCTGACTGACAAGGAAGCGAGGGGCCATTTTGAACAGTTAGCAAACAAGGATTTCGAGCCTCCTCGAGTTCTAGATTGGGAAGCAATGGAAAACGCCGGACTGGCTGCAGAGATCAGACGCATGGTGGACCAACCGGGTTGGAAGAATTTATTTGCTATTAATGAGTCGGCCTATAGGGAGATTACATTGGAGTTCCTTTGCACACTCCAATTTGACAAGAAATCCACTAGAGTTAACAAGCCAAGGATCAAATTCCGGTTAGGAACAAGGGAGTGGCATCTGAGTATTAATGAGTTTGCCTTGCGTATGGGATTGTACACTGAAGAGCAGTTGAACTCCACAGACTACATTGGGTCCATTGTGGATTTTAATAGTTCCGCTGAGCGAGATCAAATTTGGAATGAGCTTGCCCCTACAGCAGGAGACTATCGGGCAGGCATATCTAAGGCCTCCAATTTCCAGTCTTTTCCTCTGCGAGTGGTCCACCACTTACTCACCAGCACCATCTCTGCACGCCGGGACAGTACAGGGCATGTCACCAAGCAGGATCTGCTCTACCTCATGTGCATGCACCATAATCGAAGATGCAACCTTACAGTATGCCTCATTTATTTCCTTCATGAGCAGTCCAAGAGAGACAAGAAGGGGACACTTTTTGGTGGGATGTATATCACCAAACTGGCAGAGGGGTTGGGAGTTTTTGCAGGCATTCCTGCCATGACTTTGGATTGGCTGCCTAGGCGCCTGGGCATGGACACTTTGATCATACTGGATCCCAAGAAGGCGTTTATGGCACCCCAGGCAGACCCAAAAGACATTCCACCACCTGAGGATGATATTCCCGACACTGCAACAAGTCCCTCTACCATTGCCGCAGGACCTTTGACCACCACATTTGATCCACAGCAGCAGTTTGTGGGTTTCCAGGACTGGAGGCACCATGTAAGTGAGGAAGAAGAGGAGGGACGAAAAATGATTGACCTGGAGCGATAGATGTGCCGATTGGAGAGCTCTCTAAGTCGAATTAACCTTCAGCAGCAGCATCTCCATAATATGCAGCGGGAGTTGATGCAATTTTCTGAGCATGAGGCACAACAACGGCGATGGATGCAGCGTTCCATGTTGGAGTTTTGGGAGACACAGAATTTCAGGCCTAGTACGGCCAAACCACTTTCCCCACCATCACCAGTGCACATTTCCGATGATGAGGAGCAGGATGGGGGTGATGGCATGGAAGACTAGCTCCATTTATCTTTTCTTTTGAGTTGTGTTTATTTTTATTTCTTTTTAGTCGTTATCTGTTATTCATTATATCTTGGATGACTGTATGCGTGATATTTAGGATGCTTCGTATTTCTTTGTTTGGTTGTTTATTTTGGGAATGATTGTGGACAACTGGTATTGTCACATGTTTTTTCTTTGATGGTGTTTACTTTTAAAGGTCTGTAGCTCTATTCTGACGTGGCTTGGATACTAACACGAACACGCATCTATCTTTTCCATTCAGAATCGTCAAGGCAGTTTTTCTATCTCTTTCTTGTTGTTTTCATTTTTGGTAGTAATACACATACATTGGGGACAATGTATTATCTAAGTGTGGGGGAGGGCTGTTAAATTGATTAGTTTTGGAGGCCAGGTTTGAGTTGTCTGAGTAGATTGAATTCTAATAATGATTAGTCATGAAGTTTTTTTTTTTCTCTCTCGTGGTAATGAAGTGCGGATTGTTAACTGGCAACGACTTGTTGATTCAGGGTTCAAAGGAATTAGTCACCTTTTGAACGTTGAACTTGGTAGTTGGATGAGGAGGTGGATTGACATAGGGTAAAAAAAAAAATCCTAAAACTTGAATCCTTAGTTACATTTGTGAGCATAAAATATTCCGTGGTGAGTTTAATCGAAGCTAGTTCAATTATCAATACTCTAGGTTTGGGTGACTGCATCTCGATATAAAAAAAAAAAAAAAAATTTATGTTGCATAGGAGCTTTGAAAAGGAAAACCAATTCCGCTATTCTCATTGAGAGTATGAATAGAGCTAGTAGCCATTTGAATTGGTGATCCTAGTTGAGTAACCGGGAGTTGGCATCACAAATGTGAACTTTCGCGTCAAAAGACTAGTATGACTAATCAAACATGTCAGGCTCCTGTGATATAAAAAAAATAAAAAAAATAAAAAAATAAAAAAAATAATAAAATAAAATATATATGAAGAGATGATAAGTGAAGGGAGCAGTCATTCACCTAGGAGAAAAATCTTTCTGAGATTGGCTTTGTGTTGAACCTTCTATTAGTGGAATATTGTGCTCACATTTTTAACTGCGGTTTTTAGATTTTGAGGTTTGTAGCTCTGATTATGAAAATTCCTCATTGTGCTAACCTGTTTGAAGTATGAATTGTGGCTAAAGATTTTGAACCTTTTGGATTAGAAGTTGTTGCCAGGATGCTTGAAGTGCCATTAGTTGCTTAGAGAGGGGAAGCTCATTTCTGATGGCTATCTTTATTCAATTTGCTTGAGGACAAGCAAGCACTCAAGTGTGGGGGAGTTTGATAATTGAACATATGTCTATATCCTAACCCCTACATTATCATGATTTAAGGTTGAAATTAAGTTTGATTTGTGCGTTGAAGATTATTTTTTAGATCTTTTTCTATAGTGGGACTGGCTAGGAAGAAATGGAAGGAGCGCACAAGGAAGTAGTGCAAAAACGGAGGTTTTTCATGGAAAAAGAGCTAAGCCACCCAGCTCACGCCTGTAATTATGGCCGTAACATTGGGTGTGAGTCAAGAGAGAATTTGGGAGATTGGCAGTGAGGTGTCACGCCCAATATTACGGGCGTGACCACGGGCGTAAGACACGAGAGGCTTCTGTTTCAAAGTTAGGCAGAGAAATGCAAGCTTTGTATGTTAATGATCGATCTCACACCCAAGATTACGGGCGTGAGTGGGGGCGTAACATGGAAAAATTTCAGCAGTATAAAAGCTCTGTTTCAGCTAAAAAGGGGGGATCGAACTTTGGAGACAGAGGGACGACTTCTCTGAGTAAAACCCAGAGTTTGCAACTGGGATTGAAGGTGAAGAACATAGATCCACAAGTTTTGAACCAAGAATCGAAGATTAAAGTGGAGAATATCAAATCATTCATCATGAGTTGTTTGATTTATTTTCTGTTTTTATTTTCTTTTTGTATTCTTTCTTTGAACATGAGCTAAACTTATCTTCTACCTAGATATAGATGAACCCTAGCATGTTTGTATGGATTGATTGGTTTTGATTTCAATTAAATCATTTGATTAAGTTGATTTACCTTTATGAATCTTGATTGTTTAATTCCAAGTGATAATCGCATGCTTATTAGTTGGTTGTCATTTTTCAGATTCATGTCTTGAGAAAGCTTGATTTGAATAGAATAGTCATAGGGGTTAAGGATTGCTTGGGATTCTAGAGATAGACTTACAAAATCCTTTGGTTTGATTCCTTAGTCTTAATGCATGAGCTATTTGATTATGCTTGAGAAGAGATTCCTTGCATTCTAACTAGTGATTAGAGGTTAAGTCATTCGAGAGAAGTTTTAATCTAAATGTGTGGAATACCAAATTAACTTGATAAATTGATTTAATTGTTCACCTGTCTTGAAATACAATTGATTGCTAGAGGGATTCAATATCTGGGTAGGTCTTGATCATCAATTTTATTTGCAATTTATTGGCCGTTCCTTAGTTTAATCTTTTAATCCACTTAGTCATTTTAATTTCAGCAATAAACCAAACCATTAATCTGCTAAACAATAATTGAAGTTTGAGCTAGTAATTGTCCTTGTCCCCTGTGGAACAATACTTTCACTCACTACTTTATTACTTGAGCGACCCGTGCATTTGCGGTTGTATTGCATAAAATCGCGGTCAAGTTTTTAGCGCCGTTGCCGGGGACACAGTTTACAATATTAGCAACACAATAGAGATTATTGATTTAGCTTTATTTTTATTTGTCATTACATTTTATTCTTGGTATTGGCTGTGATTTCAGGTACTCCTTTTGTTGCATGACCAGAGCTAGTTCTTCTCATTTGGTAGAATTTGATCCTGAGATAGAAAAGACACTGAGACGGAAGCGGAAGGAAGAAAGGGAACTAGCTTTGGTGGACGAAGTGGCTGATTTAGAAGACTTGAAATCAGATCTTGAGGAAGAGTTGGAAGTGATGGCTGATCCACCACCAAGAACTATGCAAGACTTTGCCAGGCCAAACTTCAATGGGCCTGAGTCGAGCATTGCAAGGCCGGCAGTCGCTGCAAATAATTTTGAAATCAAGACAAATGTCATACAGATGTTGCAGCAAACTTGCCAGTTTGATGGCCTTCTGGATGAAGAAGCATCCATGTCTGCCGATTTGTGTACATTGATTTTCTAAATTGATATTTGTTGTGATTGAATGAAAAATAATGGTTTAAACCATATGTTTACATATTGCTGTAATGACCGGAAAGTACCAAAAACAAAAAAACTCATGGTTTTACATCCTAAAACCTAAAGTTGAAAATTTTCATGCATATGGATTTATATATGTGCCGATTCCTACATGTTTATGTTCTAAAATGATTTTTGTTTTGATTACATGAAAAATCTTGGTTCAAACCATGTTTCTACATATTACTGTAATAGATAAAATGCAAAAATTAAGAAAATTCAAATTTTCTCTTTAATAGGGTATTCGGCTTCGGCCATTGTTGGGATTCTTATCCCAATGTCTATACTTTTTATGTAATGTATTTTAATGATTATTGACATATATGAATGAATGATGAATAGTTAAATTGCATGTTGGTTGAAGGAATGGCTCTAGACAAGGCTAAAGGCAATTTAGTATACTTAAGGTATCTTAACCTTATGTTGTGGTTAGAATGTAAATATGATAGGGTAATATGGAAATAGGTTTTATAATGAATCAATAATGAATTAATAATCTTGAATTGATGAAGAGATTAATTGAATTAATTGGGCATAAGAGATAAGCATGACACTTAAAAGGTTATTTGTTAAGTTGATATATATGGAGGTGTTAAGTGTACTAAGATGATTGTTAAAGTAAATTGATATTATGGTAATGATATTGTGTTGGCCTTAGAAAGGCATTAACATAATTGTAATGTGTTTTCATATGGGCCTACAAAAGCTAAGTGTACAAGACTTTTAAAGTCAACATGTATGTGCACGTGATGAAGTGCACTTATATGTGTACGTCTAAGTGTATGTGAATGTTATATTTGTATGGGGGTAGTTATGGGATAAGATAGCATCATGATTAAATAATACTAAGTATTGAATTAAATATTATATTAGAGCTCAAGGAGTTTTAGAGATTCAAAAGGGCTATGTGTACTAGGAGCAAAGGAACCACAAAGTGAGTAAACATTGTATTCATTCTACAAGTGTGAGTAAACACTGTGTTCGTGTTACAAGTGTGAGTAAACATTACGTTCAAGTTGCAAGTACAAGTTATCATGTTATGTGAACCTTTGATATCTTGAAACCTAAGTTCTTTTCTATTTTTTAATTATGACTAAATGATTTCTTTGTAAGCTTGGGTTAACAAAGGACATTTGGTCCAAATCTATTTTCATTATTCAATGACAATAAAGTACTTTTGTGATTTGTTGCCTTACCTTACATCCTTTCTGGAACCACACTGTTATTTATCTTTCATTCAATAAGCTAAATTGCTATTGCTATTGTGATACATGTTATTGCTTTCTTAAGTGCTATTGTTATAAGTGATTACCATAAATTCAAGGGAATTGAGCAAGATTTTTCACTCACTTATGTAAATCTAAGTGAATTGAGTAGTATCTTCACTCACGAGTGAATTGAGTAAGAGTCTTCACTCACTTATGTAAATCTGAGTGAATTGAGCAGTATCTTCACTCATGAGTGAATTGAGCAAGAGTCTTCACTCACTTATGTAAATTCGAGTGAATTGAGTAGTGTCTTCACTCACGAATGAATTGAGTAAGAGTCTTCACTCACTTATGTAAATTTGAGTAAATTGAGCAGTGTCTTCACTCAAGAGTGAATTGAGCAAGAGTCTTCACTCATAAGTAATAAGTGTGATTTTCTGCAGACCTTATTAAATTACAAACTTTGATTCATGAATTGTAAAACATGAACTATATGTTATAAGCTATGGGTTTCCTTTTTAAGAAGGGATATATGTTATCGTATATGCCATATTGTTTACTCATTGAGATCATCTATCTCACTCCTTTTTCTTTGTGTGGTTCCAGGTGAGTAGTATGAGGAGGCAAGGCAATGGTTCAAGCATCCTACTTCGCTTGGGGAATTCCTTGTCTAAGATAATTAGTTTAATATTATGAAGAGTTATCCTTAGACACTCTGGAAATATTTATTTTTGGATGTTTATTTTAAAATGTTATCTTTCGAGATTTTAATTGGATTATAAATATTATTTCCTTATAGATTATGTTTAAAGTATATTTTAACTATGTTTTCGTAACTTAAGGTTTTCAAAAAAAAAAATGGTTTATTTAAGTTAATCTAAGAGGTTTTGGTACGATCCTAAGAAGTATTTGTATAAGTATAAGTGGGTTCTACGGGCATGGTGACCTTATGTGTCCCCATGTTCTAGGACCGTCATGTCTCTGAAGTTGGAATGTGACAAAGTTAATATTAGAGCCATAGTTTTTAAAAGTCTATTTTAGACTTGTCAATTTATTGGGTTGGTTAGGTGTAATTCTAGAGCATAGAATTTTTTCTATCATGTCAATTGTTGTTTATCGCTAGTATAGTTCCGTGAAATCCTAATAAGTTATAGTACTCTTTGTTATTGTTTGCTTGTGTGTCTTACGATTCCTTTACTAGATGACCAAGAAGACTACCCCTGCTAGAGGACCGCGACCTAGAGCATCGCGTGTGGCATGCAAAATGACATGAAGAGAAATGTTCGAGAAAGTTGTGCCTGTGATCCACCTCAAGAAAAAGAAGACTCCTACAATGCGAATGATGTCAATTGATTGCCTAGCGACTTAGTATGCATTGATTTCTTTTATTGCCTATGACATGACTGACTTATATATGATAGGAAAATTCATGATGCTATTATATGTTACATGATTATGATACATAATACTTGTTATATGCTATGTGACATATGCTATGTGATAAGTGATATATGATATGTGTCTTGTGATATGATATGATGGGTAATCATGAAAATGCATGATAAGTATGATATTTCAATAGTGGGGTTAAGTGGATTAGAAAGAGAAGTTGACTAAGTTTTGATCCAATTTAGATTAATGATTGATGGGTGTAATGTTATGAGGTATGAAATGCTTACGTGTTTCAATGATTGGATATATGAATTATATAGAATTATTAAATGATAATTGTGATTGATTCCATAAGAATAGAAATGATATTTAGTAATGATCACTAAGAGAATGAAATGAATTAGTTACATTATATATGTATAAGTGTACGATATGAAGTAAGTAAAGTGTATTAAGGAATTTGTGGCTTAGATGTTACCATATAGACTAGAACAACAAGAAAGCTAGGGATTTCTCTATCACTTATGTAGATATTGAGTATAGTCAGAGGAAGAATATTTATCTGGTGTGAATTAAAGGAAGAAGGTATTATTCCTATTTGAATCTCTAGTGCAAGATGCTTGATTGATTTTAGTGCTATGCATTCGTTTATGTCTCCATATTTTGCTAGGAGTCTCAGTAGAGATAAGGAATAAATTAATGAACCCTTAGTAGTGTTAACTCATTTGGGAGAAATGATGGAAGTAAGGTATTGTTTAAGGATTGTGAGGTAGATATTGATGGATGGAAACTTCCTATGGATTTATTAGAACTGGATGTCCTAAAATTCGATGTAGTCTTAGAAATGGATTTGTTATATGAGTATGGAGCTTGTATTGATCATAGAGAAAAACCAAGTAGAATTTCAAACTAAGGATGGGAGAAATTTGTATATCTAGGAGATACCTATGATTAAGGTTTACTAGCATAATCGTGAAATGGATGAGTATACTTAGGAAGTTGAGAAAAGGATGTGGTAGAAGTATCCCCGGTTTTTTGAGAACATATGAGTAAGTATTGAAATTCGAGGACGAATTTCTTTTAAAAGGGGGAGACATAAAAGGATAAGTATTCTTAGACTTGTAATGATGAAAAAAAGGATAAGTATGATGCTACGTAGTTTTGAAAAGTTGATAGTTTTGAATATATTTAAAAGGGATTTGAGTCCTCTGGATGAGAAATGTTTTAAGGTGTTAGACACAATAATGTTCAATTGAGGTTACTAGAAAGTTGTAATTCATCATATATAATTATCGGATTTATTAGATATATTGTTTAGATTTATTATATATCACATGCAGATTCATTATCTTTTACTGTCAGATTTATGATTATAAATCAATAGTAAATTATTTATTTTTTTTATTAATCAACAACTAACTCTGTTATTTTGATCGAGTAGAATTTAAAGCAATATAAGCAATATGTTTATTAAATATTATTTATAAATTCATCAAATATATGATGTAAATTTATTATTTGTAAACTGTAGATTCGTTAGTTATATTAATAAGAGAATAAAATATATTTTTTAAAAGTGATGAACTTATGCTCTATATCTTATAAACATATTTTTTATAACTGATAAACTTATAATCTATGATATATGAACTTTGATAGATTAGTTTCTAATTTTAAAAAATTTTAGATATTATTTTAATAATATAAATATTGCAACAAAATTTTAATATAATAAAATTAAAAATATTAATTTATAATTAATTAAAATAATTTTTAACATATATTATTAATTTTATATAAATTTATAGAAAGTGAATTTTATTCAATGCATTAAATAATTTACCTAAATAAATATAAAATAATATTTAATAAGTCTATTAATTTTATTAAATTCAACATAAATAAATAATTAAATTGATAATTTTATAAAAATAAATAAATAAATATTTATAAAAAATTGAACCATTAATGTAATTTTTTCTTATAAAAATTAATATAAATTTAATTAAAACAATTAAACAAATAAAAAAATTTAATCATTGATATAATTTTAATTGCAAATATTACAAACAAACAAAGCAAAAAAAATAAGAAAAAGAAAAAAATAACTGAAAAAAGGAAAAAAAACTAAAAAAACAAAAAAGATTTTGTTGAGGATTTGAACCTGCAACCTCAAGGAAGAACAATAAATATTTTAAGCAGATACACTAACTAACAATTTTGTTTATATTACTACGTATATTATAATTGAAGTTTTAGATTCAGATGCATAATGTAAGGTGGATTTGAGTTCATGATATTAGAACTCTTAATTTCCCTCATTTTTCTCATCCACATGTTAAACCCAAAAAATTACGGTCTCATGAAAAAAACAAAATTACAGTAATATAATGCATTCACGCACACATATATATATATGCATGACTTTATAACATAAAAAATTATTCACATTAATGAAGTAATATTTTTCTAACATAACATTATAAATGGTATAATATATTAAATTATACAGATTTAAATTTATACTTATTATGCTAATGATCTCTGAAGTTATCACCTAATTTAATTTTATTCACAAAATATCAAATTTACAATATATTATGTCAATATAATTTCAATATGTATATATATATATATTTATATATAATTTTAATTTATTTCTTCCCTCAAAAAAATATTTAAATTTTGTTGTCAATTTTAAAATTATTAACTAATCTTGAAAAAAAAAATCTTACCCAAAAACTGAAGTATACCACTTTTTCTTTAATAAAACTTATTTACATATTGAATTAGCTTATATATATTTGTCAAATGTGTACATAATACTCATTTCTTTATTTAAAAAGTACTATTTAAATTGATAGATAAGGTATGGGAGAAGTGTGTGTAATACATATAAAATATATATAATATATACCAACTAATAATGTAATTAAAGATAATATTTTTATTCAATATTTTCACATGGGCTACATAAGATCCATATCTCCTAACACATGGGAATTCATCCCAGAAAAGACTCGCTAATTTATTGGCCAAATCCACTAAAAATCACTTTTTTACTTTTGATCTGAACCGCAAAAATCCCCATCACCTAAATATAAATTTTTAATCAAAATTTAGCCCATTATAACATGTTTTAATTGCAATATTAGTCAAATTTAACCAAATATTATACGTTTAATCAATATAGTTCTGTTAAAAAAAAATCAATATACTTCTTAAATTTATTTTATATCTATCAAACATAAACAATTCGTATCTAAAATTTAAATTTTGATGAATAAAAAGAAACATAAATTCTATGTCTGAAAAAAAATCCTCATTTGATGAATCTATGTCTGGTACTGTTGATGAAGGGCACAGTGATATATGTAGGACCTGTAGTAAGGCAAAGAATGGTTAGGAGCTCTTCGGGACTGACTCAATTGGGAGCTTCTGATGTCCAAGTTAGAGAACTAAGAGAGCATTGAGAGAAAGTGAATTTAGAGAGAGAGAGAGAGAATTTTTGAAAAGTGAACCCTTTTTACCTCCTTCCTTTACCTATTTATAGGGAAAAATCGAGACCCCTTATATATGCATGTCCTCTGGCTATTGAAGGTCTTTTTTTATCCTTATCAAGGACTACCACTTCCTAGTTTGATTAACAACATCGAAGAGTTGGCTAAGAGAGTAGATATATTATTTCATTGCTTGTTAACCATTTGTACTGTAGATAAAATAGCTAATCTGATGGCATCTAATGAGCTGGATACGAAGGCTATTAGATGCTTGATGAGGAGGTGAGCATAGGAGCTCAATATGAAGGCAATTGGATGCTTGAATGGAGATGTATGAGTGGAGAAGCTTAGTCTAGAGGTAGCTAGGTGCCTGAATGATGAGACGAGCTAAGGAGCTCAATATGAAGGTTGCTTGGTGTCTAAACAGAGATGCAAGCTATATGATTGCCACATCATAGTGTGGTCTTATGGTTTTTAATGGCTTTAATTCTTTGATGCCACGATGTGTGGATTTATAGATTCCATATAGTTTTAAGTCTTCAAGTCTTCACATTTTCTAAATTTTATTTTTCCTTAGATATCTTTAATTAGTATGTCTTGCTGATATGTATATTTTCATATAATACTACTCACTAATAGAGGACTCAGACAAAAACTGCTTCACTAGAAGAGGACTTAGATAATTTGGCTTGCTAATATAGATCTTTAGATCATTCAACTCATCAATCAAGGACTTTAGAAGTTTACCTTAGTGATAAAAGTCTTTAGATAATTCATCTCATCAATTAAGGATTTATGCTATAATATTCCTCATTAGATGAGTACTTTAAATTATAATGGGTCTTGTCGAATGAGAACTTTAGAATCCACCTTATTGACAAAGGTCTTCATATGATATGCCTTGCTAACTAAGGATTTAGAAATTCCCCTCACTGATAGAGGTCTTCATGTACTTTGCCTCGCTAATTAAGGACTTAGATAATCTACCTCAATGATCAAGGACTTTTATATAATTTGAGGTCTTTAAGAAAGCCTACCTCATTGATAGAGGTCATTAGATAATATGCCTCACTAAATAATGACTTAATAGATCCATGCGACCTCATTAATAGAGGTCTTTATAAATTCACCTCACTAATAGAAGACTTAGAAAATAATGTGCCTTATCAATCGAGATCTTAGAAAATCATGTGCCTCACATAAGGAGGACTTATAGAAAACCTACCTTGGTTATGGAGGACTTATAGAAATCTACCTCTCCTAGAGGTCATTATATCATATGTCTCGCTGAATGAGGACTTAGAAAATACTGTGCCTCATCAATCAAGGTCTTAGAAATCCATCTCTTATAGAGATCCTCAGATATCCACCTCATTTGGAGGTCCTTCGCATAGCTAAACCAGGTCTTTGATGCCTTTGGACTTTCACTCTAACTAGCTAACTGTGAGGCCTCGCTCAAATGCCCTTCCCTAGCTCGGAGAAATTGCCTTAAGGAAAGGCAAGTGATTTTTAAGGAAGCTATGGAATGAACTTCGGTACTCACAAGTGGAGCGGCTATTGCTCAAAAAATTGAGTCGTGGTTTTGAAAATGATTTCGGGAGTCGCCACACTAATTTATTTTAAATGAAAAAATTAAGAAAAAATCCAATTGACTCTAATTCATTAATTTCTTAATTAATTTACTTAAGGATAAAATCACTAGTCTCAAACCAGGGTAAGCTCGAGGACTTGGTTTTTAGTCTTAAATAATCTCAATTTGACTTTTAAGTTTAATTTGACTTAGAAAAATTGATTTTATGAATGACATTTATAAGATGATAACTATAAGTGAAATGCATGAATCTAGCATAATATGAATGCATGAGATAATTTAAGAAATAAAGCAAATAAGCATCCACTAGGCAATGAGAGTGTTTCCTTTAGTTCTTATGAATTTTAGGAGAACCACAGAATCGCTTATTTACTCCAAAGTAATCAAATTACTAATTACACAAAATTCTCTTACAAAAAGTATAAAAATAGATAATTACAATTGAATGGAAAGTGAAATTAATTTGGAATTGGATTTGAGGTTTGCATTTAGATTCCAAACTTACCTACGTACCCCATTAGATGGGGATTAAAACCCACAGTGTACATTTCATGATTAAGTTGAGGGGTTTACAAATTAATTTAATTGATTTTGGTTTGGGGGTTAGATGGATGAGAAATACCTTAGATTTTGGTGGACATGATGGACCAAATGTTTTGCCAGACTGAAATTCTATTTTATCTGGACCAGACAATTTTGATTATTAAAGGTTGATTAATTGACTAAATTAATTAATTAATTAATTGAAATGATGGGTAGATTGATTAAACAAATATTAATTTGATTTTTTAAATGATTAATTAATTAATTAAAAGGATTAATTAATTAATTAATTTTTGAGTGATTAATTAAAAGAAAGAGTTTTAGTTAATTAAAAAAATTAATTAACTTGGTTAGGGTGAGATAATTAATTAATTAAAAGGATTAATTAATTAATTAGAGAGTGGCTAGAGAGAGAAGAAAAAATGAGCAAGTGGATAGCCAATTTACAAGTGCTCAAGAGGTGAGGAGAAATGAAGCGTTTGGAGGCCTCTTTAACGCCAAAGGTGGGTGAGAGTAGTTTGGAAAAGTGAAATATGAAAAAACAAATAGGGTTAGGGTTGGAAAAGGGTTGAAAATTGGTTAGAGGGGGTATTTTGAGAATTTTCAGGCTGGACAGGGGACCATTGGCTAGATTCACGTAAAGCCTAATGCAGATCCCATATGTAGTATGCATGAATTTGAGTTAGGCCCGCATGGCAGCCGCGCAACTTAAGCGCAGATTCGCATAGACCACGTGGGGGATGTGCGGCTTTTTTTTTTTTTTTTTTAGATTGATGTTGGTCCATGTTGGAAAATTGGGTATCTGGGTAGCAATGCACTTGAAGGCTAAAATTTTCTTCCAATGGTGCTACCCCCGAACCTCTAGTAGGACCACTGTACTAGCTCTATGTAGCTCACTAAATTTAGTAGGTATTAGGCTGCGGCTAGATGATGAAGGTGTAAAATTATGGGTTCATAGCTACCGCCTCATTAGAATTGTCTTTTCTATAAGGCAATTCTGATGACATTGAACCCGAAAGAAGGGATGGTACAAAGAATCAAAGTGATGTGTAGGTCAGTTCTTGGACATGTGTGGGTGAGAGACATGGTTGAATTTCAAAGATGATGGTAAAAAAAAACCAAGGAATGTTTAATCATTTCTAAACATTAATAGGTGAGAAGTGTGATTGACAAATGAAAGCAAGAAAAGGAACCAAAGGAATATTTATATTGGTGGCTAGATATTTTTAGGTGATTGATGAATTAAGATAAAAGAGGTGCAAAGTGGAGCCATATAGATGTCTAGGTGACCGTTTCTAGAAATTTATATATGGAATTAACTGATTAATGAAATTGAAAAAAGGAACCAAAGGGATATCTAGGCTAGTGGCTTGATATTTTTAGGTGAATTGATGGATTTAGATAAAAGAGGTGGAAAGTGGAACCATATGGATGTTTAGGTGATCATTTCTAGACATTTAGGGTTGGAATTGATTGATAAATGACAGTGACAAAAGGGGATATCTAGGCTGGTGGCTAGATATTTTTGAGTAAATTAATAGATTTAGATAAAAGAGGTGAAAGTGGAACCATATCGATGTCACTGTTCAGACATTTCTAGGTGAAGGATTTGGATGGATGTTTGACAAAAGGGATGGAAAAGGGAACTAGCTAAACTTAGATGTTTTTAGATGTGATCGATTCAAAGGGACCACATGAATACTTAGGTGACTATTACTAGACATTTATGGATGAGAATGATTTTGCTCAAAGAGGCAGGACAAAAAACCATAGGGATGTCTAAATGATCATATCTGAGCATTTACGGGTGAATTGATTGATAAAGGAAGATGTCCGTGGTGTCTTTGGGGAGGTTTTTGGTGATTAGGAAAAAGAGATGCCCTCTGGTATCTTTGTCAGTAATGCTGATGGCCCTAGTCTTAGTTTGGGAAGTCTGTTTGGTTGATGATCCCAATCTTAGTATAGAAAGTCTATTTGGTTGATGATCCTAATATTGGTTCGGAAAGTCTGTTTGGTTGATAATCTCTATTTTCATTTGGGAAGTTTATTTAGTCGATGATCCCTATTTTGGTTTAGGAAGTTTGTTTGGTTGATGCTCCCTATTTTGGTTTGAGAAGTCTGTTTGCTTGATGATCCTTGTTTTAGTTCGTGAAGTCTATTTGGTTGATGATCCCTATTTTGGCTTGGGAAATTTTGAGAAGATCCAGGTTATATCGAGGAAACTTGGGCTTTGGAAGGTGATGAATTAGGCATTTTAGAAGGCTTGAAGAGACTTTACTAGGATTAAAGAGACTTTAAAAGTCACACTTTATTGGTTAGATTCTATAGGAATGCTATTCGACTTGATGGGATTTTGAAAGTGGAGAGGGATTTGTTTGGCTTAATGCAATAAGCATTTGACTTATGCGTCACTAATGAAAGTAAAGGTCATTTAATTACTTTGGCTGCGGAGGTTACTTGATGATTTTGAAGGTAATGCCTTTGATGAGGAATAAAGGCAATGATGACTTAGAGGGTATACATTTGTGAGATATTTTCTTTTGACTTTTTGAAATCTTTGGTGAAAATGAAGGTGATAACCCCCTGATGGGACCTATTTTTTTTTTACTTTCAAAAATGATCCTTAGTAAAAATGATTTTTACTTTTCTGACAAGTCAACTTGGATTATGCTCATAAACTCATAGGGTGGACAATTAGATGGAATGTGACTATCTGCTGGATGGAGGTGACCATCTTTAGTTTTTTGATTTAGCTTGATATTTCTTGTTCAATGACATTTGGATATAAAGGAGGAAAGTTCATTAGGTTGGTGTATGCATAAGGGTGTATGTTTGTAGATGATGACATAGATGTTGGTGCATAGATGATGCATGTTTATGTATACATGCTTTAGGATTCATAGACATTTTATTTAATCTTTGCACTATGGATGATTCATGCACTGTGGATGATTTGTGATGATGCACATAATGGATGAATGTATGCATGCAAAAGGGTGGATTCACAAGTTTGTTTTATGCATGTCATGAATGCAATTTGCACGTAATGCTGACACCTCAAAGTGCCTTGCAGGTTACGAGATGATTATTTTGATTTATTTTTTTTGGGTGGATTCCTAAGGCTATCTTAGGAAAGTTTGATAGTTTTGTGATGTTTTTGAGTGATGACAATGATGGATAATCTAGACCCTAAGCATAAATGCACTTTTGCAAGCTGGATGTCTTGAACCAATGATTGGCTATTTAAAAAGGTGATTTTAGAAAGATGCCCCATTTTGGAGGACAATAATTCGACTATTTTGACATAGGTTAGAGTTGTCATGACAATGGGACAACTATGATTTAACATGCTAGTGGCTTATTTTAGGTTTAGAATGGAATTTGTTTGTTTAGACATCCTAAGACTTTAGAGGGAGGATTGATTTTGGTAATGGGGTGTTGATGGTTTACTCTTAGTTTGATTTTGGATGCTTATGGCTATGAGAGGATTTATATGTTAACATAGATAACAAAGATTTATGGTTCACTCCATGTGGCCTAATGTTTCCTTTTGTGCTATTGGCCTTGCTAGGTTGCTTGGGTGGTTAATCAGGGAGTCTAGGCTTTGGACTTCTTTTAGGGTTTAGTTTTAGTTTTGTTAAAAGGGTTAGTAAGTATTAGGGTTCAGTTAATCTTGGCTCTGGTTTTGGTCTTGGTACGATAGGGTTTTGGTTATAAGAATAAATAACTTGAATAAGTTTGAAAGGTTCACTTGAATTTTAGAGATTGGGCTTTCTTTGAGCATATGAGATGGGTATGCCTTGATTTCAATTTACGATGGAACCCTTCAAATGGCTTGGTTTCATCAAGGAGCTGAGGCTTTAGAAATGGTAGGTAGGCTTCCTCCATTGGCTTGGGATTTGAAGTTGGGACTTTTAGAAAGTGTGCATAGCTTTCATTTTACCAAGAAAATAGGGATTCAAAGTGGGTTATGGGCTTCTAATGCATGCCTTGGGTGATGTAGATTTTTAAGAGGTTTAATTGATTATAGTTCTACCAAAGGCTTCAGCTTTGTGGTTGTTACTCTTTTTTTTCTTTTTTTTTTTTCTAATGCTTTATAGAAAGGAAAGAATGCATTATTTGGGATAGGAAGACTCTTGGGGATAATACTCTCTGGGTTTAGTTGGATTGGCATAGAGGTCGGAATGAACTTTTAAGAATGAGGGAGAGCCATACGATTTTGGTCTTTTGGTAACTTAAGCACTTTGATTAAAAAATACAACTTAGAGATCTTACCCCTGACAAAATGTGGTGGATTGACAGAAGGTTGCTCGAAAGAAAGTGAATGTCTTCAAATGAAATGCCCCTAATGATGGGTAAGGCCAACTTTATTTGTGACAACTTGATATTCGACTTGAAAACTTTCTTTACCCTTTGAATGATTAAGTCAAGAAAAGGAGTGACAAAGAAGGATGACTCTGAGGAGGATAAAACTATTTGACTGCTCGTAAGGATAAATTATTTAAATTGACTCAATAGATTCAAACAGATGGATTTTGACATGACTTAGAATAGAATCCAATTTGAATGACACATCAACTTTCTTTTTTTTTTTTAGGTGAACAAGTGGGGATGCGATTGTTGTAGTTCAAAGAACATGAGGGCATGATGGCTACAAGACATATCAACTTTCTTTCTTTTTTTTTTTATTATGATTTAGACCGCACTTGGTTTGGGCTGCCTACATATTACTTACATTGTTTCTATTTTTTTTTTCTTTCTCAAGGAGAATTAGGTTCACATAGTTCTTGTTACAGTGTGGATAAAAGTTTGATATTTGCAAAAAAACATGTATGATAATCTTGTTATCCATTTAATCAATTTTGCAACTTCTCATTAGGTCTTTTCCCATTTCGAAAAATTGACTACGTTAAAACTTGAAATAGCCCTTCTTCAATCCTCTTTATGAAGTGATCTACATTCTTTAAGATGTTCTTGTGTCCAATTGAGGGTTTCAAATTTGATGACCTGAATAAATAGCTAGCTGGGCTCAGCTTAAGAAAAGTAGCCTTAATACGCATAATAATTGAGTTCTAAAAGTTATTCTGTCTTATGGTGTAATGCATGCAAATTTTTTTATTTTTCTCTTTTTTTATGGTGTATCATTCAAGTTAGATAAAAAAAAAAAAAAAAAAAAAGAATATGCATGAGATATAATATGAAAAATCTAAACTTTTATAAAGACAAGCTAGAAAGGTCATTGTAGACTTAAAAGGAAGGAAATATACGACAAACTCTGACTCTGATTTTGGATAACTAAGGATTGAAAATAAAAGAAACAAGTATTAGACTGAATTGACTCAAATTAAGAGAAAGATTCAATAGAATCAAAAGACTCAAACTTAGACTTTAGATGACTCGAACTTAAGATCGACTGGACTGAACTTGATTGCAGGACTCGAACAAGGGCAAATCAGCTAGGCCAATGCTCTCCTCAAA
The DNA here is from genome assembly GCA_947687605.1 of Reutealis trisperma. Lineage (NCBI taxonomy): Eukaryota > Viridiplantae > Streptophyta > Magnoliopsida > Malpighiales > Euphorbiaceae > Reutealis > Reutealis trisperma. The sequence goes on from CANTUT010000278.1 coordinate 1,612,532, forward strand.
GTGCTAGTCACTGGGTAGGTTAGATGAATTTGGCAAGGTGTGTTCCTGCTTCAGATTGATAATATCCTTAAAGTCAATAGGTACACTGGGTATCAGTTCTGGAGGGAAGATATCTCCATTATCAATGAGGTCTTAGATTTTGTGTCTTAGGCTTTTGTATATGTCATTGTTGATTAGATTAATAACAGGAGTTGGGTTGGCATAAGTGTTTAGGATTAGCTGTGTGGCATTTTTGGACACTTCTTTATCATGGGAAAGGCTAATGATAGGAGTTGGTATGGTTGCAGCAATAGGACCAAAGGCTGCATTCATTAAAAAAAGAGAGGTGTCGGGTTGATTGACAATGGGAGGAGCTACAATGTTGGTTAGATCAAGATGGAGTGCAATAGAACTTGAGTTAATTAGATTTGACTTGGATTGATTAGCAAAATGGGGAGGTGTGATGTTGGATAGACTAATATGGGAAACACGAGGTATGATCGAATGGTTTAAATGCATGGACTACCTTTGGGAGCATAGGGCTTTGGCGAATTGGCTAATACTTTGTTGAAACTGACTTGTTAAGTAGCCAGGGCTTTGTTAAATTTTGTTTGTTAGGCTACTAAAACAATGTTGAAATTAGCTTGTTGAGCATCAAATGAGAAGGTGAGTGTGACTTGGAAATTTCCCTCTTACCTTTTGAGGATGTTGGTGAAAAATGCGTTTATGGTGTCTCGGTCAAAAGAGTGGGCCATTGGTACCTTTAAGGCAAAATAAAAAAAAGAAAGGGTAATTGTATGAGAAAGGCATGAAAAAGTGATGAAGGAATGGGTTGGTGTGCAAATTTTAAGGAAAAAAGACTTCCTAAGTTGTTCTGGGCCAAATGTTTTGGGCTTAAGGTGTTTGGGGTAATGATTGTTCATTGGGCTAAAGGTATTGGGCTTTAAGGATTAGATCTTTGGTTAAGGGCTAAATGGTTTTGGGCTTAAGGATTAGGTCTTAGGTTGGGAGCCAAAAGGTTTTAGGCTTAAAGATTAGGTTTTTAGGTTAGGACCAAAGGTTTTGGGCTTAAGGATGATAATAAGCCAAATGTCTTGGGCTTAAAAGATATGAGGTACTAAAGGTTTTGGGCTTAAAAGATGTGAGTTGCCAATAGTTTTAGGCTTGAGGGAGATAATGAGCCAAAAGTCTTGTGCAAAAAGTGTTTGAGGATTGAAGGTTGATGTTCGAATTGGTTCAAGGCATAACTAAGACTCAAGGATCTTAGTCCCATAATATATATGCATTGTCATGTTATGATGCATGCCAAAAAAATTTTGTGTATGTATAAAATGCCATGATTATTATGATACATGGAACTTAGAGTCAAACGCTAAGGCTACTATATGCATGATGGTGAAGGGTAGCTTGGTTTAGGCTCTACGTCCTATTAGAGCATTGATATACCTAACCACATGTGAGTCAAGGAGTCTCGTATAGATCAAATAGTACTAATTGCTTGTTACACTACTGAAATAATCGGGGATTCATTACAAGATGGAATGCTTTCACTATCTCCCAACATACTCAAAGAGAGTTGTCGAGTCAATACTACTCGCTATCCAAAAGTTTTCTTAAAGCTAATCTTAGGCAAAAAGCCTTTATTATGTAAAGTGATGCATGAAATTCAAATTATACTTAATGAGCCAAATGAAAATTATTTTGAAAAAATTTTCCTTAACCAAATAGTAATCTTCTTATTTGCTTTCCTTTTTAATTAAAAAAGGGTTGCAGCCCCCTTCTTATTTCATAGTTGCACTCTTCAATCACTATCAACTATATCCTCTTCTCTAGAATGCTTTTTAGAAGATGGATCCACCTTATTCTTTCCCTTTCTAGTGGGAGTAGACTTCTTCAATTTCTTCACAACTTTCTTTGTCGATGCTTCTTTGCCAACATAATGCAGTAGCTAGTGCCTTCTTTCTTTTGCCAGCAGTCTATTTTACTGGCTTTGGACATGATGGAAGGAGTATTACTTTCAAAGGTTGCCACTCCCTTTTGTTAACTATGACAAGCCTGCTAGTCACTTTGTCAACATAGTAGGCGAGCATCACAGTTATATATGAGAGAGATAATGTCCTTCAGCTTCTTCTTTATATCTTCGTAGTAGCCATTCTCTTCAGCATTTGAAGCTGCAAAGAAAATACAAGCCATTTTAGTAAATAATATTAATAATGAATGGAAGAAATGAGGTTATTGAATGAACTTTGGTGCTCATGATTAGAGCAGCTATTGCTCGGAATATTGACTTGTGGTTTTGAAAAATGATTTTGGTAGTTGCCACCCTAATTTTTTTAAAATGAAAAAATTAAAGAAAAACCTAATTAACTCCAATTAATTAATTTCTTAATTAATTTACCCAAGGATAGAACCACTAGTCTCAAATTAGGTTGAGCTTAGAGATTAAGTTTTTGGTTCTAAATAATCATGACTTAGCTCTTAAATTTAATTTGACTTAGAAAAATTGATTTCACAAACGACATTCATAAAATAATAATTATAAGTGAAATCCATGAACATACCATAATATGAATGCATGAGAAAATTTATGAAATAAAGCAAATAAGTATCCACAAGCTAATGAGAGTGTTTCCTCTATTCCTTATGAATTCTAAGGGAACCACAGAAATGCTCATTGACTCCAAAGTAATCAAATAACTAATTACACAAAATTCTCTTACAAAAAGTATACAAATAGATAATTAAAATTGAATGGAAAATGGAATTAATTTGAATTGGATTTGAGGTTTAGATTTAGATTCCAAACTTGCCTACGTACCCCACTGAATGGGGGATCAAAACCCATATAGTTTGTTACATGATTAAATAGAGGGGTTTACAGATTGATTAAATTAATTTTGATTTAGGGTTTGATTGATGAGAAATACCTTGAATTTTGGTGGATGGGATGGACGGAGTGTTTTGTCGGACCTAAATTTTGTTTTATCAGGACCAAACAATTTGGATTGATTAAAGGTTGATTAATTAATTAAAATGATTAATTAATTAATATGATGAAGTAGATGGATTAATTAATTAAAATAATTAATTAATTAATTAGTTAAAATGACGGGTGGATTGATTAAAAAAAGATTAATTTGATTTTTTTAAAAGTGATTAATTAATTAATTAAAAAGATTAATTAATTAATTTTTAGTGATTAATTTTAAAAAAAAGTTTTAGTTAATTAAAAATATTAATTAACTTAGTTAGGGTGAGATAATTAATTAATTAGAGAGTAGTTAGAGAAAGAAGAAGAAAATGAGCAAATGGATAGCCAATCAACAAGTGCTCAAGGAATGAGGAGAAATGAAGGGTTCGGAGACCTATTTATAGGCAAAGGTGGGTGAGGGTAGTTTGGAAAAGTAAAATGTGAAAAGACAAGTAGGGTAGGGCTGGAAAAGGGTTGGAAATTGGGTTGGAGGGTATTTTGGAAATTTTCAAGCTAGACAGGGAACCAAAGGCGCAGCTCCACAGGGTGGAATGTGTAGCTGTCAAGCGTCCTGCCCCTGAACCCTAGCCTATTTTGGGAATTTTTTTTAAAGATTGATATTAGTCCAAGTTGAAAAAATGGGTATTTAGGTTGTAATGCACTTGAAGGCTAAAATTTTCTTTTAGGCGTGCTGCCCTTAAACCCCTGCCTATTAACCTAATAATGTGACCGCCGTACTAGCTCTGCATAGCACATTAAACTAATTGATTTATGTATTGATTATTAACGTCTTAAGAATCCCTGCATCACATACATGTCTTCAAGAAAACATGCCTCATCAATAGAAGACTTTAATAATTTACCTCACTAGATGAGGACTTAAATAATAATTTACCTCGACTATCGAGGACTTAGAAATCCACCTCACATGGAAGTCTTCAAGAAAACTTACCTCACTCATACTACTTTAGATAATAATATTCCTCAACTATCAAGGTCTTAGAAATCTACCTCACTTAGAGGTCTTTGTGTAATCTGTCTCACCAGATTAGGACTTAAATAATAATCTGCCTTAACTATCAAGGACTTAAAAATCCACCTCACTAAGAGGTATTTATGTGATTTGCTTGGCCAGATGATAGATAACAATCTACCTTGACTATCGAGGACTTAGAAAATCCATCTTGCCAAGGGGTCTTCATGTGATATGCCTTGCCAGATAAGGACTTAGATAATAATCTTTCTTTTTTCTTTTCTATTCTTCCTTTTATTTTTTTTTTTTTATGTATAGTACCAAAATTTCTTTTACAAGTACATTCAAATGATTGTACACTTTGTAAATTATAGTATTATTTGCTAAAATGAAATGGCTTATCTTTAGATAGTTTCGCTTATTTTTGCACCTTGTATAGCTTTTAAGCACTTTGTCTATGTTTTTTTTAGTTCTCTATCAAACTATCTTGTAGTTGAGTTTTTAAGCACTTTATCTATGTTTTGTTTAGTGTCTGCCAAACTATTATGTAGTTGAGTAGCTTCTGTGAGAGCTTACGAGTTGACTTTATGATAGGAGTCTTCAATAACTTAGATTTTTTATAGACTTCCTTAGTTGCTTTCTTGAGTTATCTCTCTTCCCCCACTAAGAGGGAACTTTTCCCTTTGTAACTTCTTTGACCAAGCACAAGTCTTTTTTACTATTCAATTTTTTCTTTTGTTGTTTTATAGCTGAACTTGATCTCTCGCTTAGAGTCCACTAGATCTTTTTGCTTGGATTCACTAGGGTTTTTGCCTAAATTACTCATCACTCTTTGGCTTTTACTCTTTATTTTTGTCTTTTAAACTAGTCTCAATAGGACTTTCACTCCCTCTTGTATAGAGTTGCCTCGTACAATTTTGCCTAGAGTTCACTAGGCCTTTTTTGCCTAGATTCACCAAGGTTTTTTGTCTTATGAACTCGTCCTAATAGGTCTTTTGTTATATGCAGTTCACAAACTAATTTGAATAACTTGATGCTTTGTACTAGGTCGAACACTGTTATTCTCATCAAATGATAAATTTTTTAACTTTTCCTAGTACAAATAGGTATTATAGGAGCATGTTTTAGAAATCAAATATAAACTTGTGTGATTTACGAACCACAAATTAATGCAAAATGCTCGACATGACTGTGTGGCAACATTTTCAAGAAAATTCTTATGCACTATAGGTCTATATGACATCCGAGTAGTCTTTAATAATTTGATGAATTTAGTCCTACAATAAAGAATGATTTGGCAAATCTCAAAAAAAAAAAAAAAAAGAGTGATTTAGCAAATTCTTTGCAAATACAACATGTTGTGAGCTCAAATCAAGTATTTCATTCAAGCAAAGAATTTTAATTAAATCATGTGCAATGATCAATTTATAAAAATTTTGTGCGCTTTGAGGAAATCCTACTCCCTGCAAAAAAAATAAACTCACACAAAGTCCATTTTCGGAAAATAATTTACTTCGAACATCTATTTTGTTAAACAACAATTTGTATGAAGAGTGGCATTTAAAATGCACAATTATTCATACACAACTCTTTCATAAGCATTAACATGTTCACATCATATTTAAGAAAATAATAATGCAAAATCAAATATAAAGCATAAAAATATTAAAAACATATATAGAATGGTGTTGTTGGCCTCAAAGATTGCTTGGGTTGACTTTAGATCCATAAAGGCACACTGTGAGCTAAAGAAGCAACTTTTTTGCAATCTGATTAACTGATTTATAGTATTTCAATGCAAATTTGAGACGGAGTTTCAACAATCTAGCTTTGGAATCACGAAGTATGTGTAAAATGCAAAATTATATCCATTTAGAGTTACGCCGATCCATGGAACCCACTTGTCAATGATCAACTAGTGACGTGCTGATGTCAAAGTAGGTTTTTGTTGTAAAAAAGATCATATTAGTGCCCAAAGGCCAAAAACCTAGGCCACTCACCACCATTTGTCCAGGATAGGGTTGAAAAGTTCTGGTGGGTCACTTTTCGATCTAATATTTTGGTGATGGATTGATAACTTGGTGGGTATAGAAATGAAGCTTAAGAGGAGACAATCTCAACAATGTAAAGATTGCTAGGAAAGGAGCTCTATATCAATTGAAAAATGCATTGGAATTTCTCATCACATAAGGTAGTCGAGTGGCATATGGGAGCTTATTCGATGGCTTCCAATGATGAGTCTTTCATCTAGTAGTGGTAGTATTGGTCAAGAAACACCAAAAATAGGCTGATCGATGATCAATCCCTTTTCTCTCTCCTCCCTCTCATTTTCTCTCTTTAATCTGCCATTTTCCATTTTTATGCTTTTTTTTCAAGTAGAATCTTGATTTATTGATGATGAATGACCCAAATTGTTGGATTAAATTAATGATGCTTAAAAATATCAAATCTGGCAAAAAAGGAGGAGCAGAGACACATATTTCTTGTGCTATATCCTACAGATGATGCCATTTTAATGAGTTTAAATTCACCTTATACTATTGATGGAGGCCCGGTGATAAGTAGGACCTATAGACAAGGCATAGATAGTCAGAGGCTACTCAGAGCTTACTCGATGGGGAGTCTCTAATACCCAAGTTAGTGAGCCGAGAGAGTATTGAGAGAGAGTGAATTTAGAGAGAGAAAGAGTTTTTGAAAAACAAACCCTTTTAACTCTTTTTTACCTCTTTACAGGAGATAATTGGGATCCTTTATATACATGTGTTATCTAATTATCAGAAGTTATTTTTTATCCTATCATATACATATTACTTATTTCTTTATTTAAAAAGTAATATTTAAATTGATATATAAGGAATTGTAAACCCTTAATTTTGCACCCTTATTATGCGGCTGCAGTATGACACTTGGTAAGTTTAGTGCACTACTTAAAGCTAGTATAGTGGTCTCACTAGCCGATTAGTAGGCAAGGTTCAGGAGCAGCGCCTTCAAAGGAAAATTTTAGTTTTCAAGAACATTGTTACATGGACACTTAATTTTCCAACACGGACCAATATCAATCTCTTAAAAAAAAAAAAGGGTGCCGCCACGTGTCAAGCTACAAGAGCCACCTACATCACTGCATCCCACCTATGTTATGCCATAGGTGCCACCTGTGGTGTGATGCACAAGTGGCATGCAATGCTGCAACCCTTTGTGTGGCTAGTCCCCCCTTTACCCTTTAAAATGTCCTTATTACCTCTATTTTGCCCGATTTTCACCCTTTTTCTAGCCCTACCTTTCTTGGATTTTCACTTTTAACATTTTCAAAATGCCCCTCACTTCATTTGCCTATAAATAACTTCCAATTCCATCATTCAAGACACCCCAAAGTATTTGTTGATAGACTATCCACTTGCTCTTTCTCTCTCTCCTAATCAATCTCATTTTTAATTAATTAATTAATCCATTCCCAATAAAATTAAATAATCCTTTTAATTAATAATCTTTTTTAATCATATCACATCACTCAATTAATTAATTAATTATTTTAGTTAAATAATTAAGCACTTTTTTCCAAAATTAGTCCATCCAATTACTTAATTAATCTTTTCAATTAATTAACCGATTCACATAATCCAATGAAATTAATTAATTAATTTTTTTAATTAATTAATCAATAAATCAACCCTCCATTCTCATCCACTCCCCTTGAGTAGGCTTTTTGGTTTTTGGTACTAATAAAATAGAATTTCGGTCTAGCAAAAATCCTTCTTCCAACACACTTAAAGATATAGCATCTCCTCTCACCTATCCAAATTGTCAAATCAAACCAAATTAACCTAATCAACTCCTAAAATATTCCTCTTAATCCTAAAATAAACTACATAGGTTTTGATCTCTATTCAATAGGGTACGTAGGCTATTTGTAATTTAGGTCCAAAATTCAAATCTAAATCCCAAATTAATTCCTTTTTCCCCCTCTCTTTCCATGTAGTTATTTATATTCATGTTAAATTTTTATAAGAGAATTTGTAGCCTTCTTAGAACCCAAAAGGGATAGAGAAGGCATCCTAATTATTGATGTATGTAATTAGTTAATTATTTTGGCATTAAAGAGTGATTATGTTGTTTTCCTTGTGTCCATAAGGACTAAAGAGAATACTCTCCTTAACTTGTGGATATTTACTTGCTTTTTTTAAATTTCTCATGCACTTATAATTATGTCATGCTCATGCATTTTAATTATTATCTTATGATTTTCATTCATGAAATTAATTTTTACCGACTTAAACTTAGAAGTCAAATCCAGATTATTTAAATCTAAAAGTTTAATCCCCAAATTCTCTTTGGTTTCAAAGATTAATGATTTTATCTTTATCCAAATTAATTAAAATTAATGAATTGGAGTCATAAATGAGGTTTTTCCTTAATTTCCCATTTTAAAATAAATTAGAGTAGTGATTCTCAAAACATTTTCAAAATTAACCCATCCTAACTTTAGTTTTAAGAAAACTTTTGGATGGTGAGCAGTATTAGCTCGACAACTCTTTTTAAGTATGTTGGAAGATAGCGAAAGCATTCCATCCCGTGATGAATCCCCAATCATTTTGGTGATGTAACGAATAATCAGTACTGTTTGATCTATGCGAGACTTCTTGACTCATATATGGTTTGGTAAATTGATGCTCTACTAGGACAAGGGCTTTAAAACAAACTACCCTTCATCCTTGTGCATATAGTCACCCTAGTGCTAACCCTAAGTTTCATGTACTGTAATAATTGAGATGTTGATGTATGTGCCTATGAAACCTTTTTCAACATACATCATGACATAGTCATACATACATAATATGAGAAAACTCAACAATAAAAGACCAAACACCTCAAACACTAAAATCATATCTTATAACCCGATGACCAAACAAACAAATGGGAATCCTCTTTCTAACACACGATTGCACCTAAACATCCTTTTTTTTTCCTTTCCAAATGAAAATTCTTACCCTTTCTTTTCTTCTTTTAAGGGTACCAGTGGCCAACACTTCCAAACCCTTTAATCAAGATGCTATGAGTGCTTTCTTCACTAACCTTCTCAAGAAGTAAATTAGATCTTCTAAATTGCACTCAGCACTGCCCGTAAAACCCAAGTTGACTCTTTCACTAATGCCTCAATGTTCAGTCTACCACCTTCACCAATTCCCTTAACTACCAACACCAATCCATCATCAATGAGGTCAAGGAAATGACTAATGCCACCATCACTCCTCCTCCCGCTCATATTGAGCCCACTTTCGCTTAAACTAGAACTAGCAATGCCCCCACTTTCACTTCTCCCCTTATCAATCTTAACGATAAAGGGAAGGCATTCAAAACTTTCGTGTCTCATACTTTGGACCTAAATGCTTCTTTGCCTCCTACCATTGCCAATCCTTTTCAAAGTGGCAATTTCCCTAATTTTCATAAGGCTAAAAAGTTGATGGAGAAATTTGAGGTGATGGAAAAGACACTTAAGAACATTATGATGCATGAAGACATGATAGATGTCAAATCTTTAACTCTCTTCCCTAATGCAAAGGTTCCACTAAAAGTGAAAATGTCGATCATAGACAAGTTCAATGATACCACCTACCTAAAACTCATCTCAAAATGTATGTAGGTCCTATGAGACCATTTTGAGTGGATGACGAGCTCCTTACTCAACTATTCCAACAATCTTTAACCATAGTTACTCTCAAATGGTTATTAGATCTCAACCAAAATCATAAGAAAACATGGGATGACATATGCAATGCATTTGTGAAATAATACCACTAAAATATTAAGGTAAATGTCATTTACTAAGATCTAAAAACCATTAAATAAGACCAAAGAGAATCATTCACTGAATTCCTTACAAGGTGAAGGTCAAAAGAAGCATAAATGGTGAATTGCCCCTTTGAAGAAGAACAAATTGACATCATTGTCAAGAACCTCCTCCCTCAGTATTAGACCCATTTACAAACATAGTACCTCTCTAGCTTTAAAGCTCTTATTGCCACTGCCAATAAATTGAGGATTTGATTCAATCGAGACTAATCAAGGATGAATCCTTGAGTTCAAGGTATCACAAGAAAATCAATTACACCACCAAATCCACTACCCAACAAGAAAGGGAAGTAAATGTTTTCTGTTATCACTAGCCGATGAGGTTAAAAGCAAGGAGGACCTTTTTTGAGCTAAGCATACCCCTCAGCATTGTTTACATGAAAGCCCTAAAGGTTCATCTTGTTAAGCCCCTAGAGCTACGGCCTCCTAAGAACCTCTTACCTAAGGGCTACAATACTAATGAGTGTTATGATTATCACGAAAAAATGGGGCATAAGACTAATGCATGTAAGGCTTTAAGACATAGAATTTAGGACCTCATCGATAATTGAGACATCATTGCCCTTAGGCCAAAGGCCAAAGTCTAACATCACCACCAATCCTTTTTTGAACTATTAAGCATATGTCAACTTCATTGCCTCTACCAAGTTAGAGCTCATCCAACCATCTTAAACTTCACCCGATAACTGATATTTTAAGAAGAGTGTCAGTGCTGCTGTGCTCCTATTTGAGTCTTTTGAGTCTATGTTTGAGTCCTTTAAGTCTATGTCTAAGTCATCTAATTCTGAGTCTCAGTCACCTAAGTCTGTTGAGTCTATTTTTATTAAGTCTTTTTGGAATCCGAGTCTGTCGAGTCTTATCCTATTAAGTCTATAACCCGTCTTCCAGCTTATCTTAAGTTTTTGCTTTACTTTAATTCTTTTTATTTATTTTTGAATGGGACATCTAAGAAAAAAAGAGAAAAGAAAAATAAAAAAAATAAAAAAATGAAAAAGGCAAAATAATCAATTAATTATGGCACAGAGAAAAAAAATTACATACATTGCATTTGCATACCGTTAATCGAAAAGGCTCATGAGCTCATAGAATGTTCTGCATGAGAACCTAAGGACATGGTAGGGATAGATCCAAGCATTACAGTTCACAAGTTCCCTACCTATACATAAAACTTGTCAAACAGAAGCTGCAGAAAATAAAGGTAGAATAGATCAAAGGGTATAATAACCAGTTAAACGCCGTTGATGAAAAGAGAATGGATACTTTGTACAAAATTTAGGATTATCAACAGAGATTAGCCAACACTTTAACATGAAGGTTAAAGACAGGGGTTTAGCCAGCACTTTAACAAGAAGGTTAAAGATAAGGGTTTGCAAAAAGGAAATATAATTTTAGGAGAAATCTAAGCTCCTATACATGATCCAAGAGAAGGTTCAAACTACATTGGGTTAGACCATATGTTCTTAAGAAAATCTTATCCGATAGAGATGCCATCCTCATGGATGTAGATGGAAATGAATTCTCCCATCCTTGCAACCTAGATCAACTGAAGCGATATTTCATCTGAAGATGACATTCCCATTTCATTTCTATTTTCATGCATATGTAGTTAGAACTATATGGACCTAATTCTCCCTAAAAGAGAATAACTAAAAGAACAAAAAAGGGACGTAAGGATATGCAAGCAACCTGCCTTAAGTGCAGTCCAAATAATAATACAGAATATTGTATTTACATCACATTCTCATTTCCTCCGTACCTAATGCATCATTGACTTGGTTCTCTTACCTAAACAAAAAATAAAAAGAAAAAGAAAAAGTGAATGGAAATGTTCACTAAGTCAAAAACCCGAAAGAGCAGTTTACGCATAAATTATAGCTAAAAAAAGAGAGAGAAGTAGAAAAATTAATGATAATAATTAAAGATGTATCATATAATGGTGATCAGATTTAAAAAAAAAAATACAACCCATCATCGTGAAAAAGGGATAACCCTTTCAATATCACCTATAGCTTATCCTATATCATGTAGTCCTATCAACCTATAAGTATCCTAAACAAAAAGCAAAATAGTCAAGTCTAAAGTCATAATCTAGCCAATACTCCTCCTCCTAGGGTGCACATCTCTTGTGCTCTCATTAGAATTAGAGTCCATTATAATCTTCTCAATGATCACATCCTTCCCCTAGTCTTTATATCTCCCTCCTTTGTAGCAGTGGAAGTACTAACAGAACTCAAATTGCTCACCACATTAGAAACCCTCTCCTAACTACTAGTAGTTCTAAAATTGATCCTAGAAATCCTCTTTTGCATAGTAGTAACTTGGAAATCGCTCCCTGTTATGGCAACTGAAATCCTCCTTTATACTATAAAAATGCAGTCCTCTTCTCTGCCCTAACTGTAGTAGTCCTTCTTTGAACCTCCACTATAGTATGATCCTATTTCTTTACTGCAATCACAATCTCCTCTGTCACTGCCACCACAGTCTAACTCACTATTATAACCTACAGTGTTGCACCTCTAGTAGATCCTCAAGTCTTCTTCAAAGATCTAGTCACCCCCTTTGTGTTGCAGTCCTTTCGCTGCCAATGACTCTTAAAGTTTCTCCCTCTTTAGTTACATCACTCTTTATTTCCCTCAGTAAGGTAGCTTGGTACTCTCTCTCTCAACTAGCTAAACCACCTTTATTAACCATCTATCATACATCCCTATTAGTCCTAAATGAAATCCAGGAATGAATAGCATGATGATTCATCCACTAACCACCCATGATAAACTTGACAATAGGAGTTGTGATTTGCAACAAACTCTAAGAATAGAAAACTGGGTGTACGTATTGAGTCTACCCTATTTGCCTTAAAATCCACTAGTAGAAAGTCATTCAAGCCAAACCCAATAAGCAAATCTCTTGACTCCCATGGCCCCCCATCATGAAAGATCCAATCCCTTACCATTAACAATGTCAAAATATGTCCTTCAAGGTAAGCTGCAAATAGCCATCCTATCCAATCTCTTACCAAGTCTCAATAGGGCACATGCAATACTGAAAAGCAGTATAAGCAACTCTTTCAAAAAAGGCCACCACTCAAAAATGATCCATCAGTTACACCTATAAAATAACCCAAAACCTGAAATTAGACACCTATAAAACACTCCTAACAGAAAGGGTAAGAACAGATAGATTTTTCTCACCTAGAGAATAAATAAGGAGAAAGTGCATCTCTTCAAATCCCAAAAAAAGTCAAAACTCATTAATGTGTCTACCAACATAACTCCAATTATGGAGCAACACTAATCTATTTACAATTCCAAGCCTTTCACTTTAGTGTCACTCCAACTAACAAACTCGAGAAATAGATATCTGACTATCAAGAAGAAAATCAAAGCCCTCATTTTGAGCCTTTGCTTCCTCATATCTCAATGATCACTACGATAATGGAACTCCTCAATTACAATGGTCAAATTCTCTAGACCATCAACAATCACCTGGTTTGCGTGATCTTGAGGCAAGTCCAAAACTCCTAAAAAATTTAGAAATGCCTAGCTTTGAACTATAGCACCACTAGAGTTGCCTCTAGGTTATAACCGAGCCATAGCACTGAACTTCTTAAAGTGGGACACGACTTCTCCTTAGCAGCATCAAAATGAAAAACACAAGCCATAAAATCCCAAAAATCTAAAGTAAGCCCTTAAAAAATCTCAATCGACCCATAATTCCCATAGCAATGGCATCACCATTGCTATAATGTCATATCTACTCAAATTGGTCCTCTTTACCTTTTTGAGTTTTTAGTACACAAATGAATGTAGTGGTTAAAATATGGCTCTATGGATGCAAAATTCATATGAAAAATCACATTCACGAAACAAACTCATGAGTCCATCGTCTTTCACCCATGCAACCATCCATTACAGGCATCATCACGAGTAATCTATAGCATAGAAATTAAATAAAAGGTTTATAAATCCTGAAACATGCATCATCTATGCATAAATATATATACATATGCAACTATCTGCATCCATGCACAATCATAAATAAGTTAAGCTAATGGCTTCTGCTCCTCGAAGCTTACTGACATCTTCTAAAGCTAATCAGTGCCTCCTAAAAGCTGACCGACATATCCAGAAACTGACTAGTGTCTCCTCGAAGCTGATCAACATCTCCAAAAACTTACCAGTGTCTCCTCAAAAGCTGATCAACATCTCCAAAAACTTACCAGTGCCTCCTCAAAGCTGATTGATATCTTTCAAAACTAATAGGTACCTCCTCGAAACTAACCAACATCTACTAAAGCTAGCCTCTTCTCCTCAAAGTTGACCTACATTCTTCTAAAATTGATTAGTACATCTTTAAAACTGTCTGACATCTTTCCAAAGTTGATCAATACCTTTTTACTTAGATCCCTCAATTTCACCTATAAATATCTAGAAACAATCACTTAGACATCGCTATGATTCTTTTTTCCATCCATTTTACCCAAATCCATCAATTCTACCTACAAATGTCCTAGGCATCCCTCTGGTTCTTTTTCTATCCTCTAATTTTGAATCAATCATGTCCTCTACCCAAAAATATCTAAATTCTTACTTAGAAGTCAATCTAATTCCCTTTTCCATCATTGTTTATCTTAAAGTCATCCACATTTTTTACCTAAAATGTCTAGACAATGACATCTCTCTAGTTCCTTTTTTCACTCTTTTTATCTAAAATCTGTGCAAACTCTTCACCCAGAAATATCTAATCTTCATGTCCTTTTGGTTTCTTTCCCTAGCTTTTCATCCAAATTAACCATATCCATCAATTTACCTAAGAATATCTATCCACTAGCTTCGATATCTCTTTGGTTCCTTTTTCTAATTCTATTTATCAGTCAATTTATCACCTATAAATGCCTAGAAATGAGCACTAGGCATTCTTATGGTCCATTCTCTCATCCATTTATCAAATCCAGTCACATTCTCATCCATAAATGTTTTGGAATGATTGTTTAACATCCTTGTGATTCCTTTTGTCATCTTCCTTTTCGACCATATTTCTCACCCAAATATGTCCAAACATTGATCTAGATATCACTTTGATTTTTTATACCATCCTAACTCTCAGGTTCACTATTATTAGGATTGCCTTACAAATAAGATAATTTTCCTGAGCGGGCAATTATGAACTCTTAATTTTGCACCCTCATAATATGACCGCAACTTGACACCTGCTAAGTTTAGTGCATTATGCAGTACTGGTACAGACACTTAATTTTTCAACAAGGACTAACATCAATCCCTAAAAAACAAAAAGGTGCTGCCACATGTCAAGCTGTAAGAGCTACCTACAATGCCGCAGCCCACCTGTATGGTGTCATAAGTGCCACCTGTGGCACACCGCACGAGGGGCATGTCTATGCGGTTGGTCCCCTTTGCCCTTCAAATTATCTTTTTACCCTTATTTTGTTTGATTTTTACCCCTTTTCCAGCCTTGCGCTTCTTGACTTTTCACTTTTAACATTTCCAAAATACTCTTCACTTTATTTGCCTATAAATGGGTTTCTATTTCCTCCATTCAAGACACCCTAGAATATTTGTTGATATGCTATCCACTTGGTCTTTCTCTCTCTCCCTCCAATTAATCTCATTTTTAATTAATTAATTAATTAATCCATTCCCAATCAAATTAATTAATCTTTTTAATTAATTAATTAATTAATCAATCAATCCAATCCAATCCAATCCAATTAATTAATTAATCAATCAATCTGCCATTCATTCTCATCCACTCTCCTTGAGTATGATTTTCACTTCTTAGTACTGATAAAACAGAATTTTAGTCTGGCAAGATCTTCTGCCTGACACACACAAAAAGGTATAATATCTCCTCTAAGTCAACCCAAATTAACCAAAATCAACTCTAAAAACCTCTACTTAATCCTATAAGCTTCGTGGGTTTTGATTCTCATTCAATTGCTCATTCAATTGGATACATAGGTATGTTTGGAATTTAAATTCAAATCTCAAATCCAAATCCCAAATTAATTCCTTTTTTCCCCTTCTTTCCATGTAGTTATATATATTTATGTTAACATTTTTGTAAGAGAATTTTTGACTTTCCTATAACTTATAAAGGTTAGAGAAGACATCTCATTTATTGATGTATGTAATTAGTTAATTATTTTGGAATTAAAAAGTGATTATATGGTTCTTCTATTATCCTTAAGGACTACAAGGAGTACTCTCATTAACTTATAGATATTTACTTTACTTGCTTTTTTTAAATTGCTCATGCATTCATAATGATGTCATGCTCATACATTTTAATTATTATCTTATAATTGTCATTCATGAAATTAATTTTCAATCCAACTTAAACAGAAGAGTCAAATCTAGATTATTTAAAACCAAAGACTAGTCCCCAAATCCTCCTTGGTTTCAAAAACTAGTTATTTTATCCTTTGGTAAATTAAATAAAAATTAATGAATTGGAGTCACAAATAAAGTTTTTCCTTAATTTTTCTGTTTTAGAATAAAATAGGGTGGCGACTCTTAAAACATTTTCAAAATCAACCAATCTGAGCTCAAGAACTCTAACCGTGAGTCTGAACCCAAATGAACATTCAAAACCCTCTCTTTAGCTAATCGGACTGGTGCTTGGGTGAGACCTTACAGGCATTGGAAAGGTACGTATAAAATATATAGGATAAATTACTATTTAGTCCCTGTGGTTTAGGGATGGCAATGGGTCAAATTTGGGATGAGTTTTGGTACATCCATACCCTACCCATCTTATATCAGGCTAGGGTAGATTAGGTCATGGATACCTATTTATTTCTTAAAAATAAAAATATATACATATATTTATATGAAAATTATATTTTTATAAGAAAATATATATTATATTTACATTCATTATGTATATTTTACTTAAAAAATTATATATATATATATATATATATATATATATATATATATATATATATATATATATATATATATATATATATATATATATGGAGTAAGTTCGAGGCAGATATGTCAATATCCACCTTGCTTCATTTATAAATGGGGTGAATAATTAAGGCCAAGTTAAGCAAGTACCTGACGAGGCTGGTCAAAATTGCCATTCCTACTGAAGTTTGACCTGATTAATTAACTCATATCTATTTTTTAAGAAACTAACTAATTAGTTCTTTAGTTTTAGTTCTATCATACTATTTAATCCTTCTGTTCGATTTTTATACTCTTTTTGTTAAATTTTACAAAAATGACTAAAATGTCCTTATGTATATAATAAATAATGTCTTAATTTTATTATTTAGAAATAAAAAATTCAAATTAATAAAAGTAAAAAATATTTATATAATTATATAATAATTATATTAAATATCATCAAAATATAATAGAAAATAAAAAAATTATATTAATAAAGTTGAATAATTATTATTTAATTTTATTAATTTGAATTTTTGATTTTCTATTTTTATATAATAAAAAATAATATATATTATATATACAGAGTATTTTAGTCATTTTTCATAAATTTAACAAAAAAAAATATAAAAACTAGATGAAATGACTAAATAATATAATGTAACCAAAATTGAAAAATTAATTAGTTAATTTTTCTAAAAATAAGAATGAATTAATAAATTAAGC
Source organism: Reutealis trisperma (assembly GCA_947687605.1). Lineage (NCBI taxonomy): Eukaryota > Viridiplantae > Streptophyta > Magnoliopsida > Malpighiales > Euphorbiaceae > Reutealis > Reutealis trisperma. The sequence goes on from CANTUT010000278.1 coordinate 1,629,942, forward strand.
TAAATTTTAAAGACTAGTAATTTACCGAAATATATATAATATATACCAACTAATGATGTAATTAAAGATAATATTTTTATTCAATTATTTTCACATGGGCAACCACAGGATTCCAAATCTCTTGCCCATGGGAATCCATCACAGAAAAGACTCATTAATTTATTGGCCAAATCCACTAAAATCACTTTTATTCTGGATTCTGAGCCACTAAAATCCCCATTACCTAAAGATCAATTTTTTAGTCAAAATTGAGCCCATCACGGCATGTTTTAATTGCTGTATTAGTCAAATTTAACCAATTACAACATGTTTAATAAATGTAGTTCTGTTCAATATATATATATATATATATATATGTAACTTCAGCCACCTTGCTACTTGACCAAGTTGAGCTCTCCCTATATCTAAATTTGGATTGTATCATTTTTATTACAGTCTAATTTTTATTTATGATATTAAATTTATTTATATTTAATCAAATACAAATAATTCACATCTAACGATTTAAATTTTGGTCAATTAAAAGGAAAGTAAATTCTCTGTCTCATGAAAAAAAACGTCATTTATATAGTTGATGACAAATATAAATGTCAAAATTGTCTGGTCCTTGACAAGATAAATTTCACTTCTATTATATACCAGCCCACAGGATTTGTGGAACCATAGATTGTAGGTGTATCAGTGCATGAATATGATCTGAAATTATTTGATGTGCATATATTCACTGTACACATATTTTCAGCCGTTAGATCTGTCAGGACACTATCGTAATGAAAAATAAAATTAGTAACTAATTGTCTTTGAAGTTTAAAATATTAAATGTTAGTTGGTGTCCTGAGGTGCAATATTCAACCTCACTGTTTCATTAGTATATTCATTACAACGAATTGGTTTATAATTTTTTAATATTATAATTTGTTATATTTTCATAACTTTTCAATTATATTTTTAATTTTTTATAATTAAATTTTTAAATTATAATTTTAATATTATAAATAATTATTTTTATCTTCACAATTTATAATTTTATTTTTAAATCATCTAGATATAATCTTAAACTTTTATCAAGCATTGTTATCGCGTCTATTTTATTATAAAACCTCTTTTTTTTTTTTTTTTTTTTGCCAAACTTTATTGTGTGCTTAAGACAAATAGTATTAGGCTTATAGCATAGACAACCAAAGATTGTGTCGCAATAAGAGAGCATGTATAAAAATTACTTATATATATAGTCGGTATATATAATTGGAACCAAAGATTAATTTGTATTTGGCAAAAAAAAAAATTAATTTGTAGTTTAATATCATAATAAAAGATTATTAATACAAGAGTTTATTTCTCTTTTTATTGATTTGATTTTGATTTTTAAAGTCAAATCATAAATAAAAAATTTTTGCTCGTATAAATTTAATACAATTTTCAAAAACTAGCTCGAAATATCACCAAATGGCTAAAAATAAGAAAATTACTAATAGTTTGAGAGGGCACAAGATTAATCAGTATATTAATCAAAGGAATGATGTAGGTCAACGGTTGAAAATTCATACCCACGATGCACTTGAACATACCATATAATAAAGGAAAGATTAATGTATCAGAAACAAGTGATCACCCACATGGCCCACTTGCATAGAGATTCAATGAACTGTGCAAGACAAAACACATGCTTTTTACCTATGCTTGATGTCCGTGCACTGTACATGAATTTATAGCACTTTCAATTTGCAACTCTATCAATCTAATTCCCCCACCGCAGATTCCTTCTGCAACTTCTTAACTAATAGTTTTATGTATATATTCATTGAACTTCCCTACCCATTTTCTCCTACAAGTAACAATAACTTTTCAATTTTCTCTCATCAATTCAAATCTTTTTCTATCTTTCTATCTTTCTTTCTTTCTCTTAATCAATGTAGAAATGGTGGTGTCAAATACTTTTACAGAGGAGATTTATCTTTCTTTTGCAATCTTTACATCTTTATGTTTATATCTTTTCTTGGTAGTTCTTGAATCTCCATGGAGTTGTAATGCATTTTCTTGGTTGCCTCAAGATTGTTGCTTTCCTTCTTTACTTACAGAAAGAATGGAATCAATGGTTGATTCGAATAATTATTTTGCAACACAAGAGAATGAAAATTCTCTTTCTTGACTCCTTAATTTGCTACTTAGCTGGATTTAAAAGAACAGTGTGTATGGAGCAATTTTGTATCTATCCATCTGATACAGAGTACATGGCAGCAAATACAGCTCCTTCTTCTTTTTTGGTACATCGGAAATTCTTAGAAGAGAATCAGATTATTGATGTCCGACTATCGAAACCCACGCATTATGATAATAGATACTGGACTATTGAACTACTAGTTTAATGCTGCAAATATAGCTTTAGACTATGGTGGAATTAATATTTTAAAATAATTTTTGTTACAGTGTAGCTTTGTAAATCCAGAATAATTAAGGAGTTCTATTTTCTCTAAGGTTTTGGTTTCCATTACTAACCTATCAATCAATTGATTACTCTTTCTATGAGTTTTTCTTTTTTGCTTTCCCTCTAGAATCGTTGTTTTCAATTTAAAATACCGAGGTTACTCTGTTTTCTCTGTTTTGGTTGATTGTTATACACAATAAAAGGAACATATATGGATGGTCTAAAGATAATAGTTTGGGTGCATATTGATTAATAAGCAAACTGATTTCTTCAATCTGTAGACCTATGTTTCGACATTTTTAAGATGTAATATGGTTGGTCTCAAGATATGAGGAGCCAATATTTCCAGTTTGAGCCTTTTTATTTTTTCATGTTTCGATTGGAATTCAAATTTAAAACTTTTCAATTTTGAAAATGATCTAGTTCTCAAAATTCACTTCAAATTTATCTCATTGCCTATCAATTAAAAAAATGTGATTAAAACATATTGTGAAGTAATATGTATTGATTATGTGATACTGGAATACTTTGCAGTATTTAATAAAAATTATGAGTTCGAATTCGAACTCCATCCGTCCAATTGCTGAACACTCCTCGATTGCCAATTATACACCACCATCTGCCTTCACTGCTCACTGGCAACCCCTCAATTTTCTCGTGGGTTCGGCAAAAAGAATAAGGCATCTAGAAAATATAATGCGGAGAAAATAATATTATAATATACAGAAGTTAGATATTGACTTGCATTGACATATAACAGAGTGAGTGACTCTTCTCTACAGAAAATTCAAGGTTTTTTCTTAATCAAATTTCAAAGCAAAAAAAAAAAAAAAAGAATACCAAAAAGCAAGATTAAAAATGGAGGGACAAAACAGTAGTGGTGCTAGTTCCACCCAAAGGTAAAAATTCTGGGGGATTTTTGTTTCGTTTTGTTATATTTGCCGGTGAATTGAAATTTTGATTTTATGTGGTGCAGATATGGGAACCACACTTTGTAAGGAGTTGTGGCATCAGTGTGCTGATCCTTTTGTTACTGTTCCACTTAAAGGAGAACTTGTCTTCTACTTTCCTCAGGGTCACATCAAGCAGGTTCAGTGCATCAATCTCCTTCTAATTTTGTTGGAGTATATTGCGAATTAGGGATTTAATTAGGTTGAAGCTACTATAGATTTCAAGTAACATAGCAGCAAATACCAGTTGATGATCTTCCATGGAAGATCCTCTATGGTGTGTTCAATGTCCAATTGAAGGTAAGATTTGGGAATTAATAAATATTTATTTGTTCAAACACTATTTTTATAATTATCTCATTAATTGAATTTAACAGAGATTTTATAATTTTAATTTGTATAGGCTGAACTAGATACTGAAGAGGTTTTCGCACAAATGATATTGCTTTTGAGCTCAATGTAAATAACTAAGTATATCATATTTACTTATTAATTATGAGTGATTGATTTATAAGAACATTTTTGCAAGATAAGAATTGAAATCATGATTTATTTTTTAATGGAATTAGTTTCTTCGTTTCAGCAACATGAAGACACAGTATAGTATGAGTCTCCCCTACCACCACCAAGATTTCGATTTTATTTATTTTGTAAGAAGCTGACAACTGCTGATGGCACCATATACAGGGGATTTTTAATGCTTAGACAACAACACCGATGAAAACTTAAGCCTGTTGATTATCATATTGCAGGACATGTCTAGGGAGCCTCAAATGCAAGAATTGGTTGCCAAGGATTTGAATAGAAATGAATGGCAATTCTGACACATTTTCAAGAGCAAATCTAATCTAAAATCGTTCAAGGAATTCAACTTGCTATGATAAGTTGTTTCCACAAATGTATGTGGCCAAAAAGTCATGAACTATTCTTGTCATATGAAAAAAAACATTGCAATGAGGTTAATCTAGCAGCCAAATGTATGTCTTATAGTTTAATTAGAATATCAAGAATTATAATCTTAATATGTTGTTTCTTTTTAAAAATTTTCAAAATACCAAAAAAAAAAAAAACATATATGAATTGGATATTTGATCACTAAATTATAGCAATGTTAATGCTAGGTCAACCAAAGAGGCACTTGCTTATAAGAGGATGGAGTGGGTTTGTTAGCTCCAAAAGACTTGTTCTTGGTGATGCATTTGTATTTCTAAGTATATCATATTTTACTTATTAATTATGAGTGATTGATTTATAAGAACATTTTTATAGGACAAGAATTGAAATCATGATTTATTTTTTAATGGAATTAGTTTCTTCATTTCAGCAGGATGAAAACACAGTATAGTATGATCCTCCCCTACCACCACCAAGATTTCGATTTTATTCATTTTGTAAGAAGCTGACAGCTGCTGATAGCACCATATACTGGGGATTTTTTATGCTTAGACGACAAAACCAATCAAAACTTAAGCCTATTAATTGTCATATTGCAGGACATGTTTAGGGAGCCTCAAATGCACGAGTTGGTTGCCAAGGATTTGAATAGAAATGAATAGCAATTCTGACACATTTTCAAGAGTAATTCTAAATTCTAAAATCCTTCAAGGAATTCAACTTGCTATGATAAGGTGTTTCCACAAATGTATGTGGCCAAAAAGGCATGAACTCTCCTTGTCATATGAAAAAAAAACATTGCAATGAGGTTAATCTAGTAGCCAAATGTATGTCTTATAGTTTAATTAGAATATCAAGAATTATAATCTTAATATGTTGTTTCTTTTTAAACATTTTGAAAATACCAAAAAAAACATATATGAATTGGATATTTGATCACTAAATTATAGCAATGTTAATGCTAGGTCAACCAAAGAGGCACTTGCTTACAAGAGGATGGAGTGGGTTTGTTAGCTCCAAAAGACTTATTCTTGGTGATGCATTTGTATTTCTAGGTATATCATATTTACTTATTAATTATGAGTGATTGATTTATAAGAATATTTTTGCAAGATAAGAATTGAAATCATGATTTATTTTTTAATGGAATTAGTTTCTTCGTTTCAACAGGATGAAAACACAATATAGCATGAGCCTCCCTTACCACCACCAAGATTTCGATTTTATTCATTTTGTAAGAAGCTGACAGCTGCTGATAGCACTATATACAGGGGATTTTTTATGCTTAGACGACAACACCAATGAAAATTTAAGCCTATTGATTGTCATAATGTAGGACATGTCCAGGGAGCCTCAAATGCAGGAATTGGCAAGGATTTGGATAGAAATAAATGGCAATTCTAACACATTTTCAAGAGTAATTCTAAATTCTAAAATCCTTCAAGGAATTCAACTTGCTATGATAAATTGTTTCCATAAATGTATATGGCCAAAAAGGCATGAACTCTTCTTGTCATAAGAAACAAACATTGCAATGAGGTTAATCTAGCAGCCAAATGCATGTCTTATAGTTTAATTTGAATATCAAGAATTATAATCTTAATATGTTGTTTCTTTTTAAACATTTTCAAAATACCAAATATATATATATATATATATATATATATATATATATATATATATATATATATATATATATATATATATATATATATATATATATATATATATATATAAATGAACTAGATATTTGATAACTAAATTATAACAACGTTAAAGCTAGGTCAACCAAAGAGGCACTTGCTTACAAGAGGATGGAGTGGGTTTGTTGGCTCCAAAAGACTTGTTTCTGGTGATGCATTTGTATTTCTAAGGTTAGGGTTTTGTTGTTTTCAAGTTCTTAGTTGTTTGATACACTCTGAAAAATTCATAAATAAAAAGTATTTTTCTATTAAAAAGAAAAACTATCTTTTTCAAAACTTCCCTTTTTGGTCAATGGAACAATTAAGGTCAATAGGAAAATGACTTCCATTTTGAAGTAAAAAAATATTTTTCTAATTTTGATAAATTAATTATAGTAAAAGACAAAAACATAAATAAAAACAAATTAATTTATTGCTATCACTAGCTATTACCACTAGTTGTTGATGACTAGTAGGCAGATTTTATAAATTTTTATGTATTTTTCTCATATTGGATAATAAATTTAAAAGTACAAATTTCTTATAAGATATTTTTATAGTCTTATAAAAAAAAACTTCAATTTTTTCAATTGTTTTTCAATATATGTAACCAAGCAAAAAAAAATAATTTGGAAAATATTATTTAGGAAATTGTTTCTCTTGGAAAAAAAATATTTTTTAGGAACAAGTTATTTTTCTGAAAAAAACCAAGTGTTTCTTTAATTCATTTTAAGTTGTAATTTAACTTGTTAATTAATTGTTATGTATATAAACAAGGAGTACCATATGTTTTTGTCGTTCAACTTGTAGAGGTGAGAAAGAAGAAATTTGAGTTGGAGTTAGACGGGCAATGATATAATAGAACAATGATCCGTCATCTCTCAATGAAGTTGTAATAATGTTTATTGCATATTACAAGCCACTGTGTGTGGTAACCTATGCCAATGATAAATTAAAAAGCAAGTCATCTAGTAAGCTAATTATCCCAAATTTTTTATAGATACCAAATTTAATATTGTTCCATTTTTTTTCCTTTGTTATAGTTTTTGTTTGGAATTAGAGGGTAAATTGCTATAGGGGTCACTAAACTATAGGCGTTTTATTAAATTGGTCATTGACCATTTTTTTCGTTTCAAATATATCACTAATCTTTGAAAATTACATCAATATATGGTCATCTGACTAGATCGGAGATAAACTAGCTGGTACACTGATGTGCATGCCATGTCAGTATATTAGACAAGTTAGCATGACATATCATCACCACATCAGCACCATGTCACCCATTATTACCTAGTCAGATGCCACATCACTTACGTACTATAGAAGTCGCTAAGTTATGGGATTTGTATCAAATTAGTTACTAACCTTTTTTCAGCTTTCTATTTTTGCTTATCTTAGTTGTTCTATCTGCTTTTTGTATCACTTAGCTCCAAAAATTCTTCTTTGTTCTTTGCTAATTTTCAGCTTGGATTTAACATATAGAGATTTTGCTGTTTTAGATCTTTATTTATTTAATGATATAGAGTAATTTGGATGTTATGGTGATCGAAGGGGTTGAATCGGTAGTATCTATGGTGTCAAGTGTCTTTGACTTGGTCTGATTCAGATGTGTTATTTCGGTTAGGGCTAAATATACAAATCTATAATTATGTCTTTGTTTCTAAAACTTTTTAATTAAATTTCTCAATTTATGTTTAAATTTCTAATTCATTATATAGGTTTACTTGAGTTTTCATGAGGATAAAAGAGTTCTGTAGAAAATCACATAGTGGACCATCCTGATAGACCGGTGTTACAAAGAAGGAAGATTGCTCAATTGAAAAGTTCTATAATTTTTTTGGCTTTTTGTGTAAGCTGCTAGGGACTAATTTATAGTTAAATTTCTTATTTATGAATTAAAATATAATTGTGAGTTTTTAATGGGCCTATAACAATTTTATTATTTATTTCTTCCTAAATTTAGTTTGTATAATTATTTATTTAATTTATTGTTCTTGTGAGTATGGAATATATATATATATATATATATATATATATATATATATATATATATATATATATATATATATATAACCAAAACAATGTAGTTTTAAAGAATTGAAATTATGCTTTGACCCACCGAATAACAATTATAGAATGATCTATATTTCTATTATAAAGTGTAGTGACCAATTTAATACAATCTACAAAAAAAAAAAACAAAAAACAAAAACCACACAGTAGACATCCTGACAGACCTGTTTACAAAGAAGGAAAATTGCTCAACTGAAAAGTTTTATAATTTATTTTGCTTTTTGTGTAATCTGCTAGGGACTAATTTGTAGCTAGATTTCTTATTTATGAATTAAAATGTAATTGTCAGTTTTTAATGGACCTATAACAATTTTATTATTTATTTCTTCCTAGATTTAGTTTGTATAATTATTTATTTAATTTATCGTTCTTGTGAGTATGGAATGACTATTAAAATTATATAATGATCTATATTTCTACTATAAAATGTAGTGATCAATTTGATACAATCTACAAAAAAAAAAAAAAAATCATACGATAGACCATCTTGATAGACCGGTGTTACAGAGAAGGAAGATTGGTCAATTGAAAGGATCCCTTAATTCACTTCACTCTGATAGTATCATAAATTGAGTCAATACAGAGGAAATGGCTGCATTTTCATACCATAGAGCATTAAGTAATAGTATTAATTAAGTAATTAAATTAATGTTAAGTAAATGAAATAAATAAAATAAAACTAAGTATAAATATATGGACGTTTCAGTGCATATTATGCACTTATTACGCAACAACTCCTTAGAGGAAGGATCAAGCAAAGGGGACAATGGGCCGGGGAAATGGAGGTTTAGGATTTAGAGGGATTTGGTGTTTCTCATATTTTAGAAGAGATGCTTACTTATAAATTTGATCATATCAAAGCTTGCAAAGAAGTGCTTCGTAATTAATAAAGAAAAATTATTTAAAATTAAATAATATTATTAATATTAATTAATAATATTAATAAATAAATATTAATAATATTAATAAATAAATATAAAAATAAATATAAAAATATAGAAATAAATATATAAAATAGAAAAATAAATGTATAAATATATAGAAAATATATAATAAATATATAGAAATATCTAGAATAAATATATAATAAATCAATATATAGAAAATATAGAAATATAAATATATTGAATCCATTTTTATTTTTTTATTCCATCTAATCCCCTTGAATTATTAACTAATATAAGAGGAATGAGAATGATATTAGAAACTTATTATTTCTCTTTATTAACTCAGGTTGACAATTTCTATGGTGTATAGGCCTCCCAAAAGATAACGAAGGCATGCAAAGGTTTTCTCAGGCTGGACGGAGATTGGCCCTTGAGTGCAAAGGCAAAAGGGAGCTTGACTGCAAGACTCACCTGTCGAGTAGAGACGAAAGTCGGCCTTAGTGATCCGACGATGCCTAGTGGAAGGGCTGTTGCTCAACGGATAAAAGTTACTCTATGGATAACAGGCTGGCTGATCTTACCCAAGTTATATATATATATATATATATATATATATATATATATATATATATATATATATATATATATATATATATATATATATATATATATATATATATATATATATATATATATATATATATATATATATATATATATATATATATATATATAATGATCTATATTTCTACTGTAAAGTGTAGTAACCAATTTGATACAATCTACATAGTTTAATGACACCTATAGCATTTAAATGATGATGCAATAATAGATGATGTGTGATGTGATGATGATGTGTCATGCTGACTTTCTAATATGCTGATATGATATGACATGTCATCATACCGGCTAGAATTTATCTCCTATTAAGCCAGCGACCATTTATCGATATAATTTTGAAAAATTACTAACGCATCTGAGATGAAGAAAATGATTAGTGACCAATTTGATAGAATGCCCATAGTTTAGTTACCTCCGCAGTAATTTATCTTGGAATTGGATTTAAAATTTATTTTGGTATTTTTTTTTATGTTGAATTCAATTTGATATAATACATTTAATTAAGAAAATATTAATAATTTATATATTAGAAATATATTTATACTTGAGATAAATTCTTATCTAAATTATAGTTAATACATAATAAACCATTTTACATTAGATAAATCCTATTATTGAGACGTACATGTATATAATTCACTCTTATATATTAAATGTCTAACAACGAACTACAATTTAAGATAAAATTACATAAATAGTGTCTAAACTTTTTAATTTTTGCTATTTCGGTATCTAAACATTTTTTTTTTTTTTTTTGCAATCGAGTATCTGAACTCTTTAATTACATTAAAAAGGAGTGCTTCTAACCAATAAAGTGCACATTTAGCAAAAATTGGGTGGTGACTCAGCAAAAATTAGGCCCATATATATTGAGTCAGCAAATCACACCATAAGAAGGGATTAAAAAGACTAAAATGACCTCGACTTATTTATTAACCATAATAAAAAAGGGATTAATTATAAATATATTATATTATATTATATTATATTATATCTATAATATAATATAAATACAAAGAATCAAATATACTGTTGAAGTCACATTTCCTATATCTACCATTGAAGCCACTGAGATTAAATATGTAGCCAAATCAACATATATTCCAGTGACAAAATCATACAACACCTCTAGCCCATTGTATCAACAATCCAAATAATGTTTTTTAGAAAAATAAAAAATCAGATCACAGATCTTCAAATTCTCCATATTAACATCTTTGAATGCTAGCTAGTTCTTCTTGATCTTCACATATGTCAAGTTGAAAATGTAAGTATATGGTTAGATCTTTGAGTTCATGATTTGTTTTTTTCTTGATTCTTGTTAAGATTCATAAGCCCACTTCATTGCTAGATCTCTCCCTTCTTTAAGCCCAAGGATGCTAAACTAATTCCAAGTAAACCATCATAAAAATAGAGCACACATAATACCACAAGTAATCAAACTAATCTATATCTAAATCTTATATTAGAATTTAGTTACTCATTGCAAGATTATTAAAAGACATCATAAATTGAATTAAAACTATATGAGGATTCATTACAAGTATGAAATTGAAATGGGTTTTAGAACAAATTGAATGAAGAATTGCAAATAAAGCTTCGAGGTAGAAGATGACTCTCTTTGAATCTAAATATGCAAATCCATTTTGAATCTCTTATTCTAACTAATTGTCTACTAAAAATGCAAACAAAATTGTAGTTCTAAAAATATGATTTCAGGGAATTTCTTTGATGAAAAATTAGCCTTAGAGTTAGAGAAAAGAATAAATACATAGGAGGTCTAAATCTTTGCTTTAACTACAAGATTTTAGGCGGGGGACTGCTTTTCTCATATTAGTGCACAGGTTCATTCTCCTTAAAATGCACGGTCTATGCCCTTCTTTAATTTTCCAAATTCATTCCAAAGGCATTTCAAAATGTATGGCCTCATGCTTCTTGTAGAGCACGTTGTCATGACCCGTAAGGACGTGATCAAGTGGCTTATGCGATATGCCAGCTGGTGTGCTTAATGTGGGATTGTGGGACAGCTCAAAGGGCTGAGTATGTGTCGTAGATGCTTGCTTATCTTGAGTTAGGCATACCAACCCAATTTAGTTTGGGGAGCTTATCGCCAGTCAAGGACTTGACTATGACAGATGGGCACGCCATCTAGGCACCAAACTGGTTGGGAGTTGTTCCCGCTTCCCTGATGAGCCCAAGGGAGGGCGAAACTAGTTGGCATTGGAAATTTCATAAGGCTTAACCTTGAATTTACGGAAAACTGGGGTGCCGCACGGGTATTGCCACTACGTGTCAACTCTGGCCCCGTGACAAATGGTATCAGAGCCAATCGTGTGCAACATTGCATTGCTTGCCAAGCGCTCTTTATCACACTAGCAGTACAATGTAAATGGACGAGCGTAGGTTAATGCTCGCACCCTATAGCCTGAGGGTGTCACAAGTGGATCCTCCAATGAAAAATGAGGATGAGTAGGCAGGAAGCAGCAATGATGTTCGCCAAGCACTACTTGTAAATGAATTGGTAGTAGGCAAGGAGCACGCACATGGATCTAGTCCAAAATTGAGGAAGGGGTTCCAAAAACTAAGATGCGGTTCTCCACATGCACGATGACGTGCATGAATTCGGTGGGAGAGAATATCACGACCCACAAGGACGTGACCAAGTGGCTTATGCGAGATGCCTACTGCTATGCTTAATGTGGGATTGTGGGACAGCTCGAAGAGCTTAGTTTGTGTCATAGATGCTCACTTATCTTGAGTTAGGCATGCCGACCCAATTTAGTTTAGGGAGCTTGTCACCAGTCAAGGACTTGACTATGACGGATGGGCGTGATATCTAGGCACCAAATTGGTTGGGAGCTATTCCCGCTTCCCTGATGAGCCCAAGGGAGGGTGAAACCAGTTGGCATTGGAAATTTCATAAGGCTTAACCTTAGATTTGCAGGAGACCAGGGTGCCGCACGGGTATTGCCACTGCGCGTCAACTCTGACCCTGTGACAAATGGTATCAAAGCCGGTCGTGTGCAACATTGCATTGCTTGCCAAGCGCTCTTTACCACGCTGGCGGTCCAATGTAAATGGACGAGCGCAGGTTAATGCTCGCACCTTATAGCTTGGGGGTGTCACAAGTGGATCCTCCAATGGAAAATGAGGATGAGTAGGCAGGAAGCAGTAGTGATGTTCACCAAGCGCTACTTGTAAAGGAATTGGTAGTAGGCAGGGAGCAAGCACACGGATCCAGCCCAAAATTGAGGAAGGGGTTCCAAAAACTAAGACGCGGTTCTCCACATGCACGAGGACATGCATGAATTCAGTGGGGGAGAATGTCACGACCCGCAAGGACGTGACCAAGTGGCTTGTACGAGATGCCTGCTGATGTGCTTAATGTGGGATTGTGAGACAGCTCGAAGGCTGAGTATGTGTCATAAATGCTCGCTTATCTTGAGTTAGGCATGCTGACCCAATTTAGTTTAGGGAACTTATCGCCAGTCAAGGACTTGACTATGATGGATGGGTGTGTCATCTAGGCACCAAACTGGTTGGAAGCTGTTCCCGCTTCCTTGATGAGCCTAAGGGAGGGCGAAACCAGTTGACATTGAAAATTTCATAAGACTTAATCTCGAATTTGCAGGAGACCAGGGTGCCACACGGGTATTGCCACTGCATGTCAACTTTGACCCCGTGACAACGTGCTCATGCTCCATCAAGCTTGGCCATCAAAGATAGGCTTGCCGCATGAGCTTGTGCTTCGTCTTGTGCACGGTTTTGTGATGCACTTCCTTTTAGCATTTTCAAACTCTTTTCCTTGCATTTACTTGTGCACTTTGACGTGCACCATCTTATGCTCTTTGGTTAGGTGGCTTTTAGCTTCTTTTTCCCATAAATCTTGCATTTTCCATACAGATTGGACTTGGAACAAGGAATGGATGAAGTGATAATGGTAATATTCATTTTACCTAAGATCCAAGCTAAACACATAAACTCAAGGAAAATTCATGCAAATATATAGATAAATATTATGCACATCAAGTCCCTCTCCTATGCTAAAAAAAAATTAATAATAATTTTTAAGGTTCTATTTGTTTCACAGAAAAAACTTTTTTGTGAAAAAAAAAAAAATTTCAAATAACTAATTTTTCATTATTTGGTTATAATATTAAGAACTAGTTGAAAATATTAAAGGTTTTAATTTATAAGATTATAAAAATATTTAAACTTATAAAATATGAGAAAAATAAAAAAAATAATAAATTTTGTATCAGCAACAATTAATGGTGATTGTGGTGTGGTTGCCAAACACCAATAGTGGTGGCCTCTAATAGTGATTAATAAATTTGTATTTATATATATTGTTTTATCAGTACGAGTTTGTTAAAATCTAAAAAATGAAAAGGAAGTTTTTTTTTTAAAAATACCTTAATTTTTTTATTTTCGTTAATTAATTTTTTGAAATATTCTAAACGTCAAAAAATGAAAAAAAATATTTTCAAGAAAATATTTTTCGCAAAACAAAAGGAGCCTAACATAAGCGTTTAAGGAATAATTTCTAAATTAATATATAAATAAAACTGATTTCCATCCTTCTAATTGATTAGTCACTTATCAAAAATGAGTTGAATCTACGCTTCATATTTATATTTCTATTATTAAACACAAATCCTTTTGCCATAATGATTATCTCAACGTATAAGATGAACATATGCACATTTTTTCTCAAATAAAAATAACTGCATTTTTTTTTATCTAAAAGTATTTCCGATAAATTTATGTATTTATTAATATTAAATCTTTTTTAGACTAGTTTGCATTAAGAATTATCTCCTGTTATTCTTTCTCATAAATACATCTAGAATGGTAATTTCTTGATTCAAATTTGTTTGAAAAATGAAGGTTGAAGTTCGACTTGGCCCCAATTAAAATTTGAAATGATATGATCCAAACTGACATGAAAAATTTTTTCAATTAAATCACATCTAACTAGATGAGTTTGAGTCAATTTTTTCACTCAAATGGGTCAGCCCATGGACCAATTCGAAATTGACCAAAATGAGAAAAAAAAGAATAAATATCAAATTTATTGTTAAATGAAATTAAAAATTTTAATAATGTATATATATTTGTTGTCAATTTATTTTGAATCAATTTATGTCATATTTATTATTTAATATCAAGTTTTTTATATAATTAATCTATATATATTTAATATAAAGATAAACTTAATTATTATTAATGTAATTATTGTAACAATAAAAATTAAATATTATTTATAAAATATCAAATTTATCTTATTTCGATTAATATAATTAAACATATTATACTTTTAAATTTTTTTTTTAACTATTTTTGTGTTACAGCATTATTATTTTAAAATTTAGAATTTAGATAAATTTTTTAAATTACTTGCTAGAATAAAAATATATTGATATTACAATATATTAGAATTAGTCAGTTTGATTATTTTATTATTATGTTATTATACGTATAGGTATTGAAAAGTATTTATGGATTATGATATTACATTTTATATGTATATAAAATTATATCCGTGATAATAGATTTTATATAGTTTATATTATTTTACTTAAATTGTATATGTGATATTTCAAAAATTGAAATATTTATTTTTATTATTAAATTTTAAAGTATTATATATATGGATAATTTATTTTCATAAAAAAATTTATCGTGATTTAAAAGCTGATTTTTAAAGTTAAATCTGAAATAGCATGAACTTTACCTGAAATTCTTACAAGCCATCAGCATTAATGGTTCACCTGGAACCCAAAAATAATTGGCAATGCCCCAATCCTACCCATCAAAAAAAGATGCCATTCAAAATGATCCGAACTCAAAATGATCTTACTTGATCCGATCCATCGCAACCAATGAGATCAAGTTATTGGGTTAGATTACTTTACCTGAATAATTTGATTTCCTTCTTGGATTGTCACTTCATAACCTTAAAGAACTCGTCAAACATTAATTAACTTCACTTCTATCCAAAATAATTTTTAACATATGATTCTGATTTAGGTTTTCAACAATAAATCATATGAAAAAAAAAACTATAGAATTTTATTTTCATGTTTATTTTATTTATTTTTAATATGTTTAAATCACACATGAATTTAGTATTTAGATCAAATGTAATGAAATTCAAATTATATACCATTGAATTAACATGAAAATAAATTGAAATGAAATTCCTAAAAGAGCCAAGTCAAATAATAATAATAATAATTAAGCAACCGTTCAACAATAAACTCATTTTGTGTGAAGTGGTGGTTATGTACTTAATTCACTCATAAGTCGGTACTTGCTATATTTTATTTGTACTATCAAATTCATTAAGCAATACAAAAACAACCACCTTCTACCTACCTTTATCTATATAACCGAATCAAAGCCAAATCATGATTCCCATAACAACAATCCATATAATTTTTCTTTTCCTCTGTTTGGTTCATTGGGTTACACGCTAGAGTTTGATCTCGTGACCTCACAAATCTTAAAAATTCTGAAATCATACACCCATAATATAATTCTTTTATTATTGTTTTTTTTTTTAATCCACTCCATTATATATATATTTTTTGCATTATTCTTAGCCAATTAGGTTAAGACTGAAGTTTGAATCGCAACTGTGCAAATTCTAAAAACGACTTCAGTATTATTGGAAGAAGAATCATCGACCATGAACAACACCACCAACGCCACCATAGGAAGGGATATGACGATGATGCATCCCCATCACAAGATGATGATGCACATGACTTTTTACTGGGGTAAAAATGCGGAAATTCTATTTTCAGGGTGGCCTGGAATGAGTACTGAAATGTACTTTTTATCTTTGGTATTTGTGTTTGTAATGTGTTTTCTTATTGAGTGGCTTTCTCATTCCCAATTGATCAGGCCTGGAACCACCAACCTGGTCGCCGGTTTAATCCAGAGTTTATTGCATGCCTCAAGGGTTGGTTTGGCCAATTTGGCAATGTTGGCTCTTATGTCCTTTAATGGTGGTGTTTTCTTGGCAGCTATGGCTGGACATACTCTTGGATTCTTGATTTTTGGTAGTAGGGCTTTCAAGAAATCTCCACCTCTTCTTGCTAATGCCTATGATCTTCCTCCTATTACTACTTGTTGTTGAATAATTCTCTCATTATATGTGGCTTTCTTTCTTTTCATTTTTATTAATTAAACTCCGAATGGAATTCCTACCTGTAATTGCGCGAGAATTTGTTTTTTCTTTTAATTTTTTTTGAAGAATAATTACTTCTACGTGTAAAATTTGATCATATGAATATTGCTAGTGTTTTGTTGAGCTGTAGTTACAATTTATATATAAGTGAAAGATGGTATTTTCAAAATTAAGGACATCTTATTAGTTGATGATTATGTTTATTGATTTAATTTTAAACCGAATAACAAGAAGATGAAATTTTTTGTCTGGTTGTATAATTACTAGAGCCTATATATTGTCAATGCAGAGACTTTTATGGTAGTTTTTTATTTTTATTTTTGTATTTAAAATTGCAAACTTCTTTTTTTTTTTTAGATTAAAAAATTGAAAATTCTTGGATACTTTTGAAGCATAGACCTGTTCACGAGACTCCACCCAACAAAAACAAAATAAGTTAGGCAATAATAAGTACTTAATAGATGTAATTTTGAAATTAATAAGTACTTAATAGATGTAATTTTGAAATTATAAGTATTTAATCGATTAAATTAAATTAAAAGTGAAAGGTGCAAAGAATTTTTTTTTATGTAAAATTCAAATATCAACTGATTATTTGGCCTTTTTTCTTTAAACCCATATACAAATTCATGCATATTCGTATAAATATGGTGTAACTTGTAACTAAACAACTACAGGAGTAGGAGGAAAGTCTCCATATTTGCCAATCTAACAAAATATATTTGAAAAATGAAACTCAATTATTTGTCTTTGAAATAGATATTTTACTCTTAAATATTTAAAAATTTGTATTGTTTTGAAAATGAAATTGTAAAATAATTTTTAATTATATTTTATGTTTTTTTTTTTTTTGATATATTAAGAATCATAATTTTTATAACAGTAAGTATTTAACTGTAATTGCTAATTACGTATTATACAATAGATATATATAACTTGTGGCGATTGAAGTTAAATTCCGTTGTTGTCTAGTTGGTTGGGATATTCGGCTCTCACCCGAAAGATCCGGGTTCGATTCCCGACAACGGAATGTTTTAATTTTTTCCTAATATATTTAATAGGAAAACTACGTCGTTTAAACAACCTAATGCAAACAGAATATAGGGCAAAACGGCGGCGTGCAATCTTAGGATTATTTTACGAAATAATCTGAATTAAGTTGGGGTGGAATGGAAAGCATGAATAGAGAGGTAAAACCTTTTGCAATTAAAGGGTAATTGCTTTTCATAATTTTAAATAATTTTATTAATTAAGAATTCAATAAAGTTCGGTTTTTCTATTTTTAATTTCGCAAATTGTTGAATTATTTTCCATTTTGTGAAAGTTTGTTTTAACAGATTTTTCTCTTGCCAAATTTTGTTTTTTAAATTAGGGTTTTAAAAAAATATATGTTTTATCTTATAATATTTTTCTCTTTTTTTTTTTTTTTTTTTTTGAACAATTGGTGGTGGATTTTCTAAAATTTTGTGTTTCTAACAAATAATTGTTGTATATATGTTCTTGGTCAAAAGTTGGTATCATTTATATATAAAATATATGCATCAGAAATAATACTATGATTAAATTTCAGGAGGGGTCAAAATATAGATAAAATATTATATTTAAACACGCGCACGTACGCGCACAGACATATATATATAATAGTGTTAAATAATACATGTAAGAAAATATAAAGGTTTACAATCGTAAAATTAATAAATCATATACAAAAATTTTAAAAATTAAAAAAATAATTACATATGTGAAAATTAACAATAATAATACTGATCATAGAAATAAAAAGTAAAAAACTATATAAAAAAGTTTAAGCTATAGAAATTATTTAACATCAATTAAATATTTTAGTTATTTTGAATTTATAGTGATAATAGAGTGAAATTTTTTAATTTTTGGAGGAGCCAATTTTAAAAAATAACACCATTTCTTTTTCAGTTTTCACTAGATCATAGAAAAGAATTTTCTAGGGGTAATAATGAAAAAGTTGACATATAAGTTAAAGTTGACAGTAGATCATTTTCTTTATTGGAGAAGTCTTCTCAATCATGTACGATGGAATCATCAAAAATTTGATATTTTCAAACTTTATATCCATTTTTTTTCTTTTCCTGCTACGATTGGAAATCATTATTTTACATATTCAGATGATTGAGGTTTATTCATTTTTAAGTATGTATGTAACCCAACGAGAAATTTTTCTTTGTCTAATTTTTAATAAATCAAGAAAATCAATTGTTGATATACACAAAAAATATTCTTTGCTAATAATTCAAAAATTTGTCAAATAAAATTTGTCACTAATCAATTCAATATCTACATAAATTTTACTCTTACTTAAACTCGTACATTTGAAACATTTCAATTTTGTAGATAACTTTTATAATATTAAACAAAAGAATCATTGGTAAGATTAATCGATTAATCACAATAAATATTATATTAAAAATATATTTGATAACGAGACTTTAATTTTTTAGATCTTTTTCAATTGAACTTAATTAATATATCGGTTATGACTTGAAGTTGAATCTACCCTTCACATGAAGTTTGTATTTGAACAAAATTTGAAAACCACAATTTTTGTTTTGTCCTGCAATCCATCTCCTGATCACTATGAAAGTACAAAATGAATAGACGTACGTACTTCACGCTAACAATCTTCTTCAATACAAAATGAATAGACGTACGTACTTCACGCTAACAATCTTCTTCAATTTATTTTGTATTGGAGGAAATCAATGTTTGCTAAGGACTTTTCTACACTTTGAAAATGGACTAAAAAGTACTTAGCGATTGTATAATTTAAAAAAAAAATTCTTAGGAAAGAGAATCAGTAATTTATTATTTATTTATTTTTCAATGGAAAAATAAAAAAAATATCACTAAAAACAGGCTAGACATTTCGATAGCTTAGATCTTTTATTCATTGCAGCAAGAAACACTACAAAAAAAATATAATTTACCGACTAAAAATTTTATCGGTAATTACATTTTTTTTAGTCAGTAATATATATAGCGATTATTTACCGACCAAAAAATTTAATCGGTATTTAACTTGTCGGTAACACAATTTACCGACTGAATACAAAACTGTCGATAATTACCGACGAAATTTTTGTCGATAAATTATTTTTATATTGTCAGTAAAATAACTTTATATCGTCAGAATTTTTTTTTGGGAGACAATTTACCGACTAAATTTTTAGTTGATAATCTGTCGGTAAATTTTTATTTTTTTAAAAATAAAAAAATAGTTGATAATTCATTGATAAAGTTTAAATAAATATTTTTCAAAAGTAAATATTTTGTCGGTAATTTTGTAAATTAATTTTTAAAAAATAAAATATTTTGTCGGTAATCCGTCGGTAAAATTCTATTTTTTTTAAAAAATACATATTCTTCAAAAAATAAGAATAATAATTTAAAAAATTAAAATTTTTAGAGTGAACATGAAAATTAAGTAATAAAAAGTTATAAAATAAATTAGGAAGCTTAAAAAATATAAAAAATGACTAAGTTAAAAAAACTAAATTAAAATTATATTTCAAAACTATAAAAAGAATGAAATGAAGCTAAAATTAAGAGAGAAAATAATAAGAGTAAAAATGAAAAGGTAAGATAAATAATTTATTAAATTTATTTTTTTGTTTACTAAATTTATATAAAAATTTTAATAAAAAAAATAAATTTGAGATAGCAAATAATTATTTTTTAAAAAATCACATCAACACTTTTTTTATGCTATAAACAATTTAAGAAATATAAATAATAAATTATAAAAACTAAAAAATAAAAAAATTGAAATAAATTTATTAGATTTTTTGTATTGAAGGGTTTGAAATTTAAGAAATAAAATAAAAAAATAGAATATAAAACAAAGAATATATAAGTATTAAAGAGTATGAAAATATTAAGTGATGAAAAAGAAAATGAAGAAATAGTTAAAAGAGAAAGATAAAAAAAAGAAATTTTATTTGTGAGAAAGGAAGAGAAGAAATTGAGAGAAATATAAGAAAAAAGAAAGATAAGAAAAGGGAAAGAGAAGAAGTGTGGGAAAAAATGATGAGGAGGAGCCCTTTTATACTTTTTTTTTTATGCCATTTACCGACTAATTACTGACTAAATTTTCATTGGTAAATTTTTCAAATGAAAATTTGGAGGGAAATTTCCCTCCAAAATTTTCATTTACCGACAGATTACTGATTAAATTTTTGTCAGTAATTTATTTTTTATTTTTTAAAAATCAAATTAAAATTTTGGAGGAAAATTTCCCTCCAAAATTTTCATTTACCGACTGATTACCGACTAAATTTCTGTCAGTAATTTTTTTTAAACATCAAATAAAAATTTGGAGGAAAATTTCCCTCTAAAATTTTTATTTACCGACAGATTATTTTTCGGTAAATTAAAAAAAGTTCTTTATAATTTACCGACTGAAATTTTAGTCGGTAAATTTAGTGACAAAAATTTTTGTCGGTAAATAGGAAAGTTTTTAATTAAATCAAAGAAAATTTTGCTTTTTAATTTACCAACTAAAATTTTTTCTTGGTAAATTAAAAAATATTTTGTTTTTCAATTTATCGACTGAATAATATTGTCGGTAAATTAGAAAACTTTTGTAATTGAATTAAAGAAAATTTTGCCTTTTAATTTACCGACTAAAATTTAAAATTTTTCGGTAAATTAACAAATATTTTGTTTTCTAATTTACCTACTAAATAATATTGTCAGTAAATTAGAAAGTTTTTGTAATTGAATTAAAAAAAATTTTGCCATTTAATTTACCGACTAAAATTTTGGTCGGTAAATTATTTTAGTCAGTAATTTCAAAAATTTTTCGGTAAATTAATAAATATTTTATTTTCTAATTTACCAACTAAATAATATTGTCGGTAAATTAGAAAGCTTTTATAATTGAATTAAAGAAAATTTTGCCTTTTAATTTACCAACTAAAATTTTGGTCGGTAAATTTACTGACCAAAATTTTAGTTAGTAATTTCAAAAAATTTTTTTCTGTAAATTAAAAAATATTTTGTTATCTAATTTACCGACTAAAAAATTGGTCGGTAAATTTACCGACAGAATAATATTGTTGGTAAATTAGAAAGCTTTTATAATTGAATTAAAGAAAATTTTACTTTTTAATTTACTGACTAAACTTTTGGTCGGTAAATTTACTGACCAAAATTTTAGTCGGTAATTTCAAAATTTTTTTAATCTACCAATCAAAAATTTGGTCGGTAAATTTACCAATTGAATGATATTGTCGGTAAATTAGAAAGCTTTTATTATTGAATTAAAGAAAATTTTGCCTTTTAATTTACCGACCAAACTTTTGGTCGGTAAATTAGTCGGTAATTTCAAAATTTTTTTAATTTACCAACCAAAAATTTGGTCAGTAAATTTACCGACGGAATAATATTGTCGGTAAATTAGAAAACTTTTATAATTAAATTAAAAAAATTTTATCTTTTAATTTACCGACTAAACTTTTGGTCGGTAAATTTACCGACCAAAATTTTAGTCAGTAAATTGTTACTAATTTTTTGCGCCAGTTTTTTCCACCTTATTTAGTGACAAAATTTGATAGTAGGTAATTTTTTATTAGTAAGCCGTCAATAGTTTGTTGGTAATTAAAAATAAAAAAAAATTTCATGTGTCGTCGGTATTCTATTAGTAATTTAATAAATTTTCTAACGAAATTATTTCTGTCGGTAAATTATGATTTTCTTATAGTGAAACATGAATATTAATTGCTGCGTACATAGATTTTAGGAAAATATTTTACAACTCAATATTTTTATTCCAACTTATTATCCAAATTGATGTGGTATCATTGCATTAGAAAATATTTTATATAATACACTTTTGAAAATGAAATTTGGCAAATAAAATAATGTCATATCAATTGGGATAAGAAGTTAGGATAAAAATATTGGTTTATATAGCATTTTCCTAAATTTTATAGTATGGTAAGATTAACAATATTTAAGGATAAATTGATACTAATGCCTAATAACTGCTAAAGTGATCTTCAAGTGCAATTGTGATATCCTAAACAATTATTATTAATCTTCTAAATTTTTAAGTCAGTAATACTAAAATCGTTAGGTTTTCAGATTGAGAGATCGCAATTTTAAGTCTAAATCTAAACAACAATAATAATAATAATAAAATGAACCAACACTAAAATATTTTGTTGGACAAATCTCCTATATATCAATTATATGATCACTGAGGAAAGTTGATAAATGGTCTGTTTTGGCACCCATTTCTTAGAGGGGACAAGTAGCTGGAGCTAGCCATGGAACTTGAGATTGCACAGTTATAGCAAGTTTTTGGCCACCAGCCTCACAATGCTTGCCTACTCCACAAATATACCATTTTCTTCCGAGTGTTGCTAAAACAATAGTATCATTTCCTGTAGTTAAAGCCTCTTGTAATGGTGGTATAGTGCAATTTTGGAAGGCAGTTCCATTCACTTTAAACACATTGTGAGCACCAACAGGGTATTGCAAAACTGCACAAAATTAAATTCACAAAAAAAAAAAAAAAAAAACCAACAACAACTTAGCATTCATTCAGCCCATAAAATTAGGTACACGGAACCAATGAATGAGTTTTTGTTTCAATGATACTAGAGTCATCTTTAAGGTTAGAAAATCTTGAATTCGAGTTTTATAGTCAAAATCAAATTTAACAAAAAAAGAGAGAAATAACATGCAATAATAGGGGAGTTAATATATACAATGTATACAGGGATGATTAATATTAATTACTAAGTTTGTCTCCAACTTGAAAATTCTTGCCTTTAGCCCAAGCTTGATAATCAAACCCAATGGTCCAGCCTGAATTATCTCCAACTATGTACTCTTTGGCCAAAGTTGTGATGGGAGCAATGGCAGCTAGGAGCACAAAGATCATCAATGTGTAATGATGAGAAGCCATGTAGAATATTAATTGTTAATTACTAATTAATTGAATTAATATTTCTATTAATGGTGTAGTTAAAGGCTAGAGAAGATACTTGTTGTTATATAAATGTAGAACTTGTAGTCCTTTTTATAGTATTTTTCAAGTGGCAAAATGCTAAAGCATTTGACTAGTAAAGGCCAAGGACGGCATGTGGTGGCCGATCGAATAAGGGGAATTGGAATCTATATATATGCAAAGTTTTTTCTTAATCCTCCGAAGTACTGTCGGACACAAAGCGAGGATCTCTCTCAAGCCAGTTTTATACATTCACAAAACTCAAACTTGAGACTTTATTTAAGTGATTCAACACCCTTCCCGCTGGACCAACTGGTTATTGGTTATATATATACAAAGTTAATTCTTCTTAGTGATTAGTTTGTTAACAAATCTTGAAGATGATTACAATATGTGCATAAAATAATCGAATAACAAAATTATTCTATACATGTTATGCCTGCCTTTAATATATATTATACACTCCAATTTGTTTTTATTTTTTATTTTTTCCTTTTCATTAAGGTTAAGGGTCCTCTCAACAAATTTTAAAATTAGATATTCTCATATAAGCATGAGAACACATTTTCTAAGATTATATATTTTGTTAGTTCGAATCTCTATTTTCAAAATTCAACTAACTATTTTTTTTTTATTTAGAAAAAAGAGATTCAAATTTGAATTTATTATCTAATATATATATATATATATATATATATATATATATATATATATATATATATATATAGGTTATTAAACTAGCAAACTAGCAAAGATACAGGAAGTAAGAAGTTTCTTATTTTAATTTTATATGCTAGTTTTTTGTATCTATTCTCGTTTTGATAAAGTGAACAAACATTAGGAATAACATTGAAATTGGACATACTTTTGTACTTAAATATTAGAAAATTTCAATGGCAAATGGAAACATGCATTATAAGTATCATACCATCCATCTAAAGGGGAAGGGATATACAACATTATTCTTCATTCCTTTTTGGATAGATGTATGACACACGGAAAAAATACATATATGTTTCCTTCTGACATGAAAATTTTATTAATATTTAAGTTTAAAATTGGACATATCATGGTATTTAAATATTAGAATATCTCCATGGTAGTTGGAATAGTATTTGAGGAAGCAAGCCGGAAGTCATAAAAGGAACAGAAAAACAATGCTATTCTTTTGTTCTTTTTTTAAGAATTTTGGTTTCATTTTTGTCAAATACATATGTTTCCATATATAATCATGAAGATTTTCTAGTATTCAAGTAAAAAAAAAAAAAGTGCCCAATTTCTTTGTAATTAAATATAAACATTAGGAAAAAGGTTTTGAAGTAATTTATAAAGTAAATAAGCTTAGTATTTCATATATATATATATATATATATATATATATATATATATATATATATATATATATATATATATATATATATATATATATATATATATATATATATATATACACACTATAATTTTGTTTGCTTTGTTAAGAAACATTAGGAATTACACTGATATTGGACATTCTTTTGTGCTTAAATATTAAAAAGTCTCCATGGCAAATTTTACAAATTCATACTTACCTTTTAAAGGAATACAAATACAATGATATTCTTTATTCCTTTTAAAAAGTATGTATGATTTGTAAAATTTCCCATGGAAAATTTATAGTATTTATATAAAAGAATATGTTTAATTTCAATATGTAATTCCTAAAGTTTTGAAAAAAGTTAAAAAATAATTTATAGATGGTAGTAAAAAATAATAAAATATTCAAAAAATTAATGTTCCGTCAATAAACGGTTGGTAAATAGAAAAGTACTTAAAAAATATATTCGTCGGGAAATGAAGATTATTGGCCATCTACCGACCCTAATATTATTCTGTGGTAACATTATTGATTGAAGGCTGATTGAAATTCCATTAATAAATTAGCGATGAAATATATTTTTCATTAGTAAATAATTGATGATGACGTATTTCCTGACTTGTATAGTCTTTCGCATTCTGATGATAAAGTATTTTCTATAGTTATTTTATTTTTTAAAAAAAATAACCTATTTTGTTGTGAAAAAATAATTTTTTTTTAAGAAAAATTATAATTTTATTTATATTTTTTAGTAAATTAAACTATTTTTTCGCAATTTTACTTAATTGCAAAAAAAGTTTTAATTTTATAAAAATATAATTTATTTTGTAATATAATTTATTTTATACAAAACAACAATTTTATGAGAAAAATAATTTTATAATTACAAAAAAATATTAATCTTTTTAAAAAAATCACAATTTTCTTATAAAATGTATCTTATAGGCAAATTTTTATATCATTCTATTTTAAAACAAAATACAAAATTTTAATTTTTATAGCCACTAGGATATTTATAAATAATAAATATAATTAAAATATTTAAAGTATTATAATAAATTAATTTACTATTACATTTCACTAATTAAAAAGGAGAAATATTAGAATAATTAAGGTAGTATTTTAAATTTATATATCTATAAACTTTATAAAAAAAAAGTCTAATTTATTAAAAAATATAAGAAGATTATGATTTTTTTTTATAAGAGAGCTTTTTTTTTGTATTTACAAAATTATTTTTCTTTTTTGTAAAATTATTGTTTTGCAAAAAAATAAGTCATATGTTCATAAAATTAAAAGTATTTTCATAACAAAAAAATTAAAAAAATAGTTTAATTTGTGAAAAAATATTAATAAAATTATTATTCTTCATAAAAATTATTTCTTTTTCGCAAACAAAGTATGCTACTTTGTTTAAAAATAAAGTAACTATAAAAAAATAACTGGCTGATAATATTTTCTATGGTTATTTTGTTTTTAAAAAAAAAAACCTATTTTTTTGCGAAAAAATAGTTTTTTTTACGAAAAATTATAATTTTATTTATTTTTTTTGTAAATTAAACTATTTTTTCGCAATTTTACTTAATTGCAAAAAAAAAGTTTTAATTTTATGAAAATATAATTTATTTTGTAATATGATTTATTTTATACAAAACAATAATTTTATGAGAAAAATAATTTTATAATTACGAAAAAATATCACTCTTTTTTAAAAAATCACAATATTCTTATAAAATCTATCGTATAGGCAAAATTTTATATTACTTTATTTTAAAATAAAGTACAAAATTTTATTTTTTATAGCCACTAGGATAATTATAAATAATAAATATAATTAAAATATTTGAAGTATTATAATAAATTAATCTCCTATTACATCTCGCTAATTAAAAATGAGAAATATTAAAATAATTAAGGTAGTATTTTAAATTTATATATCTATAAACTTTATAAAAAAAGTTTAATTTATGAAAAAATATAAGAAGATTATGATTTTTTTTATAAGAGAGCCTTTATATATATATATATATATATATACAAAACTATTTTTCTTTTTTGCAAAATTATTGTTTTGCAAAAAAAAAAGTTATATTTTCGTAAAATTAAAAATTTTTTCGTAACTAAAAAATTATGAAAAAATAGTTTAATTTGTGAAAAATATGAATAAAATTATTATTTTTCATAAAAAATTATTTCTTTTTTATAAATAGAGTATGTTACTTTGACCATAGAAAATACCCTGATAATGGTGTTTTCTATGGCTACTTTATTTTTAAACAAAATAATCTATTTTGTTGCTAAAATTAGTTTTTTTAGGAAAAATTATAATTTTATTTATATTTTTTTTGTAAATTAAACTTTTTTTTAGCAATTTTACTTAATTGCGAAAAAGTTCTAATTTTATGAAAATATAATTTATTTTGTAATATGATTTATTTTATACAAAATAATAATTTTATGAGAAAAATAATTTTGTAATTACCAAAAAATATCACTCTTTTTAAAAAATACAATTTTCTTATAAAATGTATCGTATAGGCAAATTTTTATATTACTCTATTTTAAAATAAAGTATAAAATTTTATTTTTTACAGCCACTAGGATAGTTATAAATAATAAATATAATTTAAATATTTAAAATATTATAATAAATTAATCTGCTATTATATTTCACTAATTAAAAATGAGAAATATTAGAATAATTAAAATAGTATTTTAAATTTATATATCTATAAACTTTGTTTAAATTTTGTCAAGTAATTTCCTATTTTGTTATACTGAATGAAAAATATGTTGTGATAATATTGATGATAATATTTAAGTAGTATGATATGATTGGATATCTATCACTATCTCTATGGATAGTTTTTTTAATGTAAATAGGACTCTATCTTTGATCCTATTTCTATAACCTTTTACATTTATAAATAGGTGCTATAGTCAATAGAATTATACACAGAAATTTATTCTCTCTTCTATTGTCTCTTTGCTTTATTCTCTATAATTATTTTTTATTTCATAACACGTTATCAGGACAAATTATTTTACAATATTGTTCATAATTTTAGATAGCTTGTAGTTTGCTACAACTTAGCTAAGGCGAAAAATTTAAAGAAACAAGATTCATGATTTATGGTAAACAATAATTAATAAAGATTTGATTTAATATATATAAAACGATTTAAATATATAATGTTATAGTATAATCATATCTTATAAATATAATGTTTAAATATATCATATATTATATTATGTAAACATATATAAAACATATATTGTCAATTTTTTTAAACATATATTAACGACATGATTTAATATTTAATATTAATGAGTATATTAACATATATTAAATATATATTGTCAATTTTTTAACGATTTAAACATATAAATTTTTTTTCTTATATAAAGATTTATGATTTGATGTACTATTTGATGATTAATTAATTAAATTCTAGTTCCTAAAAAACTAATAATAATTAGAGTTTATGAAGAACTAATAATAATTATAATTCCTGAAAAACTAATAATAATTAGAGTTCCTGAAAAACTAATAATAATTATAATTTCTGAAGAACTAATAATAATTACAATTCCTGAAGAACTAGTAATCTCTAAAATTCCTGATGAACCAGTATTCCCTACAGTTCGTGAAAAACTAGCACTATATTTTAAATTCTAGTTTCTGAAAAACTAGAATTATGTTTTAAATTCTAATTCCCGAAAAACTAGCAATATATTTTAAATTCTAGTTATTGAAGAACTAGTATTATATTTTAAATTTTAGTTCATGAAGAACTGATAATCTCTACAGTTCTTGAAAGAACTTATAATCTCTACAATTCTTGAAAACTAATCAAATAAATAAAATAGAAATTCTTGAAAAATTGATATTTTATGTTTCTGAACAACTAATAAATTTGATTTAAGCTACACGCGTTGAATAAATTGGATGTTAATAAAGTACTTGTGCATAAAAAAATAAAAAAAATTCAAAGAGTTGGTGCTAATACCCATAAAATTAAGGTAAATCATTTTGCTTTGATCTTCGTATTTTGGGTGTTTCATTGTTGTTTATATGCATTAGAATGATAGGTATGGCCTATTTAGTTAACCAACCAACTTGCAATTTTTAATTGGTTATCAATTATAATAACACATTTGATGCATAGTTTTAAAGTCATAGTTTATAAATTTTTTTAATGGCATGAAATCCAATACTAAGTTGTTCATTTATTGATTGACTGACTTGCTTTATGGGAAAAGGTTGATCTTGTATTCATATTAATAGGTTTACTTGATTCATTAAATTGAGATCGATTCTACTAGTGTATATATTATTACATATCTTTTGGTCTTAGCATCTTAACTCAAAATTTATTTTATAGATAATACACGTCTCATATATATATATATATATATATATATATATATATATACTTTCTTGTAGGCTATTCAACTAACAAATATATATATATATATATATATATACTTTCTCGTAGGCTATTCAACTAACAAATATATATATATATATCTCATACATACATATATATATATATATATATATATATATATATATATATATATATATATATATATATATATATATATATATATATATATATATATATATATATATATATATATATATGTATGAGATATATATATATATATTTGTTAGTTGAATAGCCTACGAGAAAGTATATATATATATATATATATATATATATATATATATATATATATATATATATATATATATATATATATATATGAGATATATATATATATATATTTGTTAGTTGAATAGCCTACGAGAAAGTATATATATATATATATATATATATATATATATATATATATATATATATATATATATATATATATATATATATATATATATATATATATATATATATTTGTTAGTTGAATAGCCTACGAGAAAGTTGTGTGTGTTATATATATCTTGAACTTACTTATATCAATATGCATTTGATGTGAAAACAATTAGAAATTTAATTGAAAGATGAGATGCATATAAAGTGACATGGTTTTGTTAATTTGTGAATTGATGGATTTATTCCCGGATTGCATATATTTTTAGATTTATGTTGGTATAAAGAAACATAATTAGTATTTACCTTTGCTTAGTAGGATAAATTATGAATTTAATGTTTGTTAAAATTAATATTAATTTTTCCAATTGGTCTATTTATATATATTTTAAATATATGCAAATTAAGTTATTTAAATAAATAAAATGAAGTATAGTGAAAGTTTGGTTGATATTTTTATATGCTCTTGAATTTAATAGGAATAATTTTCGACGTGGGTTCTTGATAATGAAATACATTTAGATGCTAGCGAGAGCAAAAACTATTATTTATTTAAACCTCATTTTAGTGAGGATTTAAAAGTTGAATATCTCACTATTCAAGATTTTTGTATTCTCTAGAAGAACTTTAAAGATAGATATGATCACTTAAAAGTTGTGATCCTACCACAAGTTTAATATGACTAGCTAAATATGTGCTTAAAAGATTTTAAGTTTGTTTCATAATATAATTCAATCATGGTTAGAATCACTTTACAGCTGAAATTGTGTGGTGATAGAATTGTGGAATATAATATGTTAGAAAAGACATATACTACTCTTCACACCTCTAACATACTCCTGCAACAGCAGTATAAAAAGTAAAAGTTTACAAATATTATTTGTCTTCTAGTGGTTGCAAAGAATAATTGCTAATGAGAAATCATCAAATAATGCCCACTAGTGCAACTGCATTTCCTGAATTGAATGTTATAAATTATTTGGTAGATCATGAGAACTCTGAAAGAGTAACAACTCATATGAGGGAAACAACTCAATATTGGTGATTTTATATAAATTCCTTGAAGGAGTAATTTGTAAGAATTTTACAAGTCGTGCATTATAATGAGTTATTTCATTATCGTTTTATCTCCAGTATATATGCACAACATATTGCATTGAACCTGCAGTTCAAGCATTGAACTTATAGTTCAATAATTAAATTTTGAAGGTTTAACATGAATGCCATTATGTATATCATACATACTCTCCTTTAAAACTTGTACAAGGACATGAGCTGCAAATATTTAGTTGTGCCATGAATATATTAATAATATTATCTTAATGTGCGAAAATGGGTGAAATACCCTGAATTTTTAATTATTTTTGTAAAATCCTACTTTTGTATGGAAAGGTATTATTCTATGATTTTATTTATTTAAGCAAATATTAAAGTTATATTTTATTAAAATATGTATATTTATACCATTTAAATATGTATTATTAATAGTAATTTTATTATAATATTATATAGGTATATTATTATGAAATATTATTATGGTTATTGAAGAAATTGTATTTTGATATTTGAATATTAATATTATGTTTGATTAATCTAAATTATATTGCTGTTGCTAATTATATATATATATATTACTAGAAGTTTGGGAATTTATTATTATTATTATTATTATTATTGTTGTTGTTGTTGTTGTTGTTGTTGTTGTTATTATTATTATTAGTGTTATATATATATATATATATATATATATATATATATATATATATATATATATATATATATATATATATATATATATATATATATATATATATATATATATATATATATATATATATTAGTATACGTTGGTGTGAAGAAAAGAGAAGAAAAGAAGGGAAAAGAAAAGAAAAAGAAAAAGAAAAAGAAATGGAAGTGGGTGATTGGCTGAAAAATGAAGAAGAAATAGAAAGAGAGAGAGAGAGGCAGAGACGGGCGGGAGATAGAGAGAGAGTGTGCTGGGAGTGGTGGTGAGCCACCACCCGTCTGGCAGTGGGCTGCACCACTACCACCAGTGGCTAGCCCACCGTCTGGCAACCTCAAGGAAGGCAGCGGCTATCTGATCGGCTGACGAACGGTGGAGTACTCGCACGAGGAAGAGTTCCGGCCGCCGAAGCTTCAATTTAACTTTCTGGCTGATTCTAGCGGCGAATTTGACGATTCTAGTTTTGTTCAACTCCTGAGGATGAGGGTACCAACTAGGGCCCCTGAGGTACACCGGAGGAAGAGATCAAAAAATGCAAAATCGAGACTTTAAAGGCATTTTCCGGTGAGACGGCGGTGACTGGGGGTGAGTGGCTATGGTCTTCATGATCCTAGCGTCGGGGTGAACCTGCTGGTGTGGAGATCACTCAGATCTGCCACTGGCAGCAGCGGCGGAGCGTGAGGCAGTCCAACAGCTTTGTTTCGTCATTCCGGCACGACTCTCGACATTTGTATAATCAAAATTCATGAAGGTTAACCTGAAACTCTTGTATTTCAATTGTTAAATAAGTTATATTATGTTTAGCAGACTCTAGAGTAGTTGTTATGAGTTGTCGAGTCTGTTGTTGAGTTCAGTATAGTTATATCGAGGTCTCGATCAGAATCTCAATAGTCTTTAAGTTGAGTCTGGTTATGTGAATTGTTCTTTTCTAATGATATCCTTTATTGTGAGGTATTGATATTCTGGCGTCTTCCTGGTTCCAAAGGCTGCACTTCCGAGGGAAGCTAGTCAGATGAGTCATCAGTTAGGTGAGTGATACTCCCTAATATGTTATCCTGTTTTCATATATATCTGCATTTCTATGTGTATATATATATATGTATATTATGCACTATTATTGCATATATGCATGTAATATTTGATTGTGAATAAGGAATCAATATTCTCTGTTCTGTGCTTAATTATGATTATGATTGACGGATGAAGGTCGGGAGGATACAGTATCACCTAGGATCATGGATTTGTTTATGATTATGGTTGTGATTGGGATTATGATGGATTGAGAAGATGAGCTATGACTGGTGTATGCTGGCCGGGCCTGCTCATCGCCAGGGCTGCTATCAGTCTGGTCAAGGCAGCTATCAGTCGAGTCAGGGCCGCATAGTACAAACCAGTGCTGGCCGGGCCCATTGGACACAAGAGATAAATTATTGGACTCAGAGAGCCAGTATGAGGGGGTCAGCTCCCTTTATTGAATATTAGTGTGGTACTGTGGACCGTATCTCATCCTTATTTGATTGTATAATTTGTCTGCCTTTATGACATAGTGCATAGCATAAGCATTAGAAATCTGTTTGTAGGACACCAGTTTAATGTATTAGCTGGTATCATTCACTGAGTCAGACGCTCATTTCTATTTATTTTATTATTTTTAGGTTAAAGAATGAGCCTGTGAAGGAGTTGCAAAATGAGTAAACTGCCAATTTTCCTTTGGCAATAGTTTGTATTATTGAGTATTAAGAAATGTATAATTGTAATTATAGCTCTAGAACTCCGCAATATTACACATTGTCTCTGTCCATTGTTTAATATTCAGAAATGTATTTAAAGAGTTGAGATATTGTTGTTAAGCAGAATCCTTATGTAATTTATTACATTTATGAGATAAACGAGTTATTGGCCCAATGAGATTTTATTTTATATTGAGATTTGATTGAATCTGCTTAACTTATTTGGGCCCATAGCCCTTTATATTTTTGGATTTTCTATTGTGTATTTCTGTTAGGCTTACTACGGGCACTGGTAGCCATGTGCATTTCCTGTGTCCTAGTGCTGGTCACGTGCCCTCCGGTTCGGGGCTTGACAATGGGTCCATAAAAGAGATTAAGAATTTATTTGGATGAGGCATATTTCTCGACATTAGGGGGAGGAAAAGCACCTGTAGTGCTAAAGAATGTCGAGAAATTTATTGAAAGAAAAATCCTTTAAATAATTTTGATCTATGTACAAGTTATAGTGAATCGAAAATTCAGAAAATAACACAATTACAACATATTGCAACTTACTACCAAGGCATTTATAGATGCTAAAAGAGTGAAAAAAAGTCTCATATTACAGCTGCTAATTGTCAGGCCTTACCCGAGCATCTGCTCGGTCCGCTAGAGAGAGTTGGGATGCTGATTCGAGTTTAGACTCACGATAGAACCCTTGGATCCGAATTTGGTTGATTTTGAAAAATGATTTTTGGGAGTCGCCACCCTAATTTATTTTTAAATGGGAAAATTAAGAAAAAATCCGGTTGACTCCAATTCATTAATTTTTAATTAATTTGCCCATGGATAAAATCAATAGCCTCGAATTAGGTTGAGCTTAGTGACTATGTTTTTTGTTTTAAATAATCAAAATTTGGCTCTTAAGTTTAATTTGACTTGAAAATTGGATTTCATGAATGACATTTATAAGATGATATTAAAGAAAATACATAAATATGGCAGAACATGAATACATCGTGCAAATAAAATATTCACAAGTTAATTAAAAAAAAGAAAAAAGCGATTGATAGAGATTTGGACTTGAGGTTTGGATTTGGATTCCAAATGTGCCTACGTA
Source organism: Reutealis trisperma (assembly GCA_947687605.1). NCBI lineage: Eukaryota > Viridiplantae > Streptophyta > Magnoliopsida > Malpighiales > Euphorbiaceae > Reutealis > Reutealis trisperma. Next base: position 1,664,422 of record CANTUT010000278.1, read on the forward strand.
CCTCATTGAATGGAGATCAAAATCCACGTAGTTCATTCCATGATTAAGTGGAGGGGTTTAGGAGTTGATCAGATTGATTTTGGTTTGGGTATTTTGAGAGTGAGGGAAAACAGTTGATAACTTTACTTTTGGCGGGCAGAGAGCTTTACCGAACTGAAGTTCCATTTTATCGGGACCAGGTGATTGGATATATTGAAAGATTAATTAATTAATTAAAATGATTAATTAACTAATTAATATGATGAAATGGATGGATTGATGGATTAATTAATTAATATGATTAATTAATTAATTTGGATGAAGGGTAGATTAAGAAAAAAGATTAATTTGATTTTTGGAAAAAAGAATGATTTTTGAAAAAAAAATGATTAATTAATTAATTAAAAAGATTAATCAATTAATTAATTGAGTGATTAATTAAAAAAGAGTTTTAGTTAATTAAAAGGATTAATTAACTTAGTTAGGGTGAGGTAATTAATTAATTAAAAAGATTAATTAATTAATTAGAGAGTGATTGGAGGGAGAAGAGTGAGGAATTTAAGGATAGCAATCTACTAAAATTCAAGAGGTGTGTTGGAATGAGAAGTGAAGAGGGGTATTTATAGGAAAAGTGGGTGAGGGTAGTTTAGGTAATGAAAATGTGAAAAGACCATGAGGGGTAGGGCTAAAAATGGCTGAAAATTATACTGAAAGGGGTAAAAGAGTCATTTTCTGCACAGGTGGAGCCCACAGGGATCAAAAGCTCGCAGAACCTGGTGCAGCGTCGCATTAGGTTCTTGCGGCATGTCGCACAAGGGGCATGCGGCACTGCACAGCTTTGACACAGCATCGCACGCCTACCATGTTGCATGCCACGTGGCGCTGGCATGTTTTTTGAGGTTTCTCTCTCTCTCTTTTTTTTTTTTTTAGAGATTGGTTGTTGGTATGGAGTTTGAAAAATTTAGATGTCTAGTGGCAATGTAAATAAAGTCTAAAAAATTTTCACCCCCGAACTCTAGCTCGCTAACTGGTTAGCGGGACCATCGTAATAGCTCCGTGTAATGCGTTAAATTCAGTAAGTGCTAAGACTGCGGTTGGATGCTGAGAGTGTAAAATTGAGGGTTCACACTAATACCCCAGCAAATGTTGTGGTTCCAATTGCAAATAGAAAATAAATAAATCTCACAATACACCAGAAGCGTGGATAGTAAATTGGAACTAAAGATAAAATCTGTGGAAAAGAAAAGTAATGTCACTCAGACAATCTCTTGAAGAGAAACCTCTTGAAGAGGAAGATCTCAGTCAAAGAGCTATAACCAATTATAAGACACAAACTAAGATAACGGAACAATTAGATCCTCTAGATATGGCTTCTGGAGTTGATGACCATATAAATGAAAATTATAAGGTCTCAATTATTTTTGTGATATGAGAGAAAGAGTTGATAGAAATTCAATTATCATTGACGATGAATTTGCCTTAATAATAACTCTTGCTATTTCAAGAGAAAATTTGAATATAGAATCTATAAGTATAACTGAATATTAACATGATTGATCATTATGGAAAGAGACAATTAAAGTGGAGCTAGACTCGTTTTATCATTGACTATGAGAAAAATAAATCTCTTATTATAGAAATGATTATGTTCCAATACTTAATTAGTATGGCAGTTAAAGAAAGATTTTATATATGCCTTACAAAAGCGATATTTATATAAGAGTCCCAGAAGAATTAAAGATATTAGAAATGAATGCACATTAAATATGTGACATATATTCCATCAAGTCGCAAAAATCTATATATGGATTAAAGTAATATGAGCATATGGTATAATTATTTGACAAAATTCTTATTGAAAGAAAGATATGTGAATAATACACTATGTCTATTTGTATTCATAAAAGGCCAAAGAATGGTGAATATTATTATTGCAGTACATGTTAAATATCAGTGTGACTCCTAACGAACTCAAAGAAGTATGTACCTATTTGAAGAGTGAGTTCGAGATGAAAAGTTTAAAGAAAATGAAATTTTGTATCGGCCTACAGACTGATTATCAAGGAGTCCTAATATGCTAGTTTACTTATGTGGAAAAAGTATTTAAGCAATTTTATATGGATAAATCTTTTCCCTTAAATATACTAATGGTGGTCCTCTCACATGAAGTGAAAAGATACCCTTTTAGACCTAAATAAGATAACAAAGAGCTATTTGGTCTTGAAGTACTATATTGAAGTGCTATAGAGGCACTCATATATCTTGCAAATTGCATCAGGCCTAATATTGTATTTGTAAGAAAAAATATTCCTAGCTAGGCTTAGCTTTACATCTACTAAGAGATATTATAGTGGTGTAAAAAGTTATCTTCAATGTACTATTAATATTATGATCATATTTTAATTCAGATTTGAAATTGGTCTATATGCGGATGTTGGTTATTTACTTTGTCTTTATAATGGTAGATCTTAGATTGGCTATGTATTCATTTATGGTGGTATTACAATTTTATAAAGGTTTTTATAGTCCTGAAGTACCTTACTAAATATATATACTCCCATTATGTTTTTAAAATAATGCAATACGCATTGCATAAATTAAAGATGGTATATCAAGGGTGATGAAGTAAACATATAAACTTCACCTAAATTCTTATATATATGTAAGCTCTATAAGAGATATCTACCAAAATCGCTCAAATGACAACCTAATAGACTTATGTACTAAGTCTTTACCTAGTATGGTATTTAAACAGTATTGTTTCATCAATTAATATACGCTGTGTTAAAATCTGTCCTCATCAAGAGGAGCGAATTAATATTTGATTGTACTCTTTTTCCTTAGTCAAGTTTTTGTCCCACAGGGTTTTTTTGGACAAAGGTTTTAATGAAGTAATATGTGCAATGACAAAATAGCGCATGAAATGTAATCTTTTCCTTAGCTATGTTTTTTCCTACTGTGTTTTCTAGCAAGGTTTTTAATGAGGTATATTCATTGCGCAAGTAATATTCTTAGGGAGCACTATAAATAAATTATTACTTAAACATCATTAAGTATACGGTTTGACAACTTAGCATATTTGTTTACAAAAGCACTCCCTACAACTACATTTGAAAAGTTAGTCAACAAAATTAGCATGCCCCTACTAAGAGATATTTAATAGAAATCATGTTTTCATGAGGGAGAGGTTTTAGTACACTGTACTTTTTTTTCCCTTAGTTTAAGTTTTTTTCCATTGGGGTTTTTCTGACAAAATTATTAACGAGGCAGTGTTATAACGCAAATTTCTACAACAATAATGTACTTTTTTTCCTTCACTAAGATTTTTTTTTCCCATAGGGTTTTTCCTTAATAAGATTTTAATGAAGCATATTTTTTATAATAGACATCCAAGAGCGAGTGTTGTGATAATATTGATGATAATATTTGAGTAGTATGATATGATTAGATATCTATCACTATCTCTATAGACAGTTTTTTTTATGTAAATAAGACTTTATCTTTGATCTTATCTCTATAACTTTTTACACCTACAAATAGGTGCTATAATCAATGGAATTATATGCAGAAATTTATTCTCTCTTCTATTTTCTCTTTGCTCTATTCTCTATAATTGTTCTTTATTTTATAACAAAATACATATTGTTATCATTATCTTACAAAAATTCATTTTTAATAATTTCGTAAGAGTTACTCAATATGACTAAATTAATGTCTTATTAGTCCCTCTAATTTAAATATCTTATTTTAATATTTTTTTTATTAAACGAATTTTGAAGATGTTTTTAAAGAAAAATAAATTTGAAATTTTAACAAATTATTTTATCGTTAGATTTATTTGTCAAATATAAAAATTATTATTATAAGTCTCAAAAAATAATATATAATCAAATTCAAATAATCTAGATAGTAAAAAGGGCCAGAATTTGATTAATTGGCTTTTCTTTTTTTTTTTTAATCAAGATTTACTATTCAAAATCTCAAAATACACTTATTTTAAACTAAATTGAAAATTTTATCACACTTTTCAGCTATTATAAATAATAAAATTGAAAAATTTTATCATATATATATATATATATATATATATATATTGATCTTGTTAGAGTCATATTTGTAGTAGACTAGCTAAATAATAATTAATTAATTTGAGCTTATGAATTGAAAATTTGGAGCCCATAAAGAGTAGTACACTGTAGACTCTTTGGAAGATCAGACCAAATTCTTGATAGATTCTAAAAGACTCTGGATGCAAATAAGAAAATAATGGACCCTGAAGTTCTGGAATGTGGGTCTAAGTGCTGAGAGTAAAAATAACTCTCTAACCTAGAATGTAGGGACTAAACACAGGTTAAGGCAAAAGAAAAGGAAGTCAGTACTTATTGAAAATGAGGAGTTGAAATACTAGAACTAACAGCCTCCAAGGACTATAAAAGTACATACTCTAAAGGAATTAAGGAGACCAACCAACAATAAACAATAAATTCACATACTACAAGTCAATCAAACAATCTTTCAAACTTCTACAATTTTTATTTCATGTCAATATCCTAGCATCTTGGCTTTTGTTTTTTATTTTTCAAAGTCTCTTTAATTTATAAAATCATTGTATTTAACGTACAAGTTTACATTAATATAAGTTAAAAAGTTGCAAATGTACATTTGCCTTAGTTTCTTTTGTGATAATTGGTGAAGCTGCAACTAGTGAATCCAAGAATTTTAAGAGATTATCGTCCATTTGTCTCTTTTCATAATCATTTAAGTTAGTAAATGAGTGAGACCTCCAAAAATTTTTGGTACGCTTCACGTTAATTTCAACCAAAATGAACATTAGCATATACTTCCTCCATTATGAAAAAAGTGGCCATTAAGAAAAAATCACTATTTTTAATATAGTAATAACTTTATCATAAATTGTCAAAAAGATTCTTATTAATTACAGTATAAATTAGGGAAACATTTCTCATATTTGGGAAATGAAAAGATAAATTATTTATGAACTAAATCACCATTTTACCATTTTTTTTATTGGGTTACTAAATGACCACTTATTTATGAACAAAATTAACTTTTTTAATGGACACCTTTTTCAGAATGGAGGGAGTATATATATATATATATATATATATATATATATATATATATATATATATATATTAAAAATAAATTAAATTAAATTATATTTTATTACATTATGTGAGATGTTAATTCTTTAGTTCTCTATTCACGAGCTTAATTAATATATTGGTTGACTTGAAGTCGAATCTACGCTTCACATTTCTATTACATCAATTGTATTAGTACAAGATTTGAAACCACAAATTTTGTTTTGTACTGTAATCCTTGCTTCTTCTCACCATGAAAGTACAAAATGAATATACGTATTTCACTAAAACAATCTTCTTCAATTTATTTTGTATTGGAGAAAATTAATGTTTATTAAGAAATTACACTATATTTGATTCATAAAACAGTTAAGAAATAAAATAGCTATTTTATATGAAATAGTTATTCTAAATTTTAGTTCAAATTTTAGATAAAAAATATTAATTTTATAAAATAATAATTTCATAATTTTTATAAAATATATATTACATAAAAAAAATTAAGAAAATGGTATTATTTAGACTATAAAATAGAGTATTTTCATTTTTATCCCTAATAAAAATATCTGCAAATCCAAGCTCATCACTATTGCATTTTTTTTTTCAGATTTTTATTTTTTATTTTTAAATTTTAAGTCAAATAAAAATTTTTATTTATTATACATTTAAATTGTTTCTTAAATAAAATTTGATAAAACTATATTTAATTTTAATATTAACAGTGAAATTAATTTATAAGGATATTATGGTCATTTATGTGGAATAGAATAGTTATTCTATACTATATGAACTAAATTATAAAATTAGAATAATTATTTTATTTTTAGTCAGTTCTATTTTTTAAAAATAATTATTCTATTCTTTGTGTATTTTATTCAGCGAACCAAATATAGCCTTAAAATTCTACACTTTGGAAATGGACTAAAAGTACTAATTTTTAAGTAACAGGTATCGGATGCATAATTAAAAAAAAAATCTTAAGAAAGAGAATTGATAATTTATTGTTTTTATTTTATTTTTCAAAGGAAAAATAGAACAATTTCACTAAAGACAGGCTAGAGATTTCAATAGCTTAGAAATCTTTTATTCACTGCAGCAAGAAATATGAATATTGCTGGATATGTAGATTTTATAGTATGGTAAGACACTACCAGAAAATCGCTATTTAGCGACGGAATTTTCTGTCGCTAAATAGCAAAATTTTGTCGCTAAATGATTATAGCGACGGAATTACGAGGAGAAAAATCTGTCACTATAACTCTAGTCGCTGATTTTTTTGCGACGGAAATAGGAATCCGTCGGTAATTTACAATGGAAATTTTCTCGCTAAATTCTGTTGCAAAATTCAACAACAGAATTTTCGTCGCTGATCCATCGCAGATCCGTCACTAATCCGTAGTTTATCTATTGGAGTTTAAAACTAAATTTCAATAAAATCCATCGCTGAAATAAAATAATCTGTCGACGTTTTATTGTGATAGAATATTCTGTCGGAATTTCGTCGTAATTTATAATTAAAAATTAATTTATTCCATCGCAATTATCCATATATTCCGTTGCAATTTTTTATTTAAAATTTTTCATTTATTTTTTCGTCGCAAATCTGTCGGAAAAATCCATCGCAAAATTTTATTTCGTCGCAAATCCGTTGCAAAAATTTTTCATTTAATTTTTTTTTTATGATTATGTTATTATATATATTTATATACGTTATATTTATATTTATATTTATATACTAATATGTTTCAGTAATGTTAACAATATTAATATGAATATTAAAAATTCAATTAGTAATAAAATATTAACATAAGTTATACATCATAAAAAAGTAGCAACCATAAATAATAAATCATAAAAAGTAGCAATATAAACAGAAAAATACTAATAATAGAGTCCTAAATCATCCTTTTAATCTGCTGCTCATCAGTATGAGATAGATTATCAGATGCATGATTATCAGCCGCAGTATTATCATTAGCAGCAGCAGTATCATCATTACTCGTAGGATCATTCTGGACAGATGAAACAAGATCCGAAACTCTTGCAATCATAAAACTCTCTAGGCAATAAAGGCGTTCTGTCAGCTCCCATTTTCTCTCCGATACCATCCTTTGTAACTGCTATTGAATTACTTCTTGAACTCCTTGACTTGAAATCAATTGAATCATATCCTGTTCATTGCTTGGCTGGGAAGAAGCAGGAGGAGGGGCAGATGGTGGGTAAGTAGCAGAAGATGAGCTACCACCTGAATGTCCATAATATGACAATGCACAAGAACAAACTCCGTAAATGCTCTTCTTCTTGTTCTCCCCTCCAATAGCTCTCAAGTATAAGTCCAACTCATCAGTAACAGCTAGCTGATCAGATCCTGGTGCTGGCTGAGACATCATTCCGTGCAATCTCACAATCTCATCCTATTAAATAATTCAATTTTAGTTATATAAAAAGGTTGCACATAATTTTTATTATTTTTTAAAATTACAAGCTGAAATTTTATAATAAAATAAATTATAAAGTTTTGAGAATTTTGAATTATTTCCATCATTAGAAAAAAATTTATTTATGTAAAAATATTTCACAAATGAAGTAGACTAACAAATAAAATTTTAGAATTGCATGAACTACCTTCGAGCGAAAATCAACAAAACTTCCATCGGCCTTCCTAATATGAGTGCGGATGAAAATCTCTGTCGGCAGTGGATCTCATCCCAATGTAGAAGCCTTTAAAACATTACAAAGTATTTAAATTTTATATTTTTCACAAACAGGGACATTTAAAAAATTTGTACTTATATAGTAAATTAGAATATACACTAACCAATCTACGGCGATGCTCCTCATGGGAGATAGAACCGCCTATATGGCAAGATGGCTCACTATCATCACCCCCTGATTCAGAACAGCGATTCTTAGATGCCGTAACAAACTTTGTTATCCTATGATCTTTCTTCCATTCCTCACACCACTGCTTATAAACATCCTCTTCAAGAAATTTGGGCTTTTTACTAGACCTCTTTACATTATTAACCATGTCAGAATATCACAATGCACACTTCTTCTTCCAAGCAATTTTCACCTTTGAACCTATAGCCTTGTCCCAAACAAAATTTTTCTGCAGCAAAGTGTTAAAATTGACTATATATATATATATATATATATATATATATATATATATATATAAACTTTGACAAAAACCTTCCCTATATATATGAAATTTTTCATATTAATAAATCGAATTAAAATTTATAACTTTGACAAAACCTCCCTAATATATATGAAATTTCTCATATTAATAAATGGAATTAAAATTTATAACTTTGACAAAAACCTCCCTAATATATATGAAATTTCTCATATTAACAACTGGAATTTATAGAAATTTTGGCAAAACTTTTCCTATATACTAGAATTATCCTCCTATTAATAGTTGAAAAAACAATATAATTATTGCCCAAACACTTCAATATCATCAACATAATACATTATCACATAAATTGCCCAACCCGGGCCTCCAAGTAATAACCCCTTCTGCCATAATAGAAATCTATCATAATAATCATAAGTTTTTATTATTAAATTACAAGTAAATTTCTAACAAATAATTAAATTTATATGGCCAAATAATCAAATTAAAGGTATATATATATACACTTTGACAAAAACCTCCTATATATATATATGAAATTTCTCGTATTAACAATTGAAATTTATATAGTGATTTACTAATGTTTAACTTAAACAAATATATATAAGATAATTAGATCAATTAACACAAAATTCAGCATAATTACAAATACAAATGTTAAAAATCTATAGAAATTTTGGCAAAACTTCCCCTATATACTAAAATTATCCTCCTGTTAATAGTTTAAAAAACAATCTAATTATTGCCCAAACACTTCAATATCATCAACATAATACATTATCATATAAATTGCCCAACCTGGGCCTCCAAGTAATAACCCTTTCCACCATAACACAAATCTATCATAATAATTATCAATTTTGATTATTAAATTACAAGTAAATTTCTAACAAATAATCAAATTTCTATAGCCAAATAATCAAATTAGAAGTAAAATTCAAACAAATAATCAAATTATAATTAAAACATTTAATGTTTATATTAATTACCTTAAATTCTTTCCAGTAATAATCCTCAACTTCCTTTGGCACTTCCTTTCAAGAATAGCCTTTTGGATATATCCTCTCCTTGAAGATCTTAGTGATCATCTTTGCACACTCACTAGATGGAAACAAGCTATAATACATAAATTATAAATAATTAATATATAATATTAGTAAACTATTAAATTTATGAAATTGGTATTAAAAAATTATAAACAAAATTATACTTAACTCATTTGAATTTAAAACAGTGATAATGATCTTGCCATCACGACTCCTCTCATAAGTCTCAATAGGTGCATAAGCAGAAGCACCCTGCGAAGAGCTATGACCAGCCTCAGAAGTTGATGCTGGTTGTAGTACAACTTCTTATAGGAGTGGGTGCTACCTCACAAGGTGTCTCATCAGGATTAGGAATACTGAAAGGCCTGCTCCCGGATAACTAGGAGGAGCATCAGTATTAAGTGGTCAAGGAGGCCTAATAGAAGGAGGTGGTGTCGAACCAGAAGGAAGTGCTGACAAACTCAAAGGAGTATCAATAGGGGGATGTACTGGCAGAGTCAAAGACTGAAGCTGAGGACGCAATAGACTTAGATCTGTAGTACCTCTACCATGTCTCCTACTAGGTGCAGTACCTTTGCCACGCCCCTTAATAGGGAAATTATCTCTCCCACGACCTCTATCCATACCTGAAATCATATGAAATTAAATGATTAAAAAAAAAAGAGTATTTTGCTTGTTATACATTTATATAGTCATACACAACAAGATAATTGAATACAAGTAAAACAAAATATTTTATATTATCACAATAATAGAGTTAAAACAAAATATTTTATATTATTACAATAATAGAATTACAACATGTCATTAGATAAACAAATTATTAAAAGATCTTATGCATCTGAATCACTATCTTCAACATCATTCAACTCTTCATCAAATTCTGCTTCCTCTTCTGTTTCTGAGTCTACTGGTGCTTCATCTTTTGTTTCAACCTCTTCAGTGTCTAATTCATTACAAGAACCAAGTGGATCATTAAGTGATTAATCCTCATCGATAGGCACAAGTGACACTTCCCTAGCATCCACAACATCCTCTTGGAAAGGTGAAACATGAGATGGAAGGGTGTTTATTTATGATTTGGCTACCTCAACAACTGGTCTAGCTTTAATCTTGCACACAGCCCACCAATCTATATCGACACCTTTACAACCAAGATATGGGACATAATATACTTAAACTGCTTGCATTGCCAAGATAAATGGTTCGTATTTATTAAATCTTCTTCTCATATTGATATCAACAAGGTTATAATTTTGATGTATTTTCATCTCTACATTTGGCTTTCGATCAAACCAATCACATTTAAACAGTACAGTCCTCTTGATTGGTAGTGCCGGATACTCCAATTGCAGTACCTCTATCAATCGACCATAATAATCACTTGATTGTCCCTTAATACATACTCCACTATTATTTGTGACTTGTCTATCACTATGCACTTCAATTTGAAATTTGTATCCATTGACAAAGTACACAGGATAACAAATAACAGTCCATAAAAGACCCATTGCTAAAGACTGTATGAAAGGGTTCGAGATGCCATTTATTGGATTATTTGCCTACCAAATAAAATATAAAATTTTATAATTAATAAGCCAATACTGTTGTAATAAGTATCATTTATAACTATGAACAATTAATAAGAAGCACTCACATATAATTCGAACCAACTAGTAAATTCATGTTCTAATATGTCATCTATCTCCATACCAGTGATTGTTGGTCGAGAGGTTCGTAATTCCTTAATGTAGACCCTTAGAAGAAAATAAAATAATTAAATATAAAATTACAATATGATAATAAGGGATAAGAATGACATCGAAGCAGCTCTATCTATTAACTTACTCAATAAATGGAGAAACATCTTCACAATTCAACAGAATGTATGTACGAGGGCACTTTTCGATGCCTTGTGTGCACTTTAGGTTCAAAATAAAAGGAACAAAAGGATGAAGCTTCTTCCACTAAATATGCATTGCATATAGAACCTTCAACCTTAGATTTATTCTTGACATTGTTTTTCAAGTGTCGAAGGAAACTATAGAGATATATAAAAGAAATAGAAGTTAAAATACTATAATAGATGATGAACATTAATAAGTTAAATATCCTAAAATATTCATACCATTCAAATGGATACATCCATCTATATTGAACTGGACCTGCAATCTTCACTTCACAAGGCAAATGAACTGGAAGATGTTCCATAGAGTCAGAAACCAGGAGGAAATATCTTCTCTAATTTGCATAGAATGACTGGAATTTCTTCTTTTAATCTGACCATGTCTTCTACATGAATTACTGTTGAAGTAACATCTTTGAAAAATAAACTCAATTCTGTAATAACTTCCCAAACCTTCTTTGGGAGAAATGCACGAAAAGCAATTGGTAACAGTCATTGCATGAATACATGGCAATCATGACTTTTCATCCCAAACAATTTATATTTTCTCATGTCAACACATCAAACCATATTATACACGTATCCATTTAGAAACCTAAGGCTCTTCACCCATTCACATAGGACTTTTTTCGACTCTTTGTCCAATGTGTAGTATGCCTTTGGATATAACTTAGTTACTTCATCTTGTTCAAGCTCAGGTTTCCTACACAATAGCTTCATATCATCTCTAGCTTTGGCATTATCCTTAGTCTTCCCATCTATATTCATTACAGTGTTGAACACATTCTCGAAAACATTTTTCTCAATATGCATCACATCCAAATTGTGACGTATGAGAAGTGAACTCCAATAAGGTAAATCCCAAAAGATGCTTCTCTTCCTCCAACCACAACTCTTACAAATACGAGCATTATGATCATTCGCACTAACTTTAGTAACCTTTTTCAAAGTCAGTTTCTTGATTTCCTCAAGGATCTACTATCCAGACTGTAATAGGGGTGCTAACTTGTCAACCGTAGTTCCCTTTTTAAAATGAGTCTTATCACATCGAAATGAGTGATTTGGTGGTAAGAACTTACGATGATTGTCAAACCAGGACTACTTTCCACCTTTAGGTAGGGTGAATGCATCAGTTTCATCATAACAATAAGGACAAGCTAGCCGTCTGTGAGTACTCCAGCCAGATAACATCGAATATGCTGGGAAATCATTTATTGTCCACATCCAAATAGCTTTCATATGGAAATTTTGCTTATTTGGCACATCATATGTCCAAAGTCCAACATCCCACAACTGCTTCAATTCTTCAATTAAAGGTTATAAATACACATCTAACTTGTCCTTAGGGTTATTCAGGCCTGGAACAATCACCGTAAGGAACATGTACTCCTCCTTCATACATAACCACAGAGGCAGATTATACGGGGTGACTATTACTGGCCACAAGGATTATTGCTGTCCCGATTGTCCAAAAGGCTGAAATCCATTTGTGCACAGTTCGAGTGTTACATTTCTACTCTTAGATGCAAAAGACAAATGAGTCTGATTGAAATGCTTCCATGCTTCATTATCTGAATAATGGCGCATAATGCCTTCTTCCTCATCATGGTTAGCATGCCATGTCATGTACTTTACTGTGGATTCTGAGGCATATAATCTCTGAAGTCTAGGAGTTAGAGGAAAGTAATTCATCTTCTTATATGCAACATTTTTCTTTCATTTCGCAGAACCCCGTCTAGGTGCCTTATACCTAGGTTGACCATAGAATTTGCAATTGAGTATATCATAATCACTCTTCCAATATATCATGCAACCTTTACTACAACAGTCAATTTTCTCCACTGGAAGTCCTAGACCTTTGACTAATTTCTTAGTGCAATAGAAATTTTCAACCATCATGTTATCTACTAGTAGGATCTCTTTGATAAATGATAACATATCGTCATAACATCTTTCAGATAAGTGGTGTTTTGACTTCATGTTCAATAATCGAGCCACAGCAGATAACTTTGAGTGTTTCTCACATCCTGCCACAACTCTTCATTAGCAGCACTGAGCATATCATATAAATTTTGAGCCGATGGATTAGGAGCTTCTTCTATAGCATCCCAATTAAAGTCTAGACCAGCCGCATCCATAACTAATCTGTTAAATGCATCTGACGACTTTGATTGACTAACTAATTCACCTATACCAAAATTAAAGTTCATCTGATAAGATGTCCTAACATTTTCTTCTTCACCATGCAATTTCCATACATAGTAATCTGAAACAAATCCGTGTCGCAAAAGATGTAGCTTCACAACTTCCACATTTTTATAACTACGGTTCTGACACTTAATCCTTTTGCACGGACACTTAATCTGCATTCCTTGCTTATATCCAAGTTGGTTACAGACAAACTTAATAAACTGATCTACCCCTTCGACAAAATCAGGATTTAAATACCTATCAATTGTTCTAATATACATCCATTGTCGATTTGAATTCATCTTGCACTCCTGTAGGTACAGAATATTGACAACGCGAAATATCAAATTATTACAATATGCTAGCAAAACGTAATAACCATAAATTTTTGTAGCTCTAAACATAAATCCTCACACTTAACCTAAATCTTTTATTAATCCTTATATCTCCTTTCTTAAAAGGTAAGAACCTAACCATTCAGAAAACCATTCCTATGCAATCAATTAATGGCACATGATTTTAATCATAAAGCTGCCAAAATTTTGACAACATGTCCCTACAGTTCTCCAAGTGCACTAGTGGAAATACACACAAATAAAATATTTATGTCTACCTCATTGTGCACTCGAGAACATATAGGTCATACTGTTTAAATTTCAATGACAACTTTATGATTAAATATGTTACCTAATTTAAAAGGATGATATTTTCCAAACTGTCCACATTGGACAATTCAGTGACATCTCACTATCACAGTGAGAAAGACACTAAACGGTTATCTAAGGTTTACTAAACTATCTAATTTTTATAGATGCTGGAGAAAATTCGATCGCATCTCCCCTATATATATGATGTTCCACTGTATAAAATACAATAAAATCCGTTGTATTCTATCGGACATGCCTCATAGCCCATTTTGGGAGTCAATAATCACAAGTAACAATAACATTCATAGTGACCAAATTAATAAAATCAAAAAGTCATTCATAATAGAAGTGAACAGTATATAATTCTATTTTAACTTCAAATATTAAGAAAGTAAGTTATATCAAATTAGCGAGTAAATGTTTGTGTGTGTGTGTGTCCATAGCTTCTATTTCCAGTAGCAAACTAAATAACTGAAGCCAATAAAATATTTTTTTAAGTTTCTATATCCAATTTGCAATGTTGCATTAGAATATACATAGTTTATAGTCCAATGGATATTTTCAGGTCTAGTCTTTGTCATAAGCAAGAGTATTATGTGGACCTTCTAATTTGCCTAAGTTATATCACTCTTATCATTTTATTCTCATTCTAAAATAAGATGAAGAATGTGGATGATGATCTTTATCCCTTCTTCTCCATCTTCTTTTCTTGGTTTGAGAAATTAGAGATAGAAAGGTAAAAATGTAGAGAAAGACATATTGATGATGAAGAATGGAAGCTAATGAACAATGTTCACCTCCATCTTCCTTTTCTTGGCTTGAGAAGCCAAATTGAGATAAAGGATAGAGTGTAGAGAAGAATGACTGAAGAGTTTTTCCTCTTCATCTTCATTTGCATGAAATGAAAAGTGAGAGGTTGAGATTGAATTCTAACTTTGATTGCTCACATTTCCCATTTTTCATGCAAGGGCATAAGGCAAAGAAGAAGATAGATCTGGATGTTTCTAGTCTTGTGTTGTTCTAGATTTTCAATTAATAATGCTTCTTTATATTTTTTTTTATTATTATTACTATCTTGTAAATGTTTTTTTGTTGACTAGTCCATCTATAGTAGAAAAAACTAGTCCATTGATAGTAGAAAATTTTAGTGTTAGATTGTTTTGCTCTTAAATATATTCCCACATCTCAACTTGATGTTTTGTAGTCGCATGTTTCCACAGCTCAACTTGATTTTTTTAATATTTCTCTCATAACTGACATATTACTTCTAAACACTTAATGTAGGAGTTCATGGGAAGAAATCTCCTTGCTTTGAATGTCATATGGAGGTACATGGAACAAGTAAGTTGATTTTTCTGCTTGATATCTATGGTTGTTGATAGAAGTATGAGAAATTTGTTTATAATATTAGAAACAGCACCAACTTTCATAATGTATTGCACAAGTTGAGATTTTGGGAAGATGAGGTTTCATAGTGATATTAAATAGGCAATTAATTCTTCATTTTATATTTTCTAAGTCATTACTAGGATTTTAAATAATGATTTCGGAGTCAGAAACCATGTAATGAAATTGGGTGAATAGGAACATATGAAATGAATTAGTTGCCGCTATCATGAATAAATTTTCCAAATTTTGCAAAGTGACTCAAATAAATATTAATTAAATACTTCAATCAAATATCACTATAATTTGGTTTGCTTAATATTTTAGAGTGACAAATATAAGGTCAAAAAATCCTTTTTTATAAAATTTGTTTAAAAATCTGAGAATAATTTAACGTAATATACATATTAGCCAGTTCAATAAGCTCATACAGATCCAATTTCCTAACTTTTTTAATATCATTAATTGATTATTATCAATAATCCCAAAGTAGGCATTATATTATTATTTTAATAAAAAATAAAAAAGCTATCATTTATTAATAACAACTAAGATCAGGTTACTAAATTAGCTAACTTGTATAATATAACACAAAAACAAGAACTGAAACTATGGGCATTCAAATCGAATTAAACAATAAAATCACCTATTATTCTTTCATAAAATCAAATTCAACCATCAACCAACAAAACCAATAACTCAAATCAAAAGAAATCAAATAAAAAAAAATGTCCATATAAAATCACAGAAATTAAAAGTAAACATTATGAGAAAGAAAAGTCATACGAGTTTAGCCGGCTATGAAGATGAGCTTCACCAACCACCAGAAGCGAGGGAGAGAGACGGCCACGAGAGGAGGTTCTAAAAAACCCAAAACCCAGCAACAGCTCACCAAACCCCGCTCCTTTAACCAAACAATCTGAGAAAAAACCCAGCAATAGATCACTAAAACCTAGCAACAGAGCAACCATCCAACCCACCAACAACTCTTTTAACCATACAATTTGGGAATAAAACTTCAGCCGGCGATGAGAGGAGGTTCTCGACCACCAGAATCGACAGAGAGACACGACGTATTTTGTGGAGGACCAACAACCACACAACCACCAAAAGCTCTTTCCAAAACTCCATTGCCAAAATTTCAAACAAGTTAAGGAAATTTGAAGAGAAATATATATGATTTTGGTTTTTGTTTTTGAAAAATCAGAACAGAAAGAAGCAGGAAAAAGGGGAAAACGCAGGAAAAACAAAAGAAAGAATGCTCTAAATTTTGCTGTCCAATTGGGTTACATGCATCTAAAAATTAAAAAAAAAAGAATTAAAAATAGCAACGGATTTTCGTCGCTATTTTATATATTTTCCCTCAGTATATTAAATGGAAAATTTATTTATAAATTTCAGCTACTAAAATAGCGACAGAATAATCTGTCACTGATTTTGTCACTGAAATGATGCAAATTCGTTGCTAACAAGTGGCGCCAATATTTCGCGCTCATTTTTAACGACTGAATTATTCTGTTTTTGATCTGTCGGTAATTTGTCATTAATTTGTTGCTATTTGTCGCTGTATTATTTTAATTTATGATTTCTATTATTTTAAAAGTAGTTGCTAAGCATCGCTAATCCGTCGTAAGTTAGCGATAGAATATGTTTCGTCGCTAAAATCCATCCCTATTTCGCGATTTTCTTGTAGTGAGACAGACAAATGATATCAATTTTAAGATAAATTGATACTAATGCCTAATAAATGCTAAAGTGATCATCAAGAGCAATTGTGATTTCCTAAACAATTATTATTACTCTTCTAAATTTTTAATTCAATAATACTAAAATTGTTGAGTTTTCATATTGAGAGACCACAAATTTAAGTCTAAATCTAAACAACAACAACAACAACAACAACAATAATAATAATAATAATAATAATAATAAACTGACACTAAATAATTGTTGGACATAAATCTCCTATATATCAAATATATGATCACCAAGGAAAGTTGGTAAATGGTCTATTTTTGGCACCCATTTTATTGGGCATAGCGGGTATAATCAATAAGATAAATGCGGAATAATACTATCTCAAGAACATTATATTGAGAAACTTTTTAAGAAGTTTGGACACTTTGATGTCACACTAGGGAGTACCCCTTATAATGCTAATACTCAATTAAAGAGAAATCAAGGTGACCCTATTGCATAAAATAAGTATGCAAAGATTATTGGGAGTCTGTTGCATTTGATGAATTTCTCTTGACTTGATATAACTTATATTATGTGCAGACTAAGTAGATATACTCATAATCTCAATCGTGATCATTAGACTGTTATAGTCAGATTAATGAAATATTTGAGAGGTATAATGAATTATAGGATTTACTACAGTGGATTTCCTGCTATATTAGAAGGATATAATGATGCTAAGTAGATCTCAGATTTAGATGAGATAAAATCTACTAGTAGTTATGTATTCACCCTTGGTGGGGTGTAGTCACATGGAGGTTACCAAAACAAACTATTATTGCTAGATCTACCATAGAGTCAGAGTTTATAGCTCTAGAATTAGCTAGCAATATGGCTGAGTGGTTAGAAAACTTCTTAGCAAGTATTTCGTTGGGATTAAAATCAACACCATTTGTGTCCATGCATTGTAATTGCCAAGCTGCAATTTCTATTGCAAAAAATAGACATATTCGTCTAAGACATGATGTGGTGAAATAACTGTTAAAAAATAGAGTTATATCCATTAATTATGTAAAGTCAGAAGTGAATTTGGTCGATCCTCTGACTAAACCCTTGGGAAGAAAAACAATTTTAGAAACATCAAGGGGAACGACACTTAAGCCAACTTAAGAGATTAACACTGACAGTAACCCAACCTTTGTGATTGGAGATCCCATGAATAAGGTTCATATGAGTAATAACAAGTCACGTATTAATTCTGCTAGCACAATCAATTTATCCATTCCTATGATGTGAGTAGTGCTAGACTACATTAATAAGAGGATGAGTTAGAAAGCTCTTAATGAATTTCATATCCCTTGTGGGTGTATATTAATTGCAGAATATACTTGATGAAATCACCTATGTGAGTGTGGAGTAGGGCCGCTCCTATGAGATCATGGCAAAACCTCTAGAGCACTCATGAATTACCAAGCGAGCGCATGGCCTATCAGTCTACAACCGCGTTGAACAACAAATTGTGTGGTGTAATGTGATTGGTAAGATTCCAAAATACAATGAAGAGTGTTTAGTTTCTAGAAACTAAAAGTTTCACCGATAACTTTGTATGTAATATCTTATCTTTCTAGGTCTAGTTCATAGTTCAAAAGACACCATATCCGTAGCATTAACGCTCATATTTTTAACCCAGCAAAATTATTATTTTCTTGTACAAATCTTTTGAAATATGTGGGGGAATGTTCTCTCTCTCTCTCTCTCTCTCTCTCTCTCTCTCTCTATATATATATATATATATATATTATTTCAAAAAGATTTTACATTTTGTCTTTGACCATTCCAAAACAAATCCCATATTATCTCCATTTTTGTTAGCACATTTTGTGCTTATTAACGTTAACTTTTAATGTTACAATAATTTAGCTATAAATACCAAGTTGTGCAGAAGGTTTAATCATCCAAAAAACAAAGCAAATTACTTCTTGTTTCTTTTTTCGTTTTGCTCTTTCTTTCTTAGCTAGGTAAAATTCTTTTTGATAATTTGTTGATCCTACTCCTAGTTCTAGCTAGAAGAATTGTTATATCCTGAGAGATTACTCAAATAAAATCATTTATGATAGTGCTAATTTTGCATACCTCAATCTATTATTTTTAATTTTTCCAACAGAATATACGTATCTTAGTTTATTTTATATCGAAGAAAATTACTGTTGGCGAAGGACTTAGAGTTCTACACTTCGGAAATGGACTAAAAGTACTAATTTTTAAGTAATAGGTATCGAATGTATAATTAAAAAAAAAATCTTAAGAGAGAGAATCGATAATTTATTCTTTTTTTATTTTTCAAATGAAAAATAGAAACAATTTCACTAAAGACAGGCTAGACATTTCCATAGTTTAGAAATCTTTTATTCATTGCAGCAAGAAACATGAATATTGCTGGGTACATAGATTTTACAGTATGGTAAGACTAACAATATTTAAGGATAAATTGATACTAATGCCTAATAACTGCTAAAGTGATCTAACAGGGCAACTGCTATTTCCTAAGCAATTGTTACTAATCTTCGAAATTTTTAGATTGAGAGGCTGCAAATTTAAGTCTGAATCTAAATAATAATAATAATAATAATAATAATAATAATAATAATAATAATAATAATAAAATGAAACAACACTAAATAATTGTTGGACATAAATCTCCTATATATCAAATATATGATCACCAAGGAAAGTTGATAAATGGTCTGCTTTTGGCACCCATTTCTGAGAGGGGAGAAGGAGCTGGAGCTGGCCATGGAGCTTGAGATTGCACAGTTATAGCAAGTTTTTGGCCACCAACCTCACAATGCTTGCCTACTCCACAAATATACCATTTTCTTCCGGGTGTTGCTAAGACAATTGTATCATTTCCTGTAGTTAAAGCCTCTTGTAATGGTGGTATGGTGCAATTTTGGAAGGCAGTTCCATTCACTTTAAACACATTGTGACCACCAACAGGATATTGGAAAACTGCACAGAATTAAATTCAAAAAAAAAAATAAAAAAATAGCAACTTAGCATTCGTTCAGCACATAAAATTAGGTACATGGAACCAATGAATGAGTTTTTTGTTCAATGATACTGGCGTCATCTTTAGGTTTGAAAAATCTTGAATTCAAGTTTTAATGAACCAAATTTACCAAAAAAAAGATTAAAAAAGTAGAAATAACATGCTATAATAGAGGAGTTAATATAAACAATGTATACAGGGATGATTAATATTAATTACCAAGATTGTCTCCAACTTGAAAATTCTTGCCTTTAGCCCAAGCTTGATAATCAAACCCAATGGTCCAGCCTGAATCATCTCCAACTATGTACTCTTTGGCCAAAGTTTTGATGGGAGCAATGGCAGCTAGGAACACAAAGATCATCAATGTGTAATGATGAGAAGCCATGTAGAATATTAATTGTTAATTACTAATTAATTGAATTAATATTTCTATTAATGGTGTAGTTAAAGGCTAGAGAAGATACTTGTTGCTATATAAATGTAGAACTTGTAGTCCTTTTTATAGTGTTTTTCAAGTGGCAAAGTGCTAAAGCATTTGACTAGTAAAGGCCAAGGACGGCATGTGGTTAGTTACCGAATAGATCTACTTCCCACTTATTAGTTATGGTTAATATCCTAATCTGTATTTATTAAATAATTTTTGAATGCATAATTTAGAATTAAAAAGGACAAAGGTTTAATATAATTTTAACTGAAAGTTGATTATGTTGAAAAAATTAAGTGTCACTAATGTATAATATAATAGTAAGTACATATAATAAATTCAAGTTCGAATCTCCTTTTCCCAATGCTAAAGAAAAAGACAAGTTAGTTCAATTTTGAAAATAAAGATTCAATTAATAAATTTTATGAAGTTAATTTTAAAGACTAAATAGTAATTCAATACAAATAAATTTTTTTGTATGCAATAATCAAACTTTAATTCATTTTGGGAACTTAATCCTAGAAAATGCATTCTTATATGTTTAAGAAAAAGAAAAGAAAAGAAAAGAAAATGCATTCTTTTACTTATATGAGAAAATCTAATTTTAATGACACTAAAATTTGTTGAGAATATTCTTAATCTTTATGAAAAAAAAAATAAAAATAAAAACAAATTGGAATATATAATATGTATTAAAGGCAGGCATAACGTGTAGACTAATTTTGTTATTCTATTATTTTATGCACATATTGTAATCATCTCCAAGATTTGTTAACAAACTAATCACTAAGAAGAATTAGCTTTGCATATATATAGATTCCAATTCCCCTTATTCGATCGGCCACCACATGCCGTCCTTGGCCTTTACTAGTCAAATGCTTTAGCACTTTGCCACTTGAAAAACACTATAAAAAGGTAAACTATTTAATGTAAAATTATTTTCTTGTACATATCATGCTAAATTCTTGAAATACCCCAACTTATGGGGAAACTTTTTTTTTATTAATTTTTTAAATTGTTGAAATAAATTTAAGCCCATGGATTTGAAATTATCAAGCTTCAATAACTGGTTAGTTTCCAAAAGATACATAGACATATTTACTAGGGGTAGAATCGTTAAAAAAAAATAATTAAAGAAAAACTGAAAATCAAATTATTTTATAATCCATTTTTTATATAATAATTTCATTGTTTGGCCTTGAATTTAGGAAATAAGAAGGATATGGCATTATCTTTAATAAGAAGAACAATAAAGCTAATTAAACATTAAAAAATTAGCCATCAATTAGTTAAAACAAAACAAAGTAAATAAATGCCATTAAAATGTAAAACACCCCTAATAAAATGGAGAGACAAGCCAAACAACAACTAATCAATAACCTAATTTTCTAATAATTAACTACAAATTTTTTCTCAAAAAACTACCAATACACATTTAGTTTCTATCTTCCTCTCCCATCCTTCTGTTAGGTTTTTCCACTTTCTCTCTTCCTTTCTCTAAGCAAAAACTTTTTCTCTCTCATTCTGTGTCTCCCACACTATGGGGTGCTTATAACACATAATATACAAAGAGAGAAAAGGAAAGATAAAGAGAAAAAAAAAATTTAAAAAAACCCTAAAACCCTAATTTCATCAGTTTCCATGGGAGGTTGCATTTCTGCACCTGTAAAGGCAGGTAGAATTATATCAAGGAGGCTGCATTATGACAACAGACCAAAACCCTTGCCGGAGAACAGCGTGCCACGGCGGTCAGCAGTATTCCAAGTTGGGAATGTGCTTAAAGACCCTACAGGTAATAACATAAGAGAAAAATATAGGTTTGGGAAAGAGTTAGGAAGAGGAGAATTTGGGGTTACTTATCGATGTTTTGAAGAAGAAAATGGGAAAACTTTTGCTTGTAAGACGATTTCAAAGGCGAAATTAAAGACAGAAATAGACGTAGAAGATGTTAGAAGAGAGGTTGAGATAATGAGGCATTTGCCTAAACATCCTAATATTGTTAGATTTAAAGAGGCTTATGAGGATAAAGATTCTGTTTATCTTGTTATGGAGCTTTGTGAGGGAGGTGAGCTTTTTGATAGGATTGTGGCCAGAGGACATTATACTGAACGTGCTGCGGCTATGGTTACAAAAACCATTTTGGAGATTGTTAAGGTAAAAAAATTTCTATATATATATATATATATTTTGGCTCTTGAATTCTTGTTTTCTTCCTCAAGAACCGAAAAAATGAGGTCATGAATTCTTGCCTATTTGATGCTTTAATTCTTTTCATTAGAGCTTTTCACTTATTTTTTCGGTTCTTGAGGAAAAGGGTCTAACTTCTAAGCGTTGAATTCATGACCTTCCCTGTAATTAGAGGTAGGTGTACTAATTGAGCAGTTTCCACTAGTTGAAGCTATGAAACTAATGTCGAATATATATGAGGAAAAAAAAATCTTGGAAAGTATTTTCTATTTAGTTTTCTTCTTATTGAAATAGAAGACAAATTAATGCTGTCCTTTGAAGGATTTCAAATAAAAAAAGAATTGTGATTAAAAAGACTAAAAATAACAAAGAAATTAAAAAGTTGAATGATGTTAAAAAAAATTATTGCATTATTTACTTTTATTAATTTGAATTTTTTATTTTTAAATAATAAAATAAAAATTATATTTATTATATATATAAGGACATTTTAGTTAGTTTTCATAAATTTAACATAATAAAACACAAAAACTAAACAGAATGACTAAATAGTCTGACGGAATCAAAATTAAAAGAAATAATTAGTTAAGTTCTTAAAAAATATGAATAAGTTAGTTAATTAAGTCAAATCTCAAAAACTACATGGTTATTTATCCAAAAAAATTAATGATCCTAATATGCTTATTAGGGACATGATATATATATATATATATATATATATATATATATATATATATATATATATATATATATATATATATATATATTGTGCACTACAAGGCATTAATTCAATTTATTTTAATACCCCGGCCCAATACAACTTGTTTTGGGAAGATGAAAAAAAATGATCTCTATATATTAACTATGTATGTATGTTCTTATGTTGTTATGTTCTTACAGGTATGCCACGAACATGGAGTGATACACAGGGACTTAAAACCTGAAAATTTCTTATTCGCAGATGCTCGAGAAAATGCCCAATTAAAAGCAATTGATTTTGGCCTTTCCATATTCTTTGAGCCTGGTATATAAATTTCTTCTACATTTCAAGGTTTTTTTTTTTTTTTTTAATAATTTTATTTGGTTAATCGGACTTTGATACCTAGAATGTTTGAACTCGCGACCTCTCGGTCTTATAAATGGCTGTAGTATCGGGGTATTTTACCTATATATGCAAAAAATATAAAATATTTCTGTATATGGATTGAGAAGAAAAATATTTCTCTGCATATATTGTTTTGTGCCAAGTGGAGGAGAGAAGAAAAATGGTAGCAAAAAATTGCCTATCATACTAACGATGTTTTGGTAGCACAATTATCGCCAGTCATACTGGCGATAATTGTTGCTGTAGGCAATAGCTGCTGTGCCTATGGGCAATAGCCTGCCCAGTAACTATTGCCTATTTAAAGGTATCGCCATTGTAAAGGTATCACCATTGTAAATGGCGATATTGTGAATTTAATGCAAATTTATTAAATCATTAAATAACAATATCGCCAGTTTAACTGGCGATATTGTTAAATTTAATGGCAATTCATTAAATTATTAAATAATAATATCGCCAGTTTAACTGGTGATATTGTTAAATTTAATGATTAATTCATTAAATCATTAAATTCACAATATCACCAGTTAAACTAGTAATATTATTAAATTTAATACGTTTTCCAATCTCACCACACTACGCCTACCTGCTTTATTTAAAATAAGTTTAAAAAATAACATCACTAGTTAGACTAGCGATACGCTTAAATTAAAAAATAATATTGCTAGTTATAGTAGCAATGTGGTATGGACTGCTTCATCGCCACTTTTATTGGCGATTTTAACTTTCCATCTTTTCATCTGTACATAATAAGCATATATTAGGAAATATTTTTCACCTAAACTTATACAGGAAAATATTTTTAAGATTTCACGTAAATAGGTAAAAAACCTGCAGTATCGCCGAGCTATAGAAAAAATTTACGGATGTTTGAAAATTAAGCATATTGTCTATGGTGGAATCTTGTAGGTCAGCGTTTCAGTGAAATAGTTGGAAGTCCATATTACATGGCTCCAGAGGTTCTAAGACGAAATTATGGACCAGAAGTTGATATTTGGAGCGCTGGTGTTATTCTCTATATCTTGCTTTGTGGAGTTCCTCCTTTTTGGGCTGGTAATTTTACTTTCCCAAAACCCTGAAAAAAAAAAAAATACATACATTTTATTCTATCTATATATATGCTCGGATTTGTTTGACATTTGTTAACCTCCTTCCAAAAAACTCTAAAAATTTTAGGTGAAATATCACGTCATATTATAAATTATTCAATCATGATTTTTCATGATATATAGTAATTAATTATCTGAATTATGGGTATGCATTATAATTAACATACGAACATGTCAAATTATAATTGATAATCCATAATTTGACATTTTCAACCTAATTCACTTAAGAATTTCTCAAAAAAAAAAAAAAAAAAACTCATTGAATTTGGGAAAGCTGCTAGGTAGAAATTTCAAACTGTTTTTGTTACATATTTGAAATTTTTTAAAGGGAAATGGATGCTATTATGGATTTAAACTACATTATTACAAGACAGATCCTTGACTCCTAAGCTTCTGGTTTATTTTTTTGCGTCAGTATTAAAAAAATTAAAATTGCTTTTTGAAAAAAAAGAAAATTAAACAGTAATGCCTTATAAAAAATTTTCAATTTAGCTTAAGTTGGAGTTGAGTTTTAATGCGGGATTTTGTGCAATATTATTGTATGACTAGTACAGAAACTGAAGAAGGGATTGCACATGCAATTGTTGGAGGCAAAATAGATTTTACAAGAGATCCTTGGCCTAGGGTTTCTGAAGATGCAAAGGATCTCGTCAAGAATATGCTTGATCAAAATCCTTACAGCCGATTTACTGTTCAAGAAGTACTTGGTAATTACTTTTGCATTCTTTTTTTACATCAAAATTTAAAAAAAAAAAGATCGTTAGGATTTAAATTCTTAACCTCGTATTTACTGTGAAGAACACCCTTGGATACACAATGCAAGCGATGTTCCAAATGTGTCATTAGGAGAGAATGTAAGAGCAAGAATTAAGCAATTTTCATTGATGAACAAGTTCAAGAAGAGAGTTCTTAGAGTAAGATTTTGGAACTATTTCTTGAATAATTCTATATGTTTAAAGGGATTTTCTTCATAAAATTATTATTATTTTTTTTTTTTTAGGTTGTAGCAGACAACTTGCCGGATGAACAAATAGATGGGATCAAAAAAATGTTTAATATGATGGACACTGACTGCAATGGACACTTATCCTTTGATGAACTCAAAGAGGGCCTCCAGAAGATTGGACATTCTCTCCCTGATCTTGAAGTTCGGATGTTAATGGATGCAGTATGTTTCGTTTATTTATTCAGTATTATATAACAAATTGTTAAAAGGAGAGAATTATGTGAAGTTTAAGCCTGCATTGCAAAGAAACAAGAACTCGATCACTTTCTATATGCTTGGAAATTTGTGTATTCAGCTCTTTCAAAACTGCAGTTTCCTAAGCTCTATAGAGCTCAAAAACAGTTTACTAAAAGCATTTTAAATTACCAATGTAACAGGTATTGAGAGAGCTTTTCCCCATAGGTCCTCGAAGGGATATAGGATACTGGGTTTTTAGGGAAAAAAAGCAATTTTTTTTTTTTATAAGTATTGAATATTACTGTTACAACGAAAATTCAATTTTATATATATATATATATATGTTGCTTTCAAATTCTTCTAGTTAGATTTTCTTTTTTTTTTTCACTTTAACCATATAAAAATTTTATGGCATGTACAAGGCGGACAACGATGGAAATGGCTTATTATGCATAGATGAGTTTCTGGCAATGTCGATTCATCTGGTAAAGATTGGGAACGACGAGCATCTCTCTCAAGCTTTCAAATTCTTTGATAAAAACCAGTCAGGATATATCGAGTTTGATGAGTTGAGAGACGCCATGGTTGAAGATAATCTAGGTCCCAATTACGAGCAAGTCATCAGAGATATCATTTCCGACGTTGATCTTGATAGGGTAATTTTCTCTCTCAAATACATTAATAGATAATAAATTCGATGTACTAACTGCATACTTTCCGTTTTCTAATTACTATTTCTTTTGGGAATTTCCTGCACAGGATGGTCTAATCAGTTACGAAGAATTTAAGATAATGATGAAAAGTGGCATGGACTGGAAAATGGCTTCAAGACAATATTCAAGAGCAATGTTCAATGCACTGAGCATGAAAATACTCAAAGACAAATCTATGCAGATCAAAAAATAACTTTTCTTTTTCTTTTTTTGTTTTTTTCTCCTGAGGCAAAATATAATTTGTAAGCAATGATGAAATGAATCATTTAGCAAGCACAAAGCAAATTGTGCTATAATTACTTGCTTGGCTTTTTGTATTAATTATATAGGGGAATTTTGGATACAGAAGGCAAAGTGTAAAAGAACTATTTGAAGATAGTAGTGTCAGTTTTGATTCTGAAATTGAATTTGACCTGTTTCTAATATGATAATTATGGGCAGAATGATTTTGATTGCTGAGATTTTGAAACTCAGGGTACCCCAAAAAAAAAAAAAAAAAACAAATAATAAATCATTGAAATGCTACCACGCATCATGCGTGCTAGTTCACAAGGTACAGATGCCTGATTGCCAGCGAACCATATTTTCCATGTTAGATATTCACCAAATCACAAATTACTAGTTGAATATTCTGTGCTTCAATCATACACATACAGTAAAGCATCAACACCTGCTAGCAGATATTTCTCAACACATTTTCATCGATAACGATGAATTCAGAGAGATGAAAACCAAATATTCGTTCAAATACTTGATGAATAGAGCATCTAACAAGCCAAAGGCATGAAAGAAATCACATCTTTCTCGTTAACATCCAATAAAAAAGAAACCTTTAACATCAAAATTTACAGAAATAAAAATATAATTTCCACGGGAAAGTATCCAAGAAACAAGATCCATATCGATACGATTCTGCAAACGAACAACAACAATATTCCAAATACAAAACACATACTGGAGGACTTTCAAAGGCTATTAGTAACTATATTTCAAAGAGACACTGGCACTAACCTCAATTTGTTTAAAACAAACAGTTTTGGAACTAAACAAAGGCATATCTCATCTGAGATTTAAGTACTGAGAAAAAGATCACAGAACCATGATCATTAAGCAGTTTGTTGGACCTACAGTTTTCTTTGACAAACAAGCATATTTGCTTTCATGGAGAGATTGTATAAATTATTATAAGTAACAAAAACATGATGCAGAACCTCAAATCTTTTAATAGATGAGATTATATACACTACACCATACTTGGTGCATCCCTCAAAACACGCAAGGGTTCGAAAAGAGGTTTTCTTTTTTCTTTTTCCCCAATCCTTCATACATTTAATTACAATTCACACATTGAGCAGCCGCATAAAAAGATGAGCCACCAGACCTTTAAATACAAAGAATCCTCCAGAATCATCCCATTTGATTTTACCTACCTTGGAGAAGTAGGTAGTCCAAGTGGATCTCACCAACAAAAGGATTTAGATGTTTAAACAGTTTTAGCTGCATAACTGTCACATGGTGGCTCACTTGGACCTGGAATAGTTGGATTAATCGCCCATCATTCTGCTGGAATCACCAGGTTTACCATTTCCTTTTCCTCTTCCACATTTTCCCTTGCCAACACCTGCATTTTTTGAGCTTCTTGTCTTGCTACAGGCACCATGAGAGTCCACATCTGCCAGACCATTCTCCAATGCTCTAACCAGATTCTCAAAGTAATTTTTCGTGACACTGTTGCAATCAGACATGTAAATGAGGTAAACTTTGTGAAACTTGGACAATAAATCTCATTAATGTTCCCACCTTTTTGAAAAAAGTGGAAAGACTTCTTTAAATGATTATGATATATCAGCCCATACCAGAATTTCACAAGAGTAACTTCCTAATAAGTGGGGCAGTTTTCAATTAGTATCTGACATTCAATATAATTATTCAGTTTATGCATGCGAGTCTATGTGTACATGTGTGCGTGCATGTGCGCGCGCAGAGAGAGAGAGAGAGAGAGAGAGAGAGAGAGAGCAAAAGGGGGATGCGACAGCCACAACAAAATTGGAGAGAGAAATGAAAATAAAATAACCAACATCTGAAGAACAAATCAACTTTTTATGTACAAGTGCATACCCAAGCACAACCTGTCCAAATAAGATGTCAAAACCATCACCAAAGAAAATGCATTGTCTTGGAGTTCAGAAAAATCTTTAGACTATCATTATTTATTTGGGATTAACTTAGATACATGGAAGAGTAAAGCTAACTCGTGTGTCACATAAATGAGGTGGTTAAGGTGTTAAATATTCTTTTTCAAACAAAAGAGTAATATTAATGGATTCCTCAAATGTCAAATTATTTATTAGATGTCTCATAAATTGCTTTAGTTTATAATTGAGCCCATGGCTCCAGTTAGTTAAATAGATCATAATAATTATATATATATAGAGAGTATTTCACAAAGGAAAACATACAATTGCAATTTTATGTTATTACAAGTAATTTTACCAAGTTGCAGGTCAAATCTTTACCTAAATATACTTTTCTAACATTTTATCCAGTAGCATTATATCTATTCAATGAATTTCTGTTAATGTTTTTAAGCATTAATTAATTGAAAAGCAAGTCATGAGTCGATTAAAAAAAAAATTGCGCATTTGTTAATATTTCAATTAAAATATTCTAATAAGCAAGTCTCTTCTTATGTCTAATTGACTGCATAGAGATCTATCCATTTATTTCAGTAGTGTTAAGGCATTGAGATTTATTTTGGATACATTATTTCACATTTTGCTAACAAGTTTATTTTAATTAATATTTTGCAAATGTGTAATTCAGCTTGTAGGAGAAGCTACAGTTTGAAATTTGAATTTTTTGCTTTATGTCAAGTCAAGCTGAAATGTAATCATGAACATGTGTACTAAACTATAGATATATTTTGGAATACAAAAAGCAGCCTCTCATATATGTGTGAGAGAGATCAGTTTCAAGAGTAGATTTTTTCCTCTCAAGTTTTCTCTTTTCTGGTTTTCTATTGTGCTGTGTTCTTGTGATATTCTACTATTTTTATGTTTTCTGGTTCAACAAATGGTATCAGAGCCTTATTCTTAAGGGCTGTGAGATATTTCCAGTTGAGTGAGAGAGTTTAAACACTTGAGAGTTTAACCACCTGTGAGATTAAACACTTGTGAGTTTCTTTTTCTCTTTTCTGATTTAAATTGTGAGTATGGCTTCTGGTAGTTTTTCTCAAGCTACACCAGTTTTCATAGGCGAAAACCATCAGATATGCGCTATAAAGATGAAGGCATATCTACAGGCTCTAAGTTTATGGCAAGCTGTTGAGGTGGGAAGAGATCCTCCTCCACTTAGGCCAAATCCAACCTTGGCACAAATCAAGATACATGAAGAAGAGAAGGCAAAAAAGCCTAAGGGCCTTACTTGCTTACATGCTGCTGTATCAGAAGCCATTTTTATGAAGATAATGACTTTTGAATCACCAAAGGAAATTTGGGACTATCTCAAAGAAGAATATGATGGCAGTGACAGAGTCAAATCTGTCGGGCTCTTAACTCTTAAACGAGAACTTGAGCTCTTGAAGATGAAAGACAATGAAGGAGTGAAGGATTACTCGTCAAAGTTGATGAAAATAGTCAAATCAGATCAGGCTACATCGTGAGGTTTTTCCAGATCAAAGAGTTGTTGAGAAAATTATGATCAGCCTTCCTGACAAGTTTGAGGCCAAGATCTCAGCAATTGAAGAGTCATGTGACTTGAATAGACTCACAATTGCTGAGTTAATAAGCAAACTGCAAGCTCATGAGCAAAGAGCCAATATGAGATCTGAAGAAGTGGTTGAAAATGCTTTTCAAGCAAAGCAGAAAGGGAAGAAATTTTTTTCAAGCGATAACAAGAAGCCTGTAGTTATGGGATTTGTAAAAAAACAAATCATTTGGAGAAAAATTGCTGGCAAAATGGCAAACCTGCAATTCAATGTAGATTTTGCAAGAAGTGGGGACGTGTTGAGAGGTATTGTAGGAAAAAACAAAACCAAAATCAACAACAGTCTATTCAACAGGCTAATTTTTCAGATGAACAAGAAGAAAAAGAAGAGAAGTTGTTTATAGCCTCTAATTTTGACAAGGTTGAGCTTGGTTTATTGATAGTGGTTGCACTAGCCACATGGTAAATGATCAAAATCTTTTCAAAAACTTGGATAAATCAGTTACAACTAAAGTAAGGATGGGAAATGGAGCTCTTGTTCAAGCTGAAGGCAGAGGTTCTGTTGTTGTTCACTCCAAACAAGGTACTAAACTCATTCATGATGTCCTGTATGTACCTAGCTTGGAACAAAATCTTTTAAGTGTACCTCAGATGATTAGAAATGGATATTCATTATCTTTTAAAGGTGATTTCTGTGTAGTTTATGATCCATATGACTGTGAATTAGCTAGAGTCAAAATGATTGATAATAGCTTTCCCATAGAATGGGAAAAAATTAATGATCATGTTTATAGTGCTAAAGAAGATTAGAGTTGGGTTTGGCATAGGAGGTTTGGGCACTACAATTTAAAATCCTTGAAGTTTATGTTGTTAAATCAGCTAGTTGATGATTTGCCTTGTATTTCGGTGTCAAATGAGGTGTGCGAGTGTTGTCAAATTGGAAAGATGCATAGAAAGTCTTTTCCAATTAACAAAGCATGGAGGGCAAGGCATAAATTGGAACTTGTTCATTCAGATATCTGCGGGCCTATGCAAACACCTTCTCTCAATGACAACAAGTACTTTGTGTTGTTTATAGATGACTACACCAGAATGGTTTGGGTTTAGTTTATTAGCAACAAATCTCAGATTTTCTCAATGTTCCAGAGATTGTTGAGACCCAATCAGGTTGCAAAGTTAAGAACCTGAGAACAGAGAATGGCAAGGAATACATTTCAAGTGAATTTGCTAGCTTTTGTAAGCAGGCCAGTATCGTTCATCAATTTACTGTGCCATATACTCCAGAGCAGAACGGAGTTTCGGAAAGGAAGAACAGAACTATTGTTGAGATGGCAAGATGTATGTTGCTTGAAAAGAAGCTCCCGAAGTTCTTTTGGGCAGAGGCTGTTAACACAGCTGTCTACCTTCAAAACAGACTACCAACAAGGTCTGTACATGGTATGACTTCAATTGAGGCATGGAGTGGAGTGAAACCATCTGTCAAACACTTGAGGATCTTTGGCTCCATATGTTACACTCATATACCTGCTGAGAAGAGGAAGAAGCTTGATGATAAGGCTGAGATAGGCATTTGTTTGGGCTATGCAGCAAATTCTAAAGGGTATAGAGTGTACAATCTTAAATCCAGAAGATTGTTGTTAGTAGGGACATTAAAGTGGATGAAAATGCTGTGTGGGACTGGAACAAGGAGCTAATTGTAAAGGTGTGTGACTCAACCCCAAGAACAGCTATATTTGAAAATGAAGAGGTGGAAGTTCAAGAATCGGATAGTTAAGAAGAACCACCAGTTCCAAAGACTAAGTCGCTTCCTGAGATTTATGAGAGATGCAACTATGCTGTGTTAGAACCATCCAACTATGAAGAAGCTTCAAAGATGCAAGTCTGGAATCAAGCAATGCAGGAGCAGATTTCCATGATTGAAAAGAATAATACATGAAAGCTTGTAGACAGACCAATTGAGAAGAATGTAATTGGAGTAAAATGGGTATATAGGGTGAAATTAAATCCTGATGGTTCAGTTTTCAAGTATAAAGCAAGGTTGGTCGTAAAAGGTTGCAAGGCATGAGACAATCAGATTGCTCATTGCAATTGCAGCAAATCTTGGCTGGAAAATCTATCATCTTGATGTAAAGTCAGCTTTTTTAAATGGTGTGTTGCATGAGGATATCTTTGTTGATCAGCCAGAAGGCTTTGTTATTGCAGGTGCTGAAAATAAAGTTTATAAGCTTGAGAAAGCCTTGTATGGGCTCAAGCCTTGTATGGGCTTAAACAGGCTCCAAGAGCTTGGTATAGTAGAATCGACACTCATCTCACCAAGCAAGGTTTCAGGAGGAGTGAGAATGTGGCTACTGTCTATGTCAAATGTTTGGGTGCTGAAAAAATCATTGTGGTTTCTTTGTATGTTGATGATTTGCTGGTTACTGGGAGTGATCCTCATTTGTTGATGCAGTTCAAGCGAGACATGGAGAGGGAATTCGAGATGTCAGACCTAGAAATTATGAAATATTTCTTAGGAATAGAGATGTATCAATGTGCTTCAGGTATTTTTCTATCTCAAAAGAAATATGCCTTGGATATGTTAAAGAAATTCCAGATGGAAAGGTGTAAAGCTGATGCTACTCCATTGGTTCTAAATGAGAAATTGTCAAAAGTTGATGGCGAAGAAAAGTGGATGCTTCAGTTTATAGAAGTTTGGTTGGCAGCTTGCTGTACTTAACTGCAACCAGACCTGAGTTGATGTTCTCAGCAAACCTTTTATCAAGGTTTATGCATTCCCCCAATAAAGCTCATCTTGGTGCAGGCAAGAGAGTTCTGAGATACTTTAAAGGTACTTGTGATCTTGGTATATGGCTCTTGAAAGAAGGAAATGTGAATTTAAAAGGTTATGCCGATAGCAAATGGGCAGGCAGTCCCAATGACATGAAGAGCACATCTGGTTATGTTTTTTCTCTGGGTCTGGGGTATTTTCATGGTGTTCAAAAAAGCAAGAAGTGGTTGCACAATCAACAGCAGAGGCTGAATATATTTCCACTGCTGCAGCTGCAAACCAAGCCATTTGGTTTAGAAAAATTTTATCTGATTTGAAGATGATTCAAACTGAAGCTACCATGATTTTCTGTGACAACAAATCTGCTATTGCTATTGCTAGAAATCCTGTTCAACATGGGAGAACAAAGCACATAAACGTTAAGTTTCATGCCCTTAGGGAGGCAGAGAAGAATACTGAAATCAGCTTGCAACATTGCAGTTCTGAGGAGCAACTTGCTGATATATTTACTAAAGCTCTTCCAAGAGCTAAGTTTGAAGTTTTAAGGGCCAAACTTGGTGTTTCCAAGAGAGATCTCAAGGAGGAGTGTTAAGGCATTGAGATTTATCTTGGATACATTATTTCACATTTTGCTAACAAGTTTATTTTAATTAATATTTTGTAAATGTGTAATTCAGCTTGTAGGAGAAGCTACAGTTTGAAATTTGAATTTTTTGCTTTATGCCAAGTCAAGCTGAAATTTAATCATGAACTTGTGTACTAAACTATAGATATATTTTGAAATACAAAGAGCAGCCTCTCATATACGTGTGAGAGAGATCAGTTTCAAGAGTAGATTTTTTCCTCTCAAATTTTCTCTTTTCTGGTTTTCTATCGTGCTGTGTTCTTGTGATATTCTACTATTTTTATGTTTTCTGGTTCAACAAGTAGACTTGCAGGAAAATGCATCTTCTTAAAATAAACAACAAAAAAAACCTCCCAAAGGAGAATCTTGCAATACATCTTTCACCACAAATAAAAATTAAACATCAATAAAATTTCAGTAAGTACCTGGTCAGCCCAGCTAACTTTGTACGGAACCCATCAAACTCCTTTGAGGGGCCATCAGCATCGACGAACTGCTGTAACTCCTTTTCTGTGCATTGATGAAGCCTTTCCAAACCAGACTCAGCCTCACCTAAAGAGAACACATAGATGTTTCAAACCCACTTCTTTCCTTTAACTGTATATACACCCAAGACACCTATGTGGGTTGAACAAACAACACCTAGCAGATTCCATTAGGTTGCAAGACCATTAACAACAATTCTCATATGATCCCTGCTAAATGTTAAAAAATATATACCTTGCAAGTACTCGAAAAACTGTCTCTTAGCATGCTCATGCTCAGGTAGATAATACCCATATGCATAGGTCCATTTCAGAACTCGCCTGCATTCAACAATCTGTGAACAACAGGAAGACAATATTAAAAAAATCAGAAACATGGCCTCTTTTGTATATTCCTGTCACCCTCTGTTTTTCCCTTTCCTAAAGCACAATCCCAACAGAGTGGCTTGTTTATTCATATCACAGACAACTAACATTAGATTTACCTGAAGCCAGGCTTCTGTAATAAACTTGAGCTGAGACTCGGGTGTGCAATATATGTCACTGAGTTTCTCAAGCTGGGGAAAAAAAAATCAAGAAATCAATATCATATATACTCCATCAGCATTGAAACACACCCTATTAGTAAATTTAGGTGACAAGTATATGAGTATTCACAACAATATTATGATGCAACTCATTTAGAAGAAAATTGATCATACAAGGTCGTTTACAGGAAAAGGAGAATATGATGCAGATAATACTCAGAGAATATTGTGGTGAGAAGAATTGCACATGAGAAATAAAGCATACAGAATATACACAGGTTAAGCTCTGTTAGAAAAAATAGTCATCAAGGCATAGTCATCAAAGGTGCAAGGTGTATTAAGTTGCAAAGGAGTCCTGGACCCCACCCAGACACACACCTGAGTGACACGAGGCACAACAGAAATAAAATAAGGTTTTCAGATCATAATAACACATCTTAGAGATTTGTCAAATTTCATTAGTCTATTTCTTTGTAAGGAGTTGTAATTTTATATATATTCCTTTTATATGTATAACATTGTATGTATAAAGCAAGTCAATCCTTGAAATATTGCAAAAGGAAGCATATATAAAATAACTTAAAAAGGAGAAAAAAAAAATAAATAAAGGAGGCTCATAGAGATTAATGTAGGGGAGGCATGCCTAGCACCTTGCCTAGGGCACATGTCTTAAAAGAAAGGCGTACACCTCAAGTTGGTCGCCGCCTTAGAGGTTTTGAGTTCCCCTAGAGCCAATTACGCCTTACACTTGAGGCACACCCCTTTCGTAACTACGTTCTTTGTAATAAGTTTTAATCTTATATACATTTCTTTTATATGTATAACTTCACAAACATTTAAAGTAAGTCAGTCCCTAAAATATTACAAGGAGTGCCTAATAGAATAACTTGAAAAGGAAATCAACATAGCTCATAAAGATCAAATATAACTGTGGCACTGCCCGCAACAATAGGAGTTGTGCCTCTTGTGCCTTGCACCTGAGGTTCTTGCTGTTCTTTTAGCTTACAATCTCACGGAAGGAGTTAGGTAATCTGTTATTGTCTATGTGAGTAACCCAGCATTTTACTTGATGAGAGACATCAGTTCTTCCTAATAACATGCAATTTGTCGAGTCTAACCAACAGAACATCTTCCAAGCTTATATAAGAAAACACAATTGAAGTATGTGGAGCATCTCTTTACTGCATTCTCTTCTAGGCAAACATCACAAGGCATCATCCTTCAACCACTAGTCACTATAGGAATGCAGATCACGGCCCATTTGGAACAAATGAATTATAAATATAGAATTCATTTATAAATAAATTCCAAGTAAAACTCATTTGCAAATGAATTCTAAAGTTTGTAAAGACGCAACTTAAAATATGAAATTCAATTGGATTCTATGTTTTCTTGTTAGTAATAAATCTATAATTGAATTATTTTTATTCTTATTTCCTAAAATACTCTCAACATAATAAATATAACTAGATAGAATAAAACTAAAAAATAATTACATTTTACACTTATTATTAATATTTATATTTATAAAATATACTAAAAATTAGTTGGAAGAAAAGCCAAAAAAAAAAAAAGCAAAAACATAAAAAAGTCAGAGAAAGAAGTAAGAGGAGAGAGAAAGTGTGTTGTAAGAAGAGAGAAAAAGAGATGAGAGATGAGATAAAAGAGGGAAGGGGAGACAGAGAGAGAAAGCATGAGAAAAAGAAAAAGAAAAAAATAGCATTTTTATCCATTATATATTTTTTTTTTTTGTTAGTTTTGTGGAATTCATTTGAAAATTCCACCTATTTTACTAGAATTTTATTTAGTTATGTTTCATTTCATGAAATTGAATTCAAGAATTGAAATGAACATTTTCTAATTTTCAAACGCAGAACTTTTTAAAAATGCAAAATTCAAAATGAATTTCACAAAATTTTGTAGAGTCCATTCCATAGAATGTCAAATATGAAAATGGCTAGAAATTATACAATTTGAATGAATTATTAAATAAAACACACCAAAATAGATCAGGCAAAAACATACAAATCCATATAATTCAAGATATTAATCAAAATGCATGCAGTGTTGCAAAGTGTAACAACACAAGAAGCTGATATAATTAGCAGATGTAACAGCTTTCCAATACATTGGATGTCCTTTTTGATGAATTTGCTATCTCATTTAAAAATATACAATTGGATAACAAAGTAGAAGACAGAAAAACACTCACTTGCACGGTTTGCATTTTATTTAAATCAGCAAGAGCTTTTTGCCTTGACTGTCACGTAAAGGAAGAAAAAATTTCAGATAATATAAAGATATATTCCAAATGTTAATACATATATAACAATTTACAACTTTAAAATAGATGCAAAACGATAGAAACAATAGAAAAACTTTAGCAGCCAAAAGAACAACACGACTTGATCAGAAATAATCAGGCAGGAAGTGTCTTGGAGATTTGTATGAGGTACACAATTAGTCCCAATCTAATACTTATAAATTGGAGGCTTAGCTATTACTATTAAATACAGAGTTTCTTTTTTATCTGGGTAGTTCCTATCTTAAAAGTGGAAAAAAGACATTTGAAAGATAGCGCAGTAAATTACTCAAGGTATCCTGCTGATCCATATCCACTACTGTAGCTACGAAACAACCCCATCTTACATCCTCACCAATCTCTGGTCAAATTTTCAATTGCTTTCTCCAGAAATCTTCTTCCATTTATTCCCAAGAACACTCACACAAAATATAGTATATCCTACTTGACCTACTAGCATTTCTTCATTCTTCTATCACTTCTTATCCCCCTCCTCCTGCTACCATGATAAATACAAATCATGTTTTTTGGTGTAACAAAACTCAGGAGCCACTAAGACATGCAGACTTGTTCATTATGCAAGCATAAACTGGCTCTTGGTTATGCAGATCAGGCTTCATACTGTCACAAAGATCCAACACAATGTCCAACACAAGCCAAACACAGAGAATTAAGGATCCATTTAGGGTAGGAATCAATAAAGCCCGTATTAGCCCAAGCCTTGCCAAATATGTCGTCAGATAGTAGGCTCAGCCCACTAACCATCAAACCATGCCTGCTCAGATAGTAGGCTCAGCCCACTAACCATCAAACCATGCCTGCCTGGTCAATGATCAACTATAAACACCATTTGAAAAAAAAAATGCATAAAGACCATCCTGCAAAACACTACTAAAACTCCAGATCACCTCTAAATTACAATGAACTTAGACAATCTTTCATTCCGGAATTTGATAGGCCTAATAAGTGTAATATTCAGACCACAATTAATCGAATTAGAATAGATTGGAGGATATAGACAACAAACCATATAACAGAAATAAAGATTTGGATTGCTGTGTTAACAAGTTGACACATACAACAATAACTTCAACTGCATATAGGCAAACCTCAACTAAGTTGCAGAAAGCTTCTATCCTAGCAAAGAGAGTTCATTCCAACAACAAACCATATAACAGAAATAAAGATTTGGATTGCTGTGTTAACAAGTTGACACATACAACAAAAACTTCAACTGCATAAAGGCAAACTTCAACTAAGTTGCAGAAAGCTTCTATCCTAGCAAAGAGAGTTCATTCCAACTCCCACTCTATAATCTTCTGAATGAAGCCGGAAAATTTGTTCTCCAACAAGGAAAAATCAGCTTTAATGAAAGCAAAATATTTCAGCTTCACCGTATGTACAGTAAGAAGATGATGAGGTGAATAAAAAAGGGGGTAGAGGAGAAAGGGGCATTTACTAGTTGGGTTAGAGAAGATTAGTAACAGGGAAAAAGATGGGTCAAAGCAAATTCAATGGCTTTTTCTACAACGCCAAAAAAATTTAAGCAATATATTCCTTTCTCCCCTCTAAGGCTCTCCTGCATCACCTAAACAAATTAAGAGAACGTAAATTTTTTCGTACTTTTCTTTTTTCATTTTCCACTTCCCTATTTCTAAGAGCTAAAGAATGCAGGTTAACAATTACAAGTTACAAGATTAAACAATTATAGTACAAAATAAGACTAAGAAATAATTTTAAGTAAAAACTTTATCATAAGAAATGCCATAACATTGCCAAAAAAAAAAAACAGCAATAGATCCCAAAAACTCTGCATACCAATTGATTGCTTGCCCACCGTTCATAATAATGAGTGTATCTCTCCAAAGAATTTTTTGCCATTTCTCTCCTCCTCTCCGCTTCATCATACTGAAAACAATAACATCAATTATTTAATCCATGTAGAGAATCAGCTTTTTCCCCACCATTCATAGGAATGGGAGGAGCAGTAAGCAGGATTTATACAAATGTTCCTAATGCCCTTACCGCTCCCTCTTGCTTAGCTGCCTCATATCGATTACAAGCATAGAAACCCCCAGTCCTCTCACCATGATCTGACCATGCACCAAGGCATAGCCTGCATTTACAAATTGACATCCAATGCCTAAACTACACCAAGGATAAAGGAAAAAGCAATTATTGATAAACATAAAAATCCAATAAACATCAAAGTTACCAGCAAAACTCAAATTTACAAGGTGGTGTGCAAGTCATGTGCATACACCCTTGGTTTTTCTCAATTGGTCGCTTGCACTTTGGACAAGGCTTGGAGTTGGCAAGTATCCTGTGCATCATTCAGACATCAACTTATACATCTCATCATCTTACATCTGAAAAATGCACATGTTTATATAATGCCATTGGCAAATATAGAGCAATAAATATTTATGTTTAGCTTGTTTAGGAATGTGAACTATTTGCAACAGTTCAAAAGGTCAGTCTAAGAAAACAGCAAAATTATTATCCATGCAAACAAGCTCCCTTTACCTGACAAGCACAATTACCATCTAATGAGATTGTGATGTAGAACCCTAAGTTCTCACACCTAAAACACTTCTATTCAACTGAAAAACCATATGCCTATAGAGGCTACAACTTTAAATAGAGAAACTAAAATAGGAAAATTGCTAAATAGGTCTATTAAAATATAAAATTTCTAATAATCGTACTAACCACAAATTACTTATTAAATTTCCTGCAACTAAAAGAGTGATAATTGTGAATAGGCCATTGAGATTACGATTCAGACTTGGACTACACTATGAGGAGGAATATAAATTACAACAGATTATCTAGAAGACATTACAATATCTGTGTGTTTGCGTGCATGAGTGTGTGTTTTATGTGCATATACATGTGATATGGACAACAATTTGTGAGCACACACTGCGTGTATACATCTCATATCACTTCATAACTTGTAATTAATGACACAGTACCTACTACAAGACCCCTGCTCCACTTTAATCCAGAAAAAATTTTGCCTACACATGACTACTCTCTTTCATCAAATCATGGATAAATAATTTAATTGATAACAGCATAGAAAATGCCTGATCCTAATCTCTTCCAAAGCTATAAAGAGAACATTCATAAAATATCCAAGCTTTTTGTTTCAGATAAAGAAGAAATTGTATTGCGTTTTGGAAAATGTAACCTATCATAGTTAATTGCAACAATTCTCAATCAACATTATAGCCTTATATGTGAACCACGATTATCCTCCTAATCAATCATAGTGCAAAATTTTCTTAAAATAAAAAAATGCAAGAAAATACCTCGTACAAAATCTTCTACCATGCAAATTAGGCCATATAGCAAGTCAACATTCTAAATCTAGCAAATGCACAAAGCAAGACCAATAGAAAATTATAACATTCCATACCCACAAATTATCACAGGAGAAAAGACACAGGCAACAAATTACTTGGGATAAATCCAGGCAAACATGATCATAAGATACAGCTTTAGGTGAATAAACATATTCTCTACCAATTCATGTTTTCAGACTCAGCACTGTTCTTCAAAATCCACTTTGAAACAGTTCCACAGTCCACTGGGCGGTGTGCTTCCTCTGTACACTGTAATAATTCAATGGCTCTTATTAATCAGTTTATAGGAATTAATTTTTAAGCACTAGGATAATCAACAAGAACTTCAAGGAAACATACATTCCAGCAAAAGCTATATGAACAAAGGCAGGAAACATCAAAGCTTCCATCACCAGCAGCAAAATCAACAGCATACTCACATCCAGGAGCAGGACACCACTTGGTCTAAAATTATACAAGAAAACAATGAACAACAGTCAGAAGT
This sequence comes from Reutealis trisperma, assembly GCA_947687605.1. Lineage (NCBI taxonomy): Eukaryota > Viridiplantae > Streptophyta > Magnoliopsida > Malpighiales > Euphorbiaceae > Reutealis > Reutealis trisperma. The sequence continues at coordinate 1,705,545 of CANTUT010000278.1, forward strand.
ACAGCAAACATTGAAGGAAGCCCAAAAGAACCAGTTATTCACCAGCCCAATGCTTTCAGCATCAGAATAACATGTTTAAATGTAATATCAGTAATATCAAGGAGCTTGAAGAAATATTTTGGTGGAAAAGGAGCAAAGAACTATAGAAAAAAAAATCATGAAAACATCCAAACTGAACAGCATTATAACATTTCTTTGCAACTCATATTCGAAATCTTGGCAAATTTTCACAAAACACTTCATTAACCAGTGTACTAGTCAACATGGCAAGAAGTGCTTTTGGCATTAACTTCAATGGCACATTGGGGAAGACATTACAACCTTTGGGAATCCTGACAACATACTGTATAAAGAAATGGATGCAAATGAAAGGAATGCTAATTAGACTTAAAAAAAAAAAAAAAAAAAAAAAAAAAAAAAGAGAAAGAAGCATTGCCTAACTTTCAATCTCTGACATGTCAGAAAATATTAAAGTGTGAAAGAAATCAATCATTTATGATTCAATAAAATATAACAAAGGGATATTACCGCTTCAAATCCCAGAAATACCTTTCTGTTGTCTTCAATGTAGGATCTAAGAAGATAACGACAGTACTTATCCTTATCTTCATCAGATGCTAATAAACTTATCATGTCTTGACCAATAGCAGCTCGACAAGATGGATCAGGGCATCTCAGCATCAAACATCCAGGACCATCATTAATGGTTGTACTAATGTAACCTAGCAAAATAACATATCACAGAAGGTTAAGGAAAATCATAGTATAATGGGCAGAAGAGGTTAAAATTATCCATCATGACAATAAATATTTGAGACTATCAATTACTTTAAACAAAATGAAAACTGACACTGTTTTTTAGAAATCAAAGTATATACATGGTCCAAATTAAAATGAAGATTTTTCCTTTTTTATAAGTAACAAAGATATGAAAGAAAAACAGCAAGGGTTGGCACTGACACAACAAGTACGCTAGAAGTGTTCAAAAGGAAAATAAAAAACAAAGGGGAAAAAAGGACCAAATATCACTCCCTTAAATCTATTAAATTAATTAATCAGTGTAAAGTCTGTATATTCACTTGATATTTAGGGTTTACATAATATGGGAATATAGACAAGTTATCTAATTCTATATTAGGAAACTACCCGCTAAATAGGCACAGAATCATGATCCTATAATATTTACAGATACTAAAAGATACTAAGAGAAATTTTCCTAACACTCCTCCTCAAACTGGAGCATTGATATTTATCATGCACAACTTGTTACAAATATAATTCACTCGATTCCCATTCAAAGGTTTAGTAAAGATATCTCCTAGTTGTTCTTCAGTCTTCACATGCCCAGTGGAGATGAGATTCTGTTATACCTTCTCACGAACGAAATGACAATCAATCTCTATATGTTTAATTCGTTTATGAAATACCGGATTACAAGCAATATGTAGGGCAGCTTGATTATCGCACCACAACTTAGCTGGCATAGAAGTCTTGAGACCAACTTCTGTTAAAAGCTGATATATCCAGATTATCTCACAAGCAGACCGTACCATAGCTCTATATTCTGATTTAGCATTGAACCGAGACACCACATTTTGTTTCTTACTTTTCCATGAAACCAAATTCCCTCCAACAAAAATACAATAGCCTACAGTAGATCTACGGTCAATCTTAGATCCTGCCCAATCTACATCTGAAAAACACTCAATGTGAGTGTGCTCGTGATCTTTATATAGTATCCCAAGGCCTAGAGGTCCCTTCAAATAACACAAAATTTGTTCTAATGCTTTCCAATGTTGAATTGTAGGACTAGACATAAATTGATTAACAACACTGACTAGATAAGCAATATCATGTTGAGTTACTGTAAGGTAGTTTAATTTCCCGACCAATCTCCTGTGCTTTTCTGGTTCTTCAAACAAGTCCCCATCTTTTGTCAACTGCAAATTAGGCATCATAGGAGTACTACATAGCTTAGCTCCAGTCTTTCCTGTATCAATCAAAAGATCAAGCACATACTTTCTCTGAGATAAGAAAATCCCTTTCTTACTTTTGGTTACCTCAATCCCTAGGAAGTATCTCAATGCCCCTAAGTCTTTTGTGTGAAATTGACTAATGCTACCAAATGCAGATTGCCTATAGAAAACCGAATGATCAGACTGGCATTTCTACATTCCAAATTTCTCCACTACAAAACTAAATTTGTCAAACCAAGCCCGAGGACTCTGTTTCAGACCATAAAGAGATTTTCTGAGTCGACGCACCTTCCCATACTCCCCCTGACCAACAAACCCAGGAGATTGCTCCATATAAACTTCCTCTTGAAGATCACCATGCAGGAAAGCATTTTTGATATCTAATTGATGCAAAGACCAGGTATATGTAGCTGTCATAAAGATCAACAACTGAACAGAGGTTAATTTAGCAACAAGAGAAAAAGTATCAAAGTATTCGACACCATAAGTTTGAGCATAGCCTTTAGCCACAAGACGAACCTTAAGCCGAGCCACTGAACCATCAGAGTTGAACTTGAAATCAAACACCCACTTGCATCCTACAACCGTTTTTCCTGCAAGCAAATCCACTAAATCCCACGTAGCATTAGTATCTAGAGCATTCATCTCCTCTATCATATCATCACACCAGCCAGGATGAGCTAAGGCCTCAGGAATATTTTTGGGAAGAGATACAGAATCTAAGGATGCAACAAAAGAAGTAGAAAAGAGGACAAATTATCATAAGAAACAAAAGACGAGAAAGGATAAGTGCACTGGCGCCTACCTTTGCGCTGGGCAATAAGAATATGAAGATCATTGTGTTCTGAACCTGATGCCGAAGAAGATAGTGGTTCCACACATGGATCAAGAAGGTCTTGCCTCCTAGAATAGACCTGGCGAATGGGGGGGTTTTGGTCGGGGTTGAGGCGGCTGAGATGGTTCAGGTAGTTGAGATGATGATTGATCAGGAGGTGTTGAAAAGGAACTAGTTTGTGTATGGGTGATAGCATAAACCAACAAATCATCATCCTTCCCCTTACGAAAAGAAGTAGAAGAAGCGGAAAAGAATAGTAGATGTTCATGAAAAGTAATATCAACAGACACAAGATATTTGTGGATACTAGGACAATAATACCTATAGCCCTTTTGCAAAAGAGAATAACCCAAAAAGACACATTTTAAGGATTTGGGATCAAGTTTAGTGACCTGCGGTAGAACATCATGAACAAAATAAGTACTCCCAAAAATTCTAGGCTCAATAGGGAACAAAGCTTTAGTAGGAAATAAGACAGAATAAGGAATCGCACCCTGAAGAAGAGATGAAGGCATACGATTTATTGGGAAACAGGTTGTGGAAACTACATTGGCCCAAAATTGTTTTGGAACATGCATTTGAAAGAGCAGCGCTCTAGCTGTTTCAAGAAGATGTCTATTCTTTCTTTCTGCCACACCATTTTGGGATGGTGTGTCAACATAGGAAGTTTGGTGTAGAATACCATTCTGAATCATGTATGTTTGAAAGGTTTCTGACAAGTATTCTTTGGCATTATCACCCCTCAAATTTTGTGTAGACATATGAAATTGTGTTTTAATTTCAGCACAAAAAGCACTAAAATGAATAAAAATTTCAGAACGATTTTTCTTTAAATAAAGCCAAGTTACGAGAGAAAAATCATCAACAAAAGTAACAAAATACTTGAATCCAGTTTTAGACACAACAGGACACGAAACTCAAACATCAGAATGAACTAACTCAAATGGAGCACTAACTCGTTTATTGACTCGAGGGACAAAAGACAGATGGTGATGTTTGGCAAATTGACAAGACTCACAATCTAAAGAGGAAAGACTTTGAAACTGAGGACACAACTTCTTCAACATAGGCAAGGAAAGATGTCCCAACCGACAATACACTTCAAAAGCAGGTAAGACACTAGAGCAAGCAATTGACTTAGGCACGTGACTATTCAAAATATAAAGACCTCCTGATTCACACCCCTTACCAATAATCTTCTTCATCAACAGATCCTGAAAAAGACAGTAATGGGGAAAAAATGAGACAGAACAGTTCAAGGCACAAGTAATTTTGTTGACAAAAAGTAAGTGAAATGCAAATTTAGGTAGCCCCGAGAGGAAAGACTTTGAAACTGAGGACACAACTTCTTCAAAATAGGCAAGGAAGGATGTCCCAACCAACAATGCGCTTCAAAAGCATGTAAGACACCAGAGAAAGCAATTGACTTGGGCACATGACTATTCAAAATGTAAAGACCTCCTTATTCACATCCCTTACCAATAATCTTCTTTGTCAATAGATCCTGAAAAGGACAGTAATGGGGAAAAATGAGACAGAACAGTGATAGAGGAAGATGAATTCTTTAGAGCTTCCTGATACTGAGTGAATTTAGCATACTCGTCTGCAAAAATAGTAAATGTCTGCTCTATTGGGATGGGTGCAGTAGCTGCCACATTCGCCAAAGATGTTTTTGAATTCTTGTTCTGTAGTTTGTGACAACACACTTGGTATGACCCAGCTCATGACAATAGTAACACACAATATGACCAATATCTCAACTCAGATAGTTCTAATTCCCAGTTCCTCCCCCTCTGATATTATTTCTAAAATTTGATCGTCCATTGTGACGACCTATAAGAGCACTCGAATATTGTACTGAAGAAGTAGAGCCTATACAAGTATCAGTGCGAAGCACTCTGGAAACGGCGTCTTGAAGAGAGGAAATTTGACACCCGACAAAATTGGAGATTTAGAGACCTCAAATCGAGAATCAAGTCCTACTAAAAAACTCATTACTGCCATTTGTTCTCATTGAGCCTGCTGAATTTTTATAACAGAACTGAAAGGAAATAAAATATTTAGCTCTTCATAGGTTCTTTTAAAGGTCATAAAATAAGTTTGAAGGGATTGCTCTTACTGTTCAGCCCAATAAAACATATGACATACTTCATAAATACGAGACACATCACCTTTTCCATAATAGAGACTCTAAATATTTCAACAACTCTTTCACATATTCACAGTGGTTAACTAAACCCACAATCTCATGATCAATAGAATTTTTAATTTGTAAAAACAAACAAGCATCATCTCGCATCCATTCCCAACGATTATTGTCATTAGGGGGATCATCAGTGAGATGATCATCCTGGGTTAAACTCCTTAAATAAATTCAAATGGTTCTGCAACAATCTAAATAATTAGGGCCAATCAATTTATGCTCAGTGATTTTAGTGTTTATAGGAATCACATCCGCAACTACGAAATTCTTTTGATCGTCAGCCATAATCAACCCAAAATAAATCACAAAGCAGAAAGAAAATGCACAAGGAGCCTTAAAAAATAACCAACAGCAACTAAGAAATTCACAAAATTTCAAACCCACAGTAGCAGCAAAAATCCCAAATAAACAGTAAATAATAAGCCTCAAAGGTGTAAGACACGTATGTCGGATGACATAAAAGAGTACCAGAAAGGGCCGGAAATGAAAAGTCGACGCCGTAGAGACTAGTTGGAGGCTGAGGAACCTTCACACGCTCTCACAAGAGCCGACGCGTCGGGACTGAGGCAAAAACTTCAGAAGGCGCATGAGCTTCACGTGCCAATCTTCTAATCACCGGATTATGGGGAGAGGCCAATCGGCAGGTGGCGCTCCTCCCTAGGCAAGTGGTGACAACAAGAACTCACTCCAACTAAGTGACTCAACTATTAAAGCTTCTACTCTCTTGGGCAGAAGCAAAGACAGACCCACACTGCTCACCAGAGCAGAAGAATGTCAAGCCTAACGAAAGTTTACAGAGGCTCTGATATCATATTAAAGTCCATGGGCCCGCACATACGTAGACTTATAAGTGAGCAAGTATTGGAACCCACCTGTATAAAACCAATTAGCTTGTACTAAGTCCAACACCCACTCACTTATAAATATTTTTTATATTCTTATTATTATTCAATGTGGAATTCATTTCCCCACACACCCCCTCAAGTGCAACCGGGCTTAGCCCGTGGCCAATATTAACAAGCCGGTTGACACTTGCTCACAAATGGATCGGCTGGCATCTCTTCTTCAGCTTCGGTCCAGACTGGTATCATCATCAGTCCAACAATGCGGGGCTTGAACATTGGTTCCAGGATCCAGCCCGTTTGGGCATGAAACTCTGATACCATGTAAAGTTTGTATATTCACTTGATATTTAGGGTTTACATAATATGGGTATATATACAAGTTAGCTAATTCTATATTAGGAAACTACCCACTAAATAGGCATAGAATCATGATCCTATAATATTTACAGATACTAAAATATACTAACAGATATTTTCCTAACAATCAGCAGAAAGAAATGATAAATTCCCACTAGGTAAAGACAACAACCAGGATTAGCAGTTTTCCAAAAAAATAACAGATTTAATCTAATCCATCTCATTGAACATTCAAGGATCCTTCTCCATTCACAAACTCCAAAGAACACCAGCTGGCACAACAAATCATTCTCTCTAGAAACATAGTATACCCTTCACTATTTATGCATAACTAACAACCCAAAAAACACTATACAGGGATACAAATTCCTCAATCCACCAGCCCACTCGAACAATCAAGAAGAAAATGATCAACATACTATCTAAATGTTTCTCATAGGAACATTAGCTCTCAACAAGCTTCTTGCTACTAAACAAATCAAAGCACAAATAGAAATTCAGAACTAAAAATCGAGGACACAATAATTGACAAAGAAGATAAAACTATTTTATTAGAACTAGACATGAAATGCACATCAATGTGAAAATCTTAAAAGTGCCTGAGTAAAGTTAAGATCCAATAAATATCAAAGAAGGTTCATCGAAAATGTCATAGGCATACCTGACCAACATGTCCTACAAAAGGGATGGCCACAAGCAGCGGAAGTAATCTTGTCATTCGGAAAGGCTTCAAAACATATGCCACAAGTGATCTGAAAATTTAAAAAAAAAAAAAAAAAAAAAAGGTGTAAGCACAATATCAAGAAATATTATATGAGCTAAACTGAATAAACCGTAACTACACATTAAAAGATTTAAGCACTTACTTCTCTAGCATTGGAAAATTGAACTACTGGCTTGTCCAGCAAGCCAACAGATTTTCGGACTGCCTCCTCATCAGCAAACCATTCATCATGCACTTTACTAACACTCCTGTAAGGCCGGGTTTCATCAGAAAACCAAGAAATGCAAAGCAGTTCTACCATACAGCCCCGTATCATATAAGAATGCAATATGCAGTAGTTTCCCATAAATATTTTCCTTGTATAATTCATATATTACATCTTCCCAAAAGCCAGAAGTTGTAATCAAATTCACCTATCCTGAGATGCAGTGCTGCCCTAACAAGTTAGCAAATCACAAAAGCAGACAGAAATGAGAAAAAATGACAGCAAATACCAATTGTAGTGACGAAGTAAGATGCTTGCATCAAATTTTGATATGGAAAGGACAGTGGACACTCTTGTAATATCATCTTCCTGACGTTGTTTTATATCTGCTTCCTTCAAGAGAATGTAACTTTGCTGAAACAAAAAACATAAAATTTAAAAAGTTAATAGATAAATTGAAAAAGAAATTTAATTAAACTCAAAACCAGAAACAAATGAAAGTAAAAAAGACATATCCATTATAATTATGCCCAACTTCAAGGATTAATAATACAAATACCATACTGCACTTTCTTCTGATGTATTCCCAGGTTCAAATTTTCTTTGAATACAAACACATAGTGTGCAAAAACGAGCATAGACACTTAATTAAGAGAGAGTTATATCTAGCAAAATTTAAAGCCTTACAGCTGTCTGATATTTGGTTCCTCAATAAGAGGAAATATTCAACTCAGCAGCATAGAAGTTGTATACCAAGGAAATGAAAATTTGGAATAACACAACAAAACCATAGAAAGCAGGAAGATTAGCAAATATAACCCAATATTTTGAAAGGATCGGGCTGCTTATAATGTTTGCTGAGCACACAGCCCATCCAGCAACAGCCATGAGGACAGCAATGTAAGCTTCCATATATGTTCTGAAAATAGCATCACCATATATTATTTTGAAATCCTGCAAGACTTCTAAATTTAGAAAATCCAGCAGGCAACAGCATCAAATCTGACCCCTAAGTTAGACTAATGCAGCCACATTAAGGCATGTGGAGCTCAAGAAATGAGCTACTTAAACCCTCCAGGATATCAAAAACCATACCAAAGGCTCTGGGAAAGAAACCAACAACTAAGCACCATTATACTTAAATGGACAAGTCACTATATCCTGAGAACTCGCTAAGCAGATGCATCACTTCATTCATGCATTTCCCAACAACATATCAACACGCTAAACACGCTAACCTCAATTAACCGCAAAACGCTTAAAACCCAAAAATGCAACCCAAATATCCTCTTTTTCCTTTCTCCATTTCCCCTCCTCTCAACAAAAGGGGTCAAATTTTACCTTCACAATTCCTTAACTTCTCGTCAATTATATAAATGAGCACCAAATGGGTTGCAAAAACGAAACCTGGAAATCAAAAGAATTAAAAAAAAAAAAAAATACCTGCGCCCGACCAAACACTGAATCATCAAAATCATCAGCAGCTTCAGCCATGAAGTCATAGTCAGGACCATCATCATCATCATCATCATTCTCGTCTTCCTCATCCTCACCATTGCCATCGCTGTAGTCCATATCGCCACTATAGAAATCATCATCCACTGAATCAACATCGTTAGCGTCCATCATATCGTCCTCCGAATCCATGCCCACACAGCCACAAGAAGAAAAAAGAAACGCAAAATTCCAAAACCCTAGATAAAATTTGAAGGTGTAAGAGTGTTTCGATGGTAAGAAAATGAAGAGAGAAAGGGAAGAAAGAAAAAGAAAACGATCAGAGATGAGAGAAAATTATTTTCAACTTTATCCTCTTCGTAAGTCCTTTCTATTAAAGGTCCATTGCTTTCACGCTCATGCGGTAATACGAACGCTATGCTATTTCTCTTTCCCTTTTTTTTTTTTTTTTGGGCCAAGGCTATTACCCTTTTCTTTGTATAGCAATTAAGGAAATATTTATAAGAAGAAGAAAGAGGAGGAAGAAAGTGGAATAACAGAATAGTTTTAGGGCATGTTTGGAATTGGGTAGAAAGCGAGAGGAAGGAAAATAAGAGAGAAAAATATCTTAATAAAAAAAAATTAAGGTTCACAAATTCTAAGACATTTTTCTCCCTTATTTTCATTCATCTCACTTTTCACTCATTTTCCAAACACTACCTTAGTGACACTAAATAAAGGTAAATTCAATTTTTTTTTGGCTAATTTAATTTTTTTTTCCATGTATTATGTAAAAAATATAGTATTTTTAAAAAATAGTATTTTAATCTTCTAGGCCTAATGGGCAAAACCTGGGGTTTTATCAACATTTTTGACCTCCTCTTGGTAAGGAAATCTTCAACGCTTGTGTTTTTTGGATTGGGAGGGGATCTTTTATCAAAGGTTTCAATGACACCACTATCATTCTAATCTCAAAATGTGATGCCCCTACTACTATGGAGGACTTTTGTCCTATTTCTTTAGACAATGTGTTATACAAAATAGTAGCTAAAGTTTTGGCAAATAGATTGAAGTGTGTCCTTCCTAGTATAATCTCTGAATTTCAATTCATTTTTGTGCTTGAAAGATATATTTATGATAATATTATGGTGGCTTATGAGGTCTTGCACCATATAAAGTGTAAGAGGAATGGGTCAAATGGCGAAGTGGCTCTTAAATTAGATATTAGTAAGGCTTATGACAGGGTGGACTAGAGTTTCTTGGAACACATGATGGAGGCATTAGGATTTTCTTCACAATGGATTTTGAAATACCATGAATTTTCAATTATTTTATAAAATTTTATTTTTGTACGGAAATGTATTATTTTATTAATTTCCTTATTAAAGTAAGAATTAAAGCTATATTTTATTAAATTATAAATATTCATATAATTTGAATATGTATTATTAATGGTAAATTTAGTATAATATTATATATGTGTGTTATTTGATAATGTTAATGTGGATTTTTGGAGAATTGTATTTTGGATTATATTTTGATATTTGAGTATTAATAAAGGTATTAATTATATTATAAGTTTGATTATAGTATTTTATCGGATATTTGGATTTTCGTTATAATTACTATAATTATCGTTAATAATGTTATTGATATATGTTCATGAGTTTATGTTGTAAATTATTATTGATATGTAAATTATGAATTATTGTTAATTATTATTATTATTACTATTATTATTATTGTGTTATTATTGATATTAGTAGTATTATTTTTATTATTATTATTGTTACTACCATTATTAGTATCGGTATTATTATTATTATTATTGTTATTATTATTCTTATTACTAGTATTATTATTATTATATATATAGGATTATGTGTATATAAATATATGTATATATTATATGGTTTAGCATATATATATATATATATATATATATATATAAATATATAACATAAGGGTGTTGTAAGAAAATTAAAAGGAAAAGAAGAAGAAAAGAGGCTTGTGATTGGGCAGTTAGAGCAAAACGGTGAGCTTTGGAATAGTAGGAACGGGACAGCAAGCAGGAAATGAGAAGCATAGGAGAGAGGAGAGAGAAAGGGTGAGGCCGAGAGAGAGAGAGAGGAGGTTGGTGGCATCCCGGCGGGCGATGGCGAGCACCGCCACCACCACTGGGTAGAGGACGGACCGGCGACCTCGAGAGAGGTGGCAGCTCGATGATCGGCGGCGGCACGGCGGCGTACGTGAGGAGAGAAGTACATCCGGCCACCGTAACTTCAAATCAATTTTTTGGCCGATTCCGGCAGCGGAATCCGGCGATCTTGGTGCCGTTTTACTTCTGAGGATGAGAGCTTCATTTTGGTACCTGTCTTGCCCCCTGAGGACCACCGGAGGAGGAGATCGAAAAATACCAAACTGTGACTTTGGAGGCATTTTCCGGTGGCTGGAGGGTGAGTGCCAGCGAGTGGTGACCGTTTTTCTGCTTCTGGAGTTGAGGTGAACCTATTGGTGTGGAATTTCCCCTGCTCCGCCACCACCGGTGGCGGCACGTGGCCAGCCGGCGGTGGCGCGTGGTGCCAGCGCATGGAGAGGTCCAGTGGTTCTGTTTTGACATTCTGGCATGATCCTCGATGTCCGTATGTTCGAAATTTGTGAAAGTTAACTCGAAATCCTTGTTTTTCAGTCGTTATATGAGTTAATCTATGTTTAGTGGTTCTTAGAGTATTTGTTAGGTTGTCGAGTCTGTTCTAGGGTTAAGTGTAATTCTTATCATGTTGATGTTCTCTATTGCGAGGTGTCGGTTACTGGCGTCTTCCTGGTTCCAAGGCTACTCTTCTGAGGGAAGCCGGTTGGAAGCGTCAATAGTTAGGTGAGTGATACTCATTGATATATTATCCTATTTTCATTTCATATGCATTGTTGTGTGTATATATATATATGTATATTATGCACTACTACTGCATCTATAAGCATGTAACATTTGACTGTGAATGATGAATTGATATTCTGTATTCTGTGCCATACTATGGTTATGATTAATGGATGGAGGTCGGGAGGATACAGTACCACCTAGGATTATGGAATTGTTATGGATATGATTTGGATTATGATGAGATTCAGAAAATGAGCTATGACTAATGGATGCCGGCTGGGCCTGCTCATCATCAGGGCTGCTGTCAGTCGGGTCAGGGCTGCGTGGTACAGACCAGTGAAAGCCGGGCCCCTTGGATATAAGAGACAGATTATTTGGATTCAGAGAGTCAAGGTAGGGGGATCAACTCCCCATATTGAGTACTGAATATCAACGTGGTACTGTGGACCACACCCCATCCTTACTTGATTGGATGATTTGTTTGTCTCTATGACATACTGCATATCATGTGAATTGCAGTCTTTTTAGGGGATACTAGTTTAATATATTAGCTGGTATCATTCACTGAGTCGAACGCTCATTCCTGTTCATCTTGTTGCTTTCAAGTCAGGGAATGAGCTGGTGAAGGAATTGTAATTGAGTAGACTGCCAGTCTCTCTTCGGCAATAGTTTGTATTATTGTATTCAGAAATGTATATAATAGAAGTACATTTGTAATTGTAACTCTAGAACTCCGCAATGTTACACTTTGTAATTGAGCTTTGTGTATTATTTCAGTTATGTATTCTAAACAGCTGTAATCTTTGGGTTAAGCAGAACCTTTCTGTAATTTATTATTTTTCTGGAATATATGGAATAAATGATGTTGGGCCAATTTGATAATTGTGTTATGTTGTGAATCTTTTGGTTCTGCTTACCTTATTTGGGCCCATAGCCCTTTTCAGTTGGGCTTTTTGTCTTGTGGTTTGGGTTAGGCTTACTACGGGCACTGATAGCCACGTGCATTTCCCGTGTCCTAGTGCCGGTCATCTGCCCTGGGGTTTGGGGCATGACAGATTTCTTGAATTCATTTATGTGTTTCCTTTGTAAGGTATAATGTTCTATTTAATGGCAAAGAAATCAGTCCAATAACGCCTCAGTATGGTCTTCGTTAAGGGTGCCCTCTCTCTCCATACATGTTTATTTTATATGCAAAGGGCTTATTTGCATTGATTGAACAAGCTAAAGCTCGAGCTGATATTAACAAGTGTAAAGTTAGTGGGGAAGCTCCAAGTGTCTCTCATCTCCTATTTGCAGATGACATCTTTTTATTTTTTAAAGCTACTACAAAAAAGATAACGTGTATCCATCAAATTCTTCAGCATTATGAAACAGTGTTCGGGCAGGTGGTTAATTTTTTTTTAAATCAGGAATTTTCTTTAGCTCCAAAGTGTGGGTTGATAAGTAGGCTGAAATTTCTTTTATTTTGGGTGTATCTTCAGCTATCAATACTAATAGGTATTTAGGTTACCATCTTTGCTAGGCATGTCTAAGAGGTAAGTGTTTGGATTCCTACGGGATATACTTTAGAAGAGATTGAATGGTAAGGGCTCTAAGCTACTTTTGAGGGTGGGCAAAGAGGTGCTTTTTAAGACTGTAGCACAAGTGTTGCCCACCTATTGCATGAGTATTTTTACCCTCCCTATCTCCCTTTGTGTTGAACTTGAGAGAATGATGAATGCTTTTTATTGGTCAAGCAATAAGGATGGTAAAATAGGGGTCAGATGAAAGAGTTGGAATTGCTTATGTGTTCGAAAGGAAAAGGGTGGGCTTGGCTTCTGTGACTTACAAGCATTAAACATGGCTTTTCTAGCGAAACAGGGCTGGTTATTTAATTTAAAACCTTACACATTAGTATCTTAGGTTTTCAAAGCTAGATATTTCCTTTGAGATAGTTTCTTATCCTCTAAAGTTGGCTCTAACCCAAGCTTTATATAGAGGAGTGTATCAGGTGTGAAATGTATCTTAAAGTATGGTTGTTATTGGAAGATTGGTAATGGGAGTTTTATCAATATTCACTCAGCCTAATGTAGTTGCTGTTAGTCAAATTTACCCTCCGTATAACGGAGGTGATGATAACTTAATATGGCAACACTAGCATAATGGCAATTATATAGTTAAGTCAGGCTACAGGTTTATTACTGAACCTCTTTGCCCTCTCATAATAGCTAAAGTTCATAGGGGTTGACTCAACTTGTGGAAATTGAAAGTATCGCCTCGCATTCTATCATTCATATGGAGATTGTGTAATGAATGCTTGCCTGTGAACTCGAGATTATGTGAGAAAGGGATGGCGATTCCCTGGGCTTATCACTTATGTAAATGTGATCCAAAGTATGATTGGCATGTGTTTTTTGGCTATGACTATGTGATAGCTTATTGGCAATATATGGGTATTGATTTGTAATAGGATTTAGACTTGTCTTTTGCAGATTGGTTATTGGATATATTGGACAAATTATCAGCTAAAGTATTGGTTGTATTGGTTAAGGTTGTTACGGTTTTATGGGAATTTGGACCTAAGGGAACAATTAGTTATGGCAAAATTCAGTTAGCCCTCCATCTTTGGTTGTGCAACACAGTTTGGCCTTCCTATTTGATTTTGCGAGATTGCTTGCTCAAATAATTAGATAATGAGCATAATTTCCAAATTATCCAATTAAGACGCTTCGTCTTGACAATGTTGGTGAATTTATATCCCAAAATTTTAATGGTTATTGTATATCACTTGGGATAAACATTGAACATCTTATAGCATATGTTCACACACAAAATGATTTACTAGAATCACTTATTAAATGCCTTTAGTTAATAGTTGACCATTGCTTGTAAGGACCAAACTCTCTACTTTAGTATGGGGACATGCTATTTTACATGCGGCAGCACATATATGTATTAGACCAATAAGTTATTATAAGTTTTCCCTGTTACAATTGACTTTTGGTCAAGAGCCAAATGTTTCTTATTTAAGAATTTTTTTATGTGCAATATATGTTCCTATTACTCAACTACTATGTACTAAAATGGGTTCCTAAAGGAGATTATGAATATATGTTGGATATGAATCTCCTTCAATAGTTAAATATGGCATTACCTACTGTAATATTTAAGAAATTTGTTCATAGTATTAGAATGTGTCATCTTAAAGATCTTTTTTCATAGTATTAGAATGTGATATTGTAAATAGGGGGAGTTTAGTACTATACTTTTTTTCCTTAACCAAGGGTTTTATTCTGTTGGGTTTTCCTAATAATGTTTTTAATGAGGCAGTGTACTATTTGCATGCAAGAATATTATACTTTTTTTTCTTTACTAATTTTTTTCCACTGGGTTTTTACCAGTGAGGTTTTAATGAGACATATTCTTTACAAAGATAAATATCCAAGAGGGAGTATTATGAATAAATTAGAATGGATGTCTATAACTCATGACTTTTAGAATCCTATAACTCATCCCTTTATTCCATTAGGTTAAATATTCTTAAGTTTATTATAATTGATTTCTTATGTTAATTATATTATAACATATGTTAATCCTATCCTATAAATAGAGATACTTATAGTATTATTTGACACACCAAAACTAATACAAAATTCTTCTTCTTCTTCTTCTTCTTCATTCTTGTATTCTTATTACTTTACATTTATTTATTTTCATTACATATAAAAGCATTATATGGTGTCATGGAGAATGCATTAGAAAGTATGCTGAAGTTCTTGTGTTTGATTCCCCATCCTTACAATTTAAGCAGTTAATTTTTAAAAAACTCTAAAAAAAATCAAACAGGGGCAAGTATTTAGACCGAACTGGCTAGTAGTCCAATTCCCAAGTTTCCTGGTCTGACCAACCAATACAGTTCGAGTTTTACAACATAGCTTTAAAACATAGAAATTACCTCTCGTTGAAAGTGGCAACTAGTTAAATTAATGTTGAATTTTCATGCCATATCTCAGTAAATATATTGTTTGTAAGCCTAGCCACCAACTACAATTTATGAAAAATGCCAAATTTTTAAAATTTCGATATTTTTAAATTTATTTCGCATGTGAATAATTATTGCAATAAATAATATTTCTTGATATCTTTATTAAAAAACTTTAATAGAAAATTATGCAAGTCGAGTTTTTCTTTGAAGATAGTGTTTATTAATTATACATTCAATTTTTAACTCTCTTAATCGAATTTGTTTAATTATTATAAGGGTAAATTACTATTTAGTTCCTAAATTTGGGCCAAAGTAACACTAATGTCACTTTATTTTGAGAAACTAATGGTTGCATTTCTGTATTTTTATCTAAATTAGGTCATTCCATCTAAATTAGGTCATTGCATCTAAATTTTTGAGTTTTTGGATTAGCTTCTTGTGAAATGACTAAAAAGGGCACAATATATATAATAAAGAATAAAAAATAGAAAAATACTTTATTTCATATTCTATTTCCTTTATAGCAAAAGTCTTTCACTCTTTTCTTCTTCTCCTTCGTTTCAAAAACTAATTTTGGGATTTAGTACACTATCACCATCACTATTTAAAGCACCATATAAAGTGATAAATTGGATAGTAAAAAGCCCATTGATAAGGTAATTGTGGTTCTTAGTCTGCTTGTTATCTGCTTCTGTTTCTATTTAGGTTGGTCTTCAAAAAATTGGGTAATCAGTAATTGATTGTCTTCAAATTGTTGAAAGTTTGTTTGAATAAATGATTGATTTGATTCTTGCCCAAGTTTGTATTAACACAAAATAGGTTTAATTTTAGGGTTTTTTCAAAATTTCAAATTCAAAATTCATATGAATTTTGAATAACATAAATTTGAAATATGTGGGAGATTTTATGCCTACAGTTATGGGTTTTGATTTTGTGTTGAGAAAATTTAATGTTCCAAAAGGGATTCTTGTTAATGTAGTGTTTAAGGTTTAGACAATCATTGGTGCTTTTGAATTATAAATTGCTTGTAATATAAATAATACAAACTTAGTCTTATTATTTATTCATTTTGTTTAGTTTGAAGGAAAGAAAAATGTCACATACAAGGTGTTTGATAAAATGTCTATATGAAAAATTGTAAGTTGTAGAATCTAATTATGAATTATTTTTATCATGGAAGAGTAATTAATAATGTTGTATTTGTCATTTATTTATGTTTCAAAGATGCATTGTCTTAATGTTGGCCCCATTATAATAGTTTAGCTGCTACTATCTCATGGATTATGTGTATTTAGGTTGTCAAATGCTAAAATTTCTTAATGATCCATTCATATTTTTGTTTTATTTGTTGTTGCAAATGGCCTTACCTAAATATTACACCTTTAAGTTCAAATATTTCAATGAGGGTATAATAGATAATGTTGGCTTAGATACTACTATATAGACCTTATAGACCACAGAGTTTGTAGATATGGTATGTGGTTCACACATACCAATTGCTAATGATGATGAATTTTATTCATGTTTGAGATGTATAAAAAAAAATTGTTGAAGTGAATTTGAAGGTTTCTGAGAAGCAACCTCCTACAGTAGCTACCTTGCCTTTAGAAAATGTATTATTGTTAACTAAGGATGTCCACCCTATAGAGGAAGATTCATAAGGTTCGGGTGAGAGTATCTCTATTATGGAGGAAGTAATTAGAGGCAGTAGTGGGAATGAGAGGCTTGAATCATAGACTGTAGGTATGAATATAGGTGTTGAGTAAGTTGGTAATCTAGTTGTAGGTTTGAAGGTAAGTGTTGAGCAAGATAGTTATCTAATTATAGGGGAGGGTAGAAATAGGGTTGACAAAGCAAGATTCATTTGAGGTGCAGTCATTTGGGAGTGGTGGTAATGGCATAGGTAGAGGTGCATCTAATGGTTTCAAAGGTAGAGTTAAAACTTAGTGTTGACAAAAGTAAAGGGAGTGGTGGGCTTAGTGGTAGGGTTAGGAGTATTGGTTTAGGGGATAGAGGAAGTGTAAGTGGCAGTGGCAGGAGTAAAGGAATTAATATTATTGGTAAGGGTAGAGGTGAGGGCATGGGTGTGAGTGTTGGCGGAATGGGTAGAGAGAGTGGTAGCAGTAACAAGGATAGAGGAAGAGAGATATCAAACAGTGATGGCATGGGTAGTAGCATGGTTAGAGGAAGAGATTGCAGGGGTAGCAATGTTGGTTTAAAGGGAAGAAGAAGTGGTGTCAAGAGTAATAGTAGTGGTAGAGGAAGAGGTGGCAAGGGTACACAGGATAATAATGCTAATACAATAAGGACTTCCAAAAGGGCAAAAAGGACCAGACAAGAAGATGACCACATAGATATGCAAATTGAAAATGAGGATGTCTATGATTTCTTTTACATTGAAGATGAAAACTATACACAACTAGATGGTAGTGGATAGCAACAATAATGGTGACTTAGAAGATTTTGACAACAATGAGGCTAATGAGCATACTGGTGAAGATTCAAATATTGAAAAATTAATTGATGATGATAATGATGGGTTGAGTAATATGGAATTAAATAATTCAAGAGAGGTAACAAGCAGCAGTGAAGATGAATCTATTTTTGAACTGAGGAAAAAGAAGAAGAAAAATATAGATCCATTCAAAGGTATATACATAAAGAAATTTGAGAATTCTAAAAGTGAAAATATTAAGTTTAAAGTAGAGCAAGTATTTGAAAGTGTGAACTCATTTAGAAATGCACTTAGAGATTATGGTGTAAAAGAAGGATACAAGTTAAAGATGAAAAAGAATGACTTTGTTAGGGTAACAATTTTTTGTTAAGGTAAAGATTGCTCTTGGAGAATACATGCATTTGTAATAGCATATGATTGTACTTTCATGGTAAAGACTTTACATGATGATCTTGTGAGTGATAGGTTACCTGTGAATAGAAACAAGTTTGCAAACACAAGATGTATTAAGAGCAAGCTTGCAAATCAATTGAGAGCTAATCCAGAGATGAGTTATGATCTAATGCAGTATGAGCTTTCAACCAAATAGGGAATTACTCCTGGTTTATGGTAGCTACTCAAGGCCAAGAATAAATTAAAGGAAGAAAATAAAGGTTTGCATAGTGAAAGCTTTGCTTAGTTGCCACTATATATTGAGCATATGAAGAAATACAATCTAGACACTTTTGTCAAGCTTTGGCCTACAAACAGAAAGAATGAAGATGATCCATTTGTGTTTATCAAGGTGTTCATTTGCTTTGAAGCAATGAAACAAGTATTCCTTTCGATTGTAGACCTTTTATAAGTTTCTATGGCTGCCACCTGAAGGGTCCTTATGGTAGGTGTTTCTTATCTGCCATATCATTGGATGGGAATAGAGAGATCTTACTTATTGTATTTAGAGTTGTTGAGTTAGAGTGCATAGAAAGTTGGACTTTCTTTTAGATTGCTTATATGAGTGCATAGGAAGTGGAACAGATGAGAAGCCATTGGCATTTATATTAAATAGGTAGAAGGTATTATCTTTTTTTTTTTTTTTTTGTTATTATACATGTTTCATAATTGCTTATTAGTATCAATAAAACATTAATATTTTGTAATTGATTATGAATATCATTATGTGCAAGATATTTATATCGTGTTACATTTACAGGGACTTTTAGATGTCAAAAATATATTTCCAAATGTTAGCCATAAGTTTTGTGCAAGATATTTATTCATGAATTTCAAGAAGCAATTCCTAGGTTTGATATGAAGGAATGATTTTTGGGCAGCTGCAAGAGCAACTCACATCAAGGAATTTTGGACAACAATGAATAACATGAAGTATAAGAGGGACAGACAACCTTATGACTAGTTATTAAAGATCCTTTTATCTTAGTGGGTAAGACATGCATTTTTAGGATGAAGCAAAGAGTGATCATATAAGTAATAATATGACTGAAAGCTTTAATAGTTGGATTGAAAAATAGAGATTTCTGCCCATAGTAAAGATGATTGAAGTAGTAAGAAAAAAATGTATGGTTAGGCTACAATATAGGTTTGCTAAAGCAAGTGTGTAAGAGAAAAAGATGTGTCCAAGAATAATGAAATCTCTCAATGCTTTAATTAAGCAATCTAGGGTGTGTAGATTGCTACCTGATAGCAATGATGAGTTTGAGGTATTGACTTTTATTATTGATTTAGAAAGCATAATGTAGCTGTAATTGGTAGGATATTTCTGGTTTACCTTGCAAGCACGCATTGTTATGCATTGGATATAAAAGACCAATATAGAGGACTACTGTCATGCTTATTATAATGTTGAAATGTATAGGAAGGTCTGCAATAGCATCATCCATCCTATGCCAATGGGTACTTTTGAGCTAGTAGAAGGGAGTTCAAAATTACAACCACCACAATTAAAGAGAGGTGTGGGAAGGCCAAGAAGTGGAAGGAGGAGACAAACAGATGAATCAAAACTAGTAAAAGCAAAAAGAGGAATAGGATAGTGAAATGTAAAAATTGTAGGAACCTTTGACAAAACAAAAGAGGATGTGAACGAGCACTTATTGTTATGGTAATTCAATACTGCCTTTTATATGAAATTCCCATATTTTTTATTGTTGACTTGACTAACTCTAATTTATTCAGATATTGTAGATGAATCAACAAAGGTAAAACAAAAATACAAAGAGAAATGATGAAACATGGGTTAGTGGAGCATCTAGTGGAGAAGGTCAAAGTGGTCATAGGACCACTTGAGGTGCATCAAATTTAGGAAGGATAGTTTCATAGGGACATATTAGGGTGTTTTTGGCATATAGTTATTATATGGAGATTAACTTGGATGGATAAAATGACATAATTTGATGTTTTTGATATTTTTGGTATTTTGCACATAATAGGTATATGCAAATATACTTAGGTTGATCTAAATTATAGAATTTGAGATAGGAAGTGCAATCATAGACTTTTGATTAGTGGTATTATAATCCATCTCATATATGTAAAGTGCGATGATAAGTAAAAATCTATTTTTGTGAATATTTGATCAATTGTAATAGATAGATTTGCACAAAATGATAACAATCAATATATGAATTCATGCTCTTAATTCAAATTTTAAAAGTTATATTTTACTCCATTGATGTGAAATTGATGTCAAGTTATTGCCAATGTGATTATACTAACAATAGATTATACTTGAAACATTAATGATAAGTTATAGTTATTTGATTGATAAAGGTTCTATAGGAAATATGACACAAGTTCATGTATTTTTTTCAAAATAATTGATACTTTAGTATGTGTGTTTGCAAATTTAAAAATGAATCAGTCCCTCTATTTTATAATTTTTCAACTGTTTGGTCTATGTAATTTATAGATTCACAACTATTTTGTCCCTAACATTTCATTCTATTAATATTATAGTCCTTCTAATCCAGATCACATAATCAACTTTTAATCCATTTTACTATACAACTAAATTGATTAACTTAATAACTTAATCACCAGCTCTCACTTTAATAATTATTTCATAATTATCATTAATCAATATTAAAATTGCATTAATAAATACATAATAAAAGGCCAAAAACTTTTTTCCATTACTTAAATAAAAGATACACAATTTAAAAGGTAGTTAGACAAGGCAGTGACACCATACCAAAATACAACCTAACACTTCATTCCTACCTACTTTACTACCCATTTCATTCAATTCCTAGCATAAACATACCCAAAGATAAGCACCATTAACCTAACTAAAAAGTCTAACTACTCCCACTCCCTTAAACTAATGCACATAATTTCTCATCAAGGCATTTTGCCCAGCAACATTATAACAAGGATGAAGAGAAGTGCATAAGGATCTTCATGTAGCTAATCATAACATTTATTTCTTCTATTTTCCCATTCAATTTTCTATTCTCTTCCTTCATAATCAGAAAGTCATCTTTCAAATCACCCAGCACAACACTTGAAGTAGTAGCTCATAAGTAAAGTAGATTATCGATGGTAGGCGTTGCTGAAGTGGACCTCAAACTATCAGCGGGTTATGCCATCCTAAAAATGAGCCACAGACACCAGCTTGGCAAAAATAATATAGCTTGTTCTTGTTCCCAACTGACTCATAAATTCAAATCCCACCTCACCTTCCACATCTGCAAAACTTATTCAGGTATCTCCTTTCCTATCCATTATTAGTATGACTAGAGCAAGACATGTTTACACCTTTAAAAGTAAAATATGTGTTAAATAAACCCTAAACTATCAATATGAAAGGGAAAGAGAAGAGAAATTATAGATAGCGAGGCAAAAATGACAATTACAGCAAGAAAATACTTATACTCACCTGTGAGGCCTCGCCCGAGCAACGGCCAAGTCTGCTAAAGGGAACCAGGATGCTCATTTGGGTTTAGACTAACGATGGAACTCTTGGGTTCAGATTAGTTGATTTTGAAAATGATTTTAGGAGTTGTCACCTTAATTTTATTTATTTGGGAAAACATTAAGGAAAAGACCCAAATTGACTACAATTTATTAATTTTGCAAATAATTTACCCAAGAATAAAATCATAAGTTTCGAACCAGGTTGAGCTTGGGAACTAGGTTTTTAGTTTTAAATAATCTAAATTTGGCTCTTGAGTTTAATTTGACTTTTAGAAAAATTGATTTCATGAATGACATTAATAAAATGATATTAAAGAAAATACATAAATATGACATAACATAAATGCATGGTATATGGGGGATTAGTAAAACAATTAAAGTAAATATTTACAAATTACATTAATTAAAAATGGGAAAGAAAATTGATTGGGATTTGGATTTGAGGTTTAGATTTAGATTCCAAACGTGCCTACATACCCCATTGAATGGGGATCAAAACCCACATTATTCATTCCACGATTAAGTGGAGGGGTTTAGAAGTTAATCAGATTAATTTTGGTTTGGGTGTGTTGAGAGTAAAAAAAAAGGCTTATACCTTTACTTTTGGCAGGTGGAGGATTTTACCAGACTGAAATTACGTTTTATTGGAACCGAGTGATTAAATTGATTAGGAGATTAATTAATTAATTAAATTGATTAATTAACTAATTAATATAATGAAATGGTGGATGAATTAATTAATTAAAAAGATTAATTAATTAATTTGGATGAAAGGCGAGTTAAGAAAATGGTTAATTTTAGAGGATTAATTAATTAATTAAAAGGATTAATTAATTAGTTAATATGATGAAAAGAGTGGATAGATTAATTAATTAGAAAGATTAATTAATTAATTTGGATAAAAGGTGGATTGAGAAAAATGATTAATTTGGTTTTGGAAAAAAGTGATTAATTAATTAATTAAAAAGATTAATTAATTAATTGAGTGATTAATTTTAATTAAAAAAAAGAGTTTTAGTTAATTAAAAAGATTAATTAACTTGGTTAGGGTGAGATAATTAATTAATTAAAAAGATTAATTAATTAATTAGAGAGTGATTGGAGGGAGAAGTAGAATAAAAGTTGATAGATAACCATTTATATCAACTTTGGAGGTGTGTTGGAATGAAGGATGAAGGGGGGGTATTTATAGGAAAAGTGAGTGAGGGTAGTTTAGGTAATGAAAATGTGAAAAGACCGAAAGGGTAGAGCAAGAAAAAAGCAGAAAAATCATATTGAGGGGTATTTTGGGGACTGCAGGTGAAATACCCTGAATTTTCGATTTTTTTCTAAAATCTTGTTTTTGTACGGAAATGTATTATTCTATTATTTTATTTATTTAAGCAAATTTTAAAGTTATATTTTATTAAATTATATATCCATACCATTTGAATATGTATTATTAATAGTAATTTTATTACAATATTATATATGTATGTTATTATGAAATATTATAATGGTTATTGGAGAAGTTATATTTTGATATTTGAATATTAATATTATATTTGATTAATTTAAACTATATTGCTAATTATATATATATATATATTACCGGAAGTTTGAGAATTTATTATAATTATTATTATTATGAATAAGTTTATTAATTATATTATTAGTATGTAAATTATTATTATTATCATTAGTGTTATATATATATATATATATATATATATATATATATATATATATATATATATATATATATATATATATATATATATATATATATATATATATATATATATATATATATATATATATATATATATATATATATATATATATATATATAAAAGTATATGTGAGTGTAGTTTGATTTAGAATTAAAAAAGAAAAGAAAAGAAGAAAGGAAAGAAGACGCAGTGGCTAATTGGTCCTAGTGGACTAGACCAACCAGCTGCTGCCAAGAAAGAAAGAAGAAAGACGGGGAGAGAGAGGAGAGAAGGGAAGAGAGAGAGAGGGTTGCGGTGCTAGGGGATGCCGTCCGGCTGGCGGTGGGCTACACCGCCACCACGAGTGGCTAGCCCACCGCCCGGCGACTTCAAGGGAGGCAGTAGACCGTTGATCGACCAACGAACGGTGGAGTACTTGTGTGAAGAAGAATTCTGGCTGCTGAACCTTCAATTCGACTTTTTGGCTGATTCCGGCAGCGGAATCCAGCGATTTTGGTTTCGTTAAACTCCTAAGGATGAGAGCTTTTATTTGGTACCAACCATGCCCCCTGAGGTTCACCGGAGGAAGAGATTGGAAAATGCAAAATCAAAACTTTGAAGGCATTTTCCGGTGAGACGGCGGTGACTGGGGGCAAGTGGTTGTGGTTTTCGTGATCTTGGCGTCGAGGTGAACCTGTTGGTGTGGAGATCACCCAGATCCGCCATCGGTAGCAGCGGCACGTGGGGTAGTCCAGCAGCTCCATTTCGTCGTTCCAGCGTGACTCTCGACATTTGTATGATTGAAATTCGTGAAAGTTAACCTAAAATTCTTATATCTCAGCTGTTAAATAAGTTATATTATGTTTAGCAGATTCTAGTTTGTAGTTGTTATGAATTTGTCGAGATCTAGATAAGAATCTCAATAGTTTTTAAGTTGTGTCTGTGTATGTGAATCGTTCTTTTCTGCTAGTATCTTTTGTTGTGAGGTGTGGATGTTCTAGCGTCTTCCTGGTTTTAAAGGCTGCACTTCCGAGGGAAGCTAGTTGGACGCATCATCAGTTAGGTGAGTGATACTCTCTAATATGTTATTCTGTTTCCATATACATCCGCATTTTCGTGTGTGTATATATATATATATATATATGTATATATGTATATTATGCACTACTATTGCATATATGCATGTAACATTTGATTGTGAATGATGAATCAATATTTTTTATTCTATGCTATATGTGATTGTGATTGACAGATGGGAGTCAGGAGGATACAGTACCACCTAGGATCATGGGTTTAGTTTTGATTACGATTATGATTATGATTTTGATGATGTTGAGAAGATGAGTTATGACTGATGTATGCTAGCCTGGCCTGCTCATCGCCAGGGCCTCTATCAGTCGGGTCAAGATTACATGGTACAGACTAGTGCTGGCCAGACCCATTAGATATAAGAGAGATTATTAGACTCAGAGAGCCATGATAAGGGGATCGGCTCCCTTTACTGAGTATTAGTGTGGTACTGTGGACTGTATCCCATCCTTACTTGATTGTATGATTTGTCTGTCTCTATGGCATAGTGCATAGCATGAACACTAGAATCTGTCTATAGGACACCAGTTTAATATATTAGCTGGTATCGTTAACTGAGTCGGATGCTCATTCCTGTTCATTTTGTTATTTTCAAGTCAGGGAATGAGCCTGTGAAGGAGTTGTAAACTGAGTAAACTGCCAATTTCCCTTTAGCAATAATTTGTATTTTGAGTATTAAGAAATGTATGTAATATATGTATAATTGTAAATATAGCTCTAGAACTCCGTAATGTTACACCTTGTACCTATATATTGTTTAATATTCAGTTATGTATTTGATAAGTTGAATTACTGTTGTTAAGCAAAATCCTTTTGTATAATATTACATTTATGAAATAATTGAGATAAATGAGTTGTTAGGCCAACATGACTTTGTTTATTATTGAGATTTAATTGGATCTGCTTATCTTGTATAGGCCTATAGTCCTTTTCAGTTTTGAGTTTCTATTGTGGGTTTCTGTTAAGCTTACTACAGGCACTGGTAGTCACATACATTTCCCTTGTCCTAGTGCCGATCACGTGCCCTCGGGTTTGGGGCGTGACAAAGGTGGTATAAGAGCCGAGATCTTGTGACCTCTAATATATTCAGTGTTGTGGGTCCTTGTTTCTGTAATATGCGGAATGTAGGATTCCTAATCTTTTTTTTGAGTTTCTCTTGCTTCTAATTTAGCATTAACGTAGTGTAATGATGAGATTTTAGTTAATAGTGAGCTTAATGCTTATCTGTTAAGATTTAATATAGTTGTTAATTATTAGTTAGGAAGTATAATAGCACAATCATGTGATTGACATCTTTGTTTTTCTTAATTATTGGCATATCAGGTATGGAGATTTACTTTATTAGTATTCTTTAGTACTGGGAGTACTCTATTACCTAAAAAATAAGATAAACCCTAGCTTGCTTTATTTCTGTTTATCCCGTGAAGTAATTTGATTATTTTCAGCCACATGCAAATGAACAATTGTCACCTTAGATAGAATTGAGGACTGTAGTTGTTTGACTGGTCTCATCAGTTATATCTAGACAAGACTTTGTTATTAGCTAAACTAATTTTCGAGAAAAGTTTATTGTAGTTTTATCGGTAAGGAACTGATTCATTATTTATTGGAGACGCAGGTATTAGGCAATTCACCATCTAGTTTTAACTTTCTTCTGCATTTGAAAATTTTCTCTTGACCTAATATTTATCCTTTCTAAATATAGCTTTAGAACTCTGCAATGTTACACCTTGTACCTGTATATTATTTAATATTCAGTTATGTATTTGATAAGTTGAATTACTGTTGTTAAGCAGAATCCTTTTGTATAATATTACATTTATGCAATCATTGAGATAAGCGAGTTGTTGGGCTAACATGACTTTGTTTATTATTGAGATTTAATTGGATCTGCTTATCTTGTATAGGCCTATAGCCCTTTTCAGTTTTGAGTTTCTGTTAGGCGCTGGCAGCCACATGCATTTTTTGTGTTCTAGTGTCAGTCACATGCCCTCAGATTCAGGGTGTGACAACAAGCGGGCAGTAGAGCTCGCGCCACTAGAGGCCTGAGCGGCACCGCCGAACCTGCCCAGGAGGGTGGTGGTACCACCCAGACTGCTGACAGCACCGCCGACAGCTGATGTGGCGCTTTTTTTTTAGAGACTGATTAGTGGTTTGGAGTTTAAACATTTGGATGTCTAGTAATAATGTAATTAAAGGCTAAAAAAATTTTCTTTCAGAGGCGTTGCCCCCAAATCCCTGCCTGCTAATCGGTTAGCGAGACCATTGTAATGGCTCCGCATAATGCGTTAAACTCAGCAAGTGCTAAAACTGCGGTTGGATGATGAGGGTTCACAGTTGCCCCCTCATTAGAATTGGCTTTAAACAACAGGTGATTCTAATGATAGTGAACATTGGGAAGAGGTGCCATGTCAGACTTTGAGCTTGTGTGTCCTTGTCAGGTCCTTTAGGAGAGAGCCCTCTAGGATAAATGAGGTTTATTAATGGTTATCAGTCTGGCCTTGATGTTGGATGCGAAAATGGTATTGGTGAATTTCAATCAAGGCTATCTGTTCAGCCATAATGTTGGAAATGAAGAATTTTGAGGCAAATTTCAATCAAGGCTATCTGTCCAACCTTAATGTTGGAGATAAAGAAGGTTTGTTGAATTTCAATCAAGGCTATCTGTTCGGCCTTAATGCTGAAAATAAAGAAGGTTTGGTGAATTTCAATCAAGACTATCTGTTCGACCTTAATGTTGGAGATGAAGAATATTTGAGGCAAATCTCAATCAAGGCTATTTATCCGGTCTTAATGTCGGAGGTAAAGAAAGTTTGTTGAATTTTAATCAAGGCTATCTGTTCAGCCTTAATGTTGGAGGTGAAGAAGGTTTGGGGTAAATCTCAATCAAGGCTATCAGTTTGGCCTTAATGTTAGAGGTAAAGAAAATTTGGGTAAATTTGAATCAAGGCTATCTGTTTAGCCTTAATGCTAGAGGTAAAGATGATTTCGATAAATCTTAATCAAGGCTATTTGTCTAGTCTTAATATTAGAGGTAAAGATGATTTGGGGTAAATCTCAATGAAGGCTACCTATTCAGCCTTAATGTTAGAGGTAAAAAAGATTTGGGTAAATCTCAATCAAGGCTATTTGTCCAGCCTTAATGTTGGAGGTAAAGAAGATTTGAGGTAAATCTCAATCAAGGCTATCTATCCAGCCTTAATATTAGAGGTAAAGAAGATTTGGGTAAATCTTAATCAAGGGTATATGTTTGGCCTTAATGCTAGAGAAGATTTGGTGTATGTCAATCAAGACTATCTATCCGACCTTAATGTTAGAGGTAAAGATAATTTGGGTAAAAGATGTGGCAAGTGAAACCATATAGATATCGAGGTGACTGTTTCTAGACATTTATGGGTAAAATTGATGGATTTAGATAAAAGAGATGGAAAAAGGGACCACATTGATGCCTAAGTGATCGTTTCTAGACATTTATGGGTGGAGTTGATGGATTTTGATAAAAGAGATGGCAAAAGAACCACATGAATGTCTAGGTGATCATTCTAGACACTCATAGGTAGAAGATGATTTTGGATAAAATAATTTAGTGAAAAGAGAGCCTCAACCTATGGCGAGTCAGCTAGCGAGATTCTGATAAGCTTTTTGGTAGAGGAAAAGCCTTGGCTTATAGCAAGTCGACTCGAAAGATTCTGATAAGATTTTGGTTATATCAAAGAAACTTAGGTTTCTGAATGTAAGGGGTTAGGCCTTTTCGGAAGGCTCAAAGAAACTTTGCTGGGAGTAAAGGGCTCTAAAAGTCACACTTCATTGATTAGATATGAAAAGGTATCATTTAGCCTCAAAGAGACACTGGTCAATTTTAGGAGGTGTTGGTAAGCTTTGAGGAAGTATTGGTTAGCTTTAGGAGATGTCAATGAGGCTATTGGCTCAACTTATGCATTATGGTGCATGATTGTAGATGATTGCATAGATGTTGATGCACAGATGATGCATGCATGTTTTAGAATTCATAGACCTTTTATTTGACTTTTATGCCATGCATAATTTGTGATGATGCCTATAATGAATGGTTGTACGGATGCATGAGGGTGGATTTACGCATTTACTTTGTGAATGCAATTTTTTTATGTGACCTTTGTGTCCTATAGAGACATGCATTTATGGACTGAGGAACTCGACAAGGTTGAGAAACTCGACTTGGGTTGGTATGAGATGGTTGCCATGGTGGTATTACGAGGAGTTCGAGGGGTTGCTTTAGATTTTAGAATCTAATAGCCTGTGGTTTTTGTTTTGGTGCTGTTGAGGAGGAGCTGTGCCTATTATAGGGAGATAGGGAATATGGCTTGGCTACGACTCAAAGGCAACTCTAGTGGTGCTAGAGTTTAAAGTTTGGCATTTTTTTTTTGAATTTTTTAGGAGTTTTTCGCTTGCCTCAAGATATTGTAAGCCAGATGTTGATTGGTGATGGTCAAGTGAATTTGACCACTATAATTGGTACTTTTATTATTCTAGTGACCAAAAAGATATGAGCAGTGCAGAAGCTCAACATGAGGGCTGTGATTTTCTGTTTGAGAGTTAGATACGAGTCTGTTGATTAGGGTAATGCCAGAATAGCAAATGGAATAGAGGCGCTGATGAACCTTGATTGCTTTGGTTGGGATTTTGAGAGATGAATTATCTTGCTAGTTTTTCACCAAGTGAGAAAACTTTGTCTTACCCTTTCTATTGGGGTGCTTTATGGGTGTCTGTTTTAGGTTTTAGGTTATCTTGGAAGTGTGGCTGATGGATCATTTTTAGGAGATGAACATTACTTTTCAGTCTATACATGCTTTATTGATACTCGGTCAGAGATCAGATAGGATGGTTGCTTGCAACTTGCCCCCAAAGGATACATTTTTAGCACCGCCAATTATAAAGGATTTGATCTCTCATGAACGGGGGGCCATGAATGTGGAGTAGTTTGCTTGTTGTGTTTAGTTTTAATAACCTTCCACTAGGGGATAAGGTCTTGAGGTAGATGAGGCAGACTCAGGGTATGCCCCCATTTTTTTTTCTCTTCTTGGAGTCTGTGCAAATCATAGCTCCCATTGCTGAAACTATCAGGTGGTAACTGGCTGAGGAGTTATAAGGCGGTTTATTTTGGGATTTCACTTGGGACCACAAAGAGGTATGCCAAGTAATTGAGAAAGAGTACCAGGCTGTCCTGCTAAGGGGAACAGAGGATGGTGCAGCTGAGGAAGGAGAGAATATATGAGGGACCATTAGTGGCGAAAGGACTGCAATATAGACAAAAGGGGTGACTCGTTCTTTAAAGGAGACTCAGGGATCTACTAGAAGTGCGACACCATAGGTTGCAGTAGTGATTGACAAACTTTGATTTTGATGAGGACACGAGAGATTTGCATCTTAGGAGGTAGAGGAGGACTAACTAGACCATGACTTCAGACATGACCCTCTTTTTTTTTAAATAATTACAGGTTGACAGGACTACACGAAACAGGATAAGCTATATATGACATTGAAAGGCTATCCTTTATAATGGGTTTGTATTTTCTAAGATTTGATCATCATTAAATGAGACATCTTTTTTTTTTTTTACTCTAATTTCTGCTTGAGCCGCCCTTTCAGGTTTTCAGCTTAGTGAGCATTCTTCTTTTAATTTTTCTTCTTTTTTTTTCTTTTGTTTAAGCAAAAGAATTACGTGAATGATGTATTGGGCAGAAAGAGAATGAGAATGCGATGCAACAAAATATTTTGTATTATGATTGGACCGTAACTGAGTTAGGCTGCCTACGTATCCCTTACATCACTTTGCTATTAATTATTTCTTTTAGGAAGAATCAGGTCCACGTAGTTATGATTACATATGTAAGAAAAATAGAAAATGAAATACAAATATCATCTTTGAATGATGTATCATTTCAGATGATCTGGGTTGCTAGGATGGGAGAATTTGCTTCTATCCACGTCTGTGAAGATAGTGCCTTCATTAGATAGAATCTTCTTGAGCTTGTACTATCCAGCCCAGTTCAATTTGAACTTCCTCTTGGATCAAGAATAAGGGCTAAAACTGGATTTTCTTATTGTGAACCCTTGTCTCTCATCTTCTAGTTGAAGTGCTAGGCTAATCTCCATCGATAATCATGATCTTCATTCTCCATAGCTTCTCGTTGATAGGTTTCTTATGTAGGTTGGGATCTCATGAATTGTGATGCTTAGATCATCCCTATTTTGTCTTGTACAGAACAGCTCATAAGCTTTTATACTACTGTCATGCTAATGCAATGTATAGATTTTGGATTTTTTTTTGTGGGATAATTGATTGATCCTTTTGCCTTTTTCATCATTTTTTTTTGTATTTTTTTTATTTTTCATTTCATTTTTTTCTCTTTTTTTTTTTTCGTTTTTAAGATGTCCCATTTAAAGATGAATCATAAAAAATTGAGCAAATTAGAAAGTTCAAACTTTTTATTACTGATAAAAGTCCCATCATGAGTATATTAAAGGATAAGCCTAGAAGGCGAAATACAAACTCAGAAAGACAAGACCTGACATACTCAAAAAAAAAATTAATAGAAAACAAACTTAAAAGACTATGATGTAAACTCAGAGGACTTGTATAGGGGCACAGCAACGCTGGCACTCTTCTCAAAATATTGGTTATTAGATGAAGCTTGAAATGGTCAAGTGAGCTTGGTGGTTCAAAAAAGGATAGGTGGTGGCGCTAGACTTTGAGTTTGGGAGCAATGATGTCTTCACTGTCAATGAGGTCTTGAATTTGTACTTCAAAGCCTTACATGCATCAGTTTTGTGCCCTGGCCCTTAATGATAATCACAGTGCTCATTAGCATTGTAACCCTTAGGCAAGGGGTTTGGAGGAGGTCATGGTTCTAAGGGCTTAATCAGATTAGCCTCTAAGGCTTTCTTATAAATAATGCTAAGGGGCATGCCCAGCTTAGAGAAATTCCTCCTTGTTTCTAACTTCATCAGCTGGTGACAGGATACAACATTTACCTCTCCCTCTCTTTGGGTGGTATTGGTGGTGTTCTTGTGATACCTAGAGGATTCATCCTTGATTCGTCCTGATTGAATCAAATCTTCGATCTTAGTGGCGGTGGCAATGAGAGCTTTGAAGTTAGAGAGGTACTATGTTCATAAATGCATCTAGTACTGGGGGAGGAGGTTCTTGACAATGATGTCAATTTGCTCCACTTCAGATGGACGGTTCACCATTTGAGCCGCTTTTATCCTCCACCTTGTAAGGAACGCAGTGAAGGATTCTCTTAGCCTTTACTTGGTGGTTTCCAAATCTCGACAGGTGACATTTACCTTGATGTTATTGTGGTATTGCTTGACAAAAGCATTGCAGATATCATCCCAAGTTTTTTTGTGATTTTGTTCAAGGTCTAGTAACCATTTAATAGCAGCTCTAGTCAAGGATTATTAGAATAACTAAGAAGGAGCTCGTCGTCCACACCAAAAGGTCTCATGGCACCCACATATATCTTGAGATGAGTTTTAGGACATGTGGTGCCATTAAACTTGTCCATGACCGGTATTTTAAATTTTGGTGGAACTCGTGCATTTGAAAAGAGAGATAAGGAGTTGACATCTATTATATCTTCATGCTTTTTGACATTTTTGAGTATTCTCTCCATGGCCTCAATGTTCTCCATCAATTTCTTAGTTTCGGGAAAGCTAAAGAAATCTCCACTTTGAAAAGGATTCGTGGTGGGAGAGGGAGTGATTGTGATTAAGTTTACAACATAAGAGGTTAGAGTTTCAGGTGTTTTCCCTTTATCGGTGAGATCGATAATGGGAGGAGTAAAAGTAGGGGCATGGCTAGTCCTGACTTGGACAGATGCAGGCTCAACACGAGTAAGAGATGAGTGACAGTGGCATTGGTCATTTCCTTGACCTCATTGATAATGGACTGGCATCGGGAGTTGAGAGCATCAGTAAAGGTGGCAGAGTGGGCATTGAGAGCATTGGTGAAAGTTTCAGCTTGTGTTTAAAGAGCGATGGTGAGTGCAGTTTGAAAAGTTTCCTCTTGTTTCTTAAGGAGGCTAGTGAAGAAAGATCTCATGGAGTCTTGATCAAAATTAAAGGTATTGGCCATTGGTACCTTTAAATAGAAAATAGACAAAAATAAGGGTAAGAATACAAAATTAAAATGGCATAAATGTGAAAGTGTGTCGGAAAAAGGATTCCTTCCACGTAATTGGTCATCAGGTTTATATGTTGATAGGGTGAGTGTGTGAGGTGTTTTAGGGTAACGGACCACCGGTTTGGGTCTTTGAGGTGTTTGAGGTTTTACCTTATTGAGCTTCTCATGTTATGTATGCATGATCATGATGTGATGCATGTCGAAAAAGGTTTCGTGAACATGCAAGAGTATCGATTATTATGGTACATGGAACCTAGGGTCAACACTAGGGCTACTACATGCATAAGGGTGAAGGGTGATTTGATTTAAGGGTCCTGTCCTACTAGAGCATCAATATACCAAACCACATGTGAGGCAAAGAGCTCCGCGTGGGTCAAACAGTACTGATTGCTCGTTACACCACTGAAATGATCGGGGATTTGTCGCGGGGTGGAATGCTTTTGCTATCTCCTAACATACTCAAAGAGAATTGTCAAGCCAATACTACTCACCATCCAAAAGTTTTCTTAAAGCTAAGGTTTAGGCAAAGAGCCTTTATTATGCAACGTGATGCATGAAAGTCAAATTATACTGAATGAGCCAAATAAAGATTATTTTGAAAAAAAATTTCCTTAACCAAATAGTAATCCTCTTATTTTCATTTTTATTTTAAAAAAAGGTGGCAACTAGTCCCCAACGGAGTTGCTAGCTGTGAGGCCTTGCCAGAACACTGACCCGGTTCACTAGAGGGAACCAAGATGCTCATTCAGGTTTAGACCCATGATGGAACCATCAAGTTTAAATTGGTTAATTTTGAAAATGATTTTAGGAGTCGCCACCTTAATTTTATTGAGTTGGGAAAACATTAAGGAAAAAACTCAACTTGATTTCAATTTATTAATTTTGCAATTAATTTATTCAATGATAAAAATTACTATACTCAAATTAGGTTGAGTTAGGGGACTAGGTTTTTGGTTTTAAATAATCTAAATTTGGCTCTTGAGTTTAATTTGACTTTTAGAAAAATTGATTTCATGAATAACATTTGTAAAACAATATTAAAGAAAATACATGAATATAGTATAACATGAATGCATGGTGTATGGGGGATTAGTAAAACAATTAAAGTAAATATTTACAAATTACATTAATTAAAAAGGAAAAGAAGATTGATTGGAATTTGGATTTTAGGTTTGGATTTAGATTCCAAACGTGCCTATGTACTCCATTGAATAGGAATCAAAACCCACGTAGTTTGTTCCACGATTAAGTGGATGAGTTTAGGAATTAGTCAGATTAATTTTGGTTTGGGTGTGTTAAGAGTGAAGAAAAAGACTAATACCTTTATTTTTGGTAGGTAGAGAGTTTTACTATATTGAAGTTTCATTTTATCGGGACCGAGTGATTGAATTAATTGGGAGATTAATTAATTAATTAAAATGATTAATTAACTAATTAATATGATAAAAATGGTGGATGGATTAATTAATTAAAAAGATTAATTAATAAATTTGGATGAAATGTGAGTTAAGAAAATGGTTAATTTTGGAGGATTAATTAATTAATTAAAAGGATTAATTAATTAATTAATATGATGAAAAGGGTGGATGGATTAATTAATTAGAAAGATTAATTAATTTGGATAAAAGGTGGATTGAGAAAAATGATTAATTTGGTTTTGGAAAAAAGTGATTAATTAATTAATTAAAAAGATTAATTAATTAATTGAGTGATTAATTTTAATTAAAAAAAGAGTTTTAGTTAATTGAAAAAATTAATTAACTTGGTTAGGGTGAGGTAATTAATTAATTAAAAAGATTAATTAATTAATTAGAGAGTGATTGAAGGGAGAAGTAGAAGAAAAGTTGATAGATAACCATTTATATCAACTTTGGAGCTGTGTTGGAATGAAGGATGAAGGGGGGTACTTATAGGAAAAGTGGGTGAGGGTAGTTTAAGTAATGAAAATGTGAAAAAACTAAAAGGGTAGAGCTAGAAAAAAACAGAAAACTCATATTGGGAGATATTTTGAGGACTGCGAGATGGCAGTGGAGCTCGTTCCACTGGAGGCCTAAGAGGCGCCGCCAGCAATTGACGTGGCACCGCTTTTTTTTTTTTCTTTTTTAGAGATTAGTTAATGATTTTGAGTTTAGGAATTTGGATGTCTGGTAGTAATGTAATTAAAGGTTAAAAAAATTTTCTTCTAACCAGTTAGCGGGACCACTGTAATGACTCTGCGCAACGCGTTAAATTTAGCAAGTGCTAAGGCTGCAGTTGGATGATGAGGGTATAAAATTAAGGGTTCACATCACCTTAACTAGTGTAATAGATTCATCAAACTTAACTCAATTAATGTTTCTTTTAGCTTTTTTAGAGGATTTGCAAGGGAAATTGATGCAGATTGGAGTAGGAAAAAAAAAGGGGGAAAAAGAGAGGGAAATATGGGAGGGAAGTAGTTGTTGTAAGTTATACATATTCATTGAAGAGTATTTCAGGTAACAAAAATATTATTATATAATAAAATATTATATTCAGCATTGACTAACATTAAAAAAAAAAAAAACTCAAAAATTTATATAGAAGGACCTAATTATTTGATGGAATAAAAATACAATGATATAATCATTAGTTTCTCAAAATACAGAGACTTTAGTGTTACTTTGGCTAAAATTTAAGGACTAAATGATAATTTACCTTTATTATAATTATATTTCAATTTTATTATGTTATGCTCCATAGTCCTCACATAAAAATCGCTTAAATTTTTTAAGTCCTCATGTTACCCAACAAAAAATTAAACAGAGAATATCATTGGTCAACTTTCATTTCATAAATGATTTGCTCATTTATAGTTTAACTCAATAATCGACACAAATTAATAAATAGAGAAGCAGATTTCTTCATCAATTAGGCTAATTCTTGAAATTAGGAGAATAAATTATTTATTATAAATTAAGTCATCCCAAATTGAAAAAAGAAAACATAGACAAGAACATTAGAAAAGATATCACTGGTTAGTAGGTATCAAGTTACACTTTAAAAAGAAGGAATATAACTCCAATGAAAAAGTCAAATAATTCTGGAAAAATGCAAACTCAAATGGAAGAATATCATAAAAATTTTACGCACAAATAAGATTTAAA
Source organism: Reutealis trisperma (assembly GCA_947687605.1). Taxonomy (NCBI): domain Eukaryota; kingdom Viridiplantae; phylum Streptophyta; class Magnoliopsida; order Malpighiales; family Euphorbiaceae; genus Reutealis; species Reutealis trisperma. Next base: position 1,741,402 of record CANTUT010000278.1, read on the forward strand.
CCATAAACAAATTGATTTAAATCTGTTATTTTTAATGAAAATCAATTTATAAAGAAAATTAGTGTTGGTTTTTAGTCAAAGCTATTTGTCTTTTCACTTTAGAAAGCTAAGTTTTGTCTTGCCCATTACCAAGTGATTTCATTTGTTTTTTTTTTCTGGGCTCATGCTGTGGGGTCTCGCTCGAGTACCAGTCTGATCCACTAAAGAAAATTAAAATGCTCACTTGGGAAAAAACTCAAGGGAAAGCCCTTAGGCTTATCTTTGATATATTTAAAAATTGTTTCTTAGAGTTGCCAGCTTAATTTATTTTTATTTGAGAAAATATAAGGAAAAAATACATTTGACTCCAATTATTACTTAAAGGAAAAAAGATCACTAGCTTTGAAACCAAAGAGGATTCAGGGACTAGGTTTTCGGTTTTCTTTAATAAAATAAGTTTGGCCGATTAATATAAGAGTGACTTAAAATATATTTCATGAATAATCTATGATGCATGAATAATTTATAATATGCATGATTATTCAACTCATCCATTCAATAATAAAGTTAATACACAAGTAAAGTTCAAAAGAAAGTTAACATTACAATTAAAATCCTAAACTTAGGGGATATCTCGTCTAGTCCTTATAGGTTTTAGGGAAGTCATACATTCCCCAAACTAAGCCTAATAACAAAGCAAAAAGAAAATAAAATAAAAGCAAGTGAAGAAGGTGATAGAGGAGAGAGTTGTTTAGTTTTAATTAGATTCGATATTTGAACTAAGCATGCCTACATATCCCTTTGAATGGGAATCAGAACCCACATAGTTCTCCCTTCTTGCAAAGAGGTTAGTTTAGCCTAGCAATTTTATCATGTTTTGATTAATTGATTAAAAGAGGGTTGAGTTGATTGATTGAACCAATTGATTACCAAGTTGAGTTAATTAACTCATATTTTAATTAACTATCTTAGCGATCAAGAATTAGGCAAGGAGCCTTAGAACACAAATCCTAAGGAGAGAAACAATATATAAAATAAAGAAAAAGGAGAGAATCTTACCTCGGAAAGCGGGTGACAACTAGCCTCAGATGGCGAGCAGCAGCTTACCTTGAATGGTAGGCGGCGACTAGCTTTGGATGGCGTAATGGCTTGCCTTGAATGATAGGTGATGGCTAGCCTTAGACGATGGACACGAGCCTTGGGTAATAGACTTACCTTGAACAGGCAAGCGGAAAGCCTTTAACTTGTCGGGTAGGAATCAAGGAGAAACTCCCTAACTCGCTTTGGAAAGCAATGAGCAAATGCAAAGTGAAAGAGAAGAAAAGCTTTAGAACTACCATGGTTTGCTTAATGTAAAGGCTTTCAAGCTCCCAAAATTGATTATTTGAAGTGTGGAGAGGTCCTCTATATATAGGGAAAAGATTGGAGGAGGAAAACATTGAAGTTCTGATGTGGGATTGTGAAATCAGTGAAATTTGCAAGAATTGCCACATAGGGCTCTACGGTGTCGCAGAGGTCACTGCAATAGTGCTACACAGCTCTCTGTGGTTCCACAAAGGGCTCTGCGTCAATGAGCCAGTTTTCACTCATTTCTTGTCCGTTTTTCATGATTCCAATTGCGTTTTATTTGTTACTTAGTCTCGGATGATTTGAAGGGGTTCAAATATCAGAAAGACATGTTTTGATTTTTCTAATTTTTTCATTTTGAGAGTTTTTGGCTTTTTAAGGTTTATTTACTGAGTCTAAGTGCTTCGAAGATTCAAACATATATGCAAAATTAAGAGTTCATAACTGCTCCCTCATCAGAATTATTTTTGTCTGAAAGGTGATTTTGATGATAGTGAACTTGGCAATGAGAGATGATAAAAGGCATTAAATTAATGCCGAGGTCAGAGTTTAGACATTTGGGTGAAAGGTGTGGTCAAATTTTAAGGAAGATGTTTCTAGTATATTTGGGAGATCTGTCAGCTGGTAGCATTTGGTTGTTTTCCTTTCTGGTGGGAGCTAAAAACGATATTCTCATCTGGTAGGAATGATAATCTTATCTAGTAAGAAAGAAGGTGACCCTATCTAGTAGAAATAGACAAAATGGTGATCCTGTCTAGTAGGAATGATGATCCTTCTGGTTGGAAAAAAGGTGACCCTGTATGGTAGGAAAAAAGGAGACCTTGTATGGCAGGAATCGATAAAATTGTGATCCTATCTACTAGAAATGAAAGCAATCCTATCTGGTAGGAATCGCCATAGTGGTAATCCTGTCTGGTAGGAATTGGCAAAGAGGTGATCCTATCTATAAGAATCAATAAAGTGGCAATCCTGTCTAGTAGGAATGATGAGATGACCATTATATCTAGTAGAAATGGTAAAGATAATTATCCTATTTGGTAGGAACAATAAAAGTAGTGGTCTTTTATTGTAGGAATGAAAAGTGACAATTCTGTCTAGTAGGATCGAAAAGATGATCATATTGTCAGGTAGAAATGGTAAAGATAACTATCCTATCTGGTAGGAACAATAAAAGTAATGGTCCTTTCTAGTAAGAATGAAAAGTAAGGATCCTGCCTGATAGAATAAAAAAGATGACCATCCTGTCTAGTAGGAATAATAAAGATAACTGTCATGTCTAGTAAGAACAATAAAAGTAATGGTCTTTTATGGTAGGAATGAAAAGTGATGATCCTATCTGGTAAGATCAAAAAGATGACATTCCTGTTTGGTAGAAACGTCAAAGGTAACTATCCTATCTAGTAAGAATAGTAAAAGTAATGGTCTTTTCTGGTAGGAATGAAAAGTGATGATCCTGTATGGTAGAATTAAAAAGATGACCATCCTTTCTTGTAGGAATTGAAAAGATAACTGTCCTGTCTAGTAAGAATAGTAAAAGTAGTGGTCCTTTCTGGTGGGAATGAAAATTGATGATCCTATCTGGCAGGATAAAAAATATGACCATCCTTTCTGATAGGAATGATAAAGATAAATGTCCTTTTCAGTAGGAACAGTAAAAGTAGTAGTCCTTTCTTATAAGAATGAAAAGTGGTGATCTTGTTTAGTAGGATCGAAAGGATGACCATCCTGTCTAGTAGGAGTGGTAAAAATAATTATCTTATCTAATAGAAACAGTAAAAGTAGTGGTCTTTTTTAGTAGGAATGAAAAGTGATGATTCTCTTTGGCGGGATAAAAAAGATAACCATCCTGTCTGGTAAGAATGGTAAAGATAATTGTCTTATTTGGTAGCAACAATAAAAGTAGTGGTCCTTTATGGTAGGAATGAAAAGTGGTGATCCTGTTTGGTAGGATAAAAAAATGACCACCCTATCTGGTAGAAATGGTAAAGATAATTGTCATGTATGGTAGGAACAGTAAAAGTAATGGTCCTTTCTAGTAAGAATGAAAAGTGATGATCCTGTCTGATAAGATCAAAATAATGACCATCCTCTTAAGTAGGAATGGTAAAGATAACTGTCCTATTTAGTAAAAATAGTAAAAGTAATGGTCCTTTTTGGTAGGAATAGTAAAAATAGTGATCCTGAGATTGAGATTGATTTTTGAAAAGAGATTGACTCAAATTGATTGGGTTGATGATTTATCTTACTTCGAGAGTTTGATGATCTGTCTTGATTTATAAGCCTGCAAAAATGCTGAATAATTATGCAATGATCAAATACTTTGAACCTATGAAGGGTCAGTCTAATATAAAATTTTTGATCTTTAGAAGAAAGATGCTCCCATTTCAGAAAGGTGAATATTTGGAAGGGAGGTGCCCCTATTTTAGAATGATAAAGGAAAGTTGTTTGGTCATTTGGTTTTTGGTTGATTGGTTAGCTTAGAAGTGAAAATGAGCATATCAAGTATGAGGCTAGTTGGTCAATGGCTATCAGTTTAGCCTAGTGTGAATTCTTAATTTTACACCCTCTAGTATACATTTGAACCTTATAAGCACTTAAGCTTGATAAACAAACCTCCAGAAGCTGAAAACTCTCAAAATGGGAAAATTGGTAAAATCAAAACATGTCTTTTTAATATTTGAACCCCTTCAAATCATTTGAGACTGAGCAATGAATACAACACAACTAGAATCACAAAAAACGAATGAGAAACAAGCAAGATCAGGTGAAAATAAGCAAAATGGGACCTTTGCCTCAAATATGTGCGGCATTGCCTCATTGCTCTCTGTGATTCTACAGAGAGCTATGTGGCACTACTATAGAGACCCTTGCAATGCTGTAGAGCCCTGTGCGGCAACTCTTGTGAATTTTACTATTTTGCGTGATCCCACATCAAAACTTTATTATTATCCTCCTCTAATCTTCGCCTTATATATAGAAGACTTCTTCACACTGCAAACCATCAACTTTGGGAGCTTGAAAGTCTTTGCATCAAGCAAAACATGCTAGTTCTAAGGCTTTTCTTTTCTTTCACTTTGCATTTGCTCTTTACTTCACAAAGTGAGTTAGGGGGTTTCTCTTTGATTCCTACCCGACAAGTAAAAAGGCTTTTCGCCTACTTGTTTGAGGCAAGTCTATTGCCTAAGCTTTGTGTCTGCCATCCGAGCCTAGCCGCTGCCCACCATCTAAGGCAAGCCGTCATACCATTTGAGGCTATCTGCTGCTTGCCATATGAGGCAAGCCACCGCTCACCAACAGAGGCAAGCCGCCTCATCGTCCAAGGCTAATCGTCGCCTACCATTTGAGGTAAGTTTCTTTCCCTTTTCTCTTCCTTTTTCTTTATTTTATTCATTCTTTCTCTCCTTAGGATTTATGTTCTAAAGCTCCTTACCTAATTCTTGATTTTTTTAAGGTAGTTAATTATAATCTAACTTAATTAGCTCCACTTAGTAATCAATTAGTTAAATCAATAAACTCAACTCTCTTTTAATCAATCAATCAAAACATGATAAAATGACTAGGCTAAAATAATCAATCAAAACATGATAAAATGACTAGGCTAAACTAACCCTTTTGCAATAAGGGAGAACTTCATGAATTTTGATTCCCATTCAAAGGGATACACAAGCATACTTAGTTCAAATATCGAATCTAATTAAAACTAACCAACTCTCCCCCTATCACCTTCTTCACTTGCTTTTATTTTATTTTCTTTTACTTTGTTATTAGGCTTAGTTTAGGGAATGTGTGACTTTTCTAAAACCCATAAGGGCTAAAGCAAGTATCCTTTAAGTTTAGGATTCCATTGTAATATTAACTCACTTTTATTTCGAGCTCTAATTGTGTATAAACTTTATGGATTGAATGATCATATATATTATAAATTGTTCATGCATCTTAGATTATTCATGAAATATATTTTAAGTCACTCTTATATTAATTGGCCAAACTTATTTTGTTAAAGTAAACCAAAAATCTAGTGCCCAAATCTTCTTTAGTTTTGAGGCTAGTGATCTTTTTTCCTTTGGGTAATAATTGGAGTCAAATGGATTTTTTCCTTATATTTTTCCAAATAAAAATAAATTAAGGTGGCGACTCTAAGAAAAAATTTTCAAATTTATCAAAAATAAGCCTGAGGGCTTCCATGTGAGTTCTTTCCTAAATAAGCATTTTGATTCCCTTTAGCGGATCAGACTGGTACTCAGGCGAGGCCTCATAGCTGGCGACTCCATAGGGAAAAATTCTTTTAAAAAGAAATAAGCAGAGTACTAATTGATTTAAAAAGAGTTGGCCTTTTAATAAAATTATGACTTTGTATGTATCATTTGCATTGGCTCTTTGCTGTTTAATATAGTTTTAGGAAAATAATCGATAGTAAGTAGCATCGAGTGGGTAACACTCCTTAGGTCTATTCACTAATAGTGAAATCATCCATCCTACGACGAATCTTTTAATCATTTCAAAGGTATAACGAGCATACACGTATTGTTGGACCCACGCGAGGCTCTTTGACTCACATGTGGTTAGGTATATCGTTGCTCTAGTGTGATGGGTACCTAAACCAAGCCACCCTTACCATTTTATGTAATGAACCTAGGTCCTAACCTTAGGTTGTATGTGCCATAATTAAAACCTAGCATCTGTGTATTCTCATGAAATGTTTTTCCTATGCATATATACATTCATATTGTATAATAAAACATGCATTCATCTCAAGTCTAGGTCAAACCTTAAACGGAAGAAGGATCAAACATTCTTACCTCCATTAAAATATCTCCCTCATAAACACTCTCACCTATAACCATCACCCTATCCAATAACCCTTAAACTATTACCTTAGATCTTTGAACTAAACATCATTATCCTTTTACTCTAGCTCTTAACCCAAAACCCTAGACACTCTCACCTCCATCCAAACTCTTTAACTCTTAAACTTTAAACAAACACACTTCTATCCAATTACCTTTGCCCCTACAAGCCTAAAACTATCACCTGACCTTTAATCCTAAACAACTCACCCTGGCCTTTATCCTAAACACCTCACCCTAGCCTTTATCCTAAACACCATCACCTTAACCACATACCTCAAACACCTTGCCCTAGCCTTACCCTAAACACCAAACGCTTGAATCTCACACCTTAAATATAAACCTAAACCACCTTCAACCATTGGACCTTAAACCATAAACTAGCAATCCTAAAACCCTTATCTAACCCTAAAAATCCTACTATCTAACCATAAGTCTAACCCACAACCGCCATCCTTATCCCAAAAAAAAAAAAAAAAAAAAACTAGACACCTTAGGTTCTCCATACCAAAATCATTATCTTGATCCTACTTCTTATTCAAGATTAGGGATGGCAATTTGTAGCCTACCCATGGGTACCCATCCGAACCCTACCCAGTTAAAGTGGGCAATACTCGAGTTGATTGAGTAATGGGTATAGGTAGACCCATACCTGAAAAAATAGCATTAGGTATGGGTAGGGTATGGATAGTGTAGTACCCTACTCATACCCGTACCCATACTTTACCCAAATTATCATATTTATATATTTTATATAAAACTTTATAAAGCTTTAGTATTTTACCATCTAAAATAATTCTTATATTTTCTTAAATATAAAAATGTGTTCGAATTGACCTAAATATCCTTAAGTAATTTATATTCCAGTCATTAAAACTACTTCGTTTTAATAATAGATTTTTAGTAATTTAATAATTTTATTGAGATTGCCAGAATGTCTTTCAGTTTAGTTAAATAATTTATTATACCTTATCATTTTCTTGAGGACAAAAAAGTCATTTTACATCCTTGATATATAATGTTAAATCTAACCTTAATTTTTTCTCATTCTCTCATTTTGTCATTATGCTTCTTATCTTTCCTTAGTTTTCTCTTTTCTGGGTCTCAATTTCTTTTCTCTTCAAGCTCTCTGCAAATTTTCCATTTTCAAACTCTTTAGATTTCCTTCTCTTTTCTCTCTGAATTTTCTTTTTTTTTTTTCTGAATTTTCTTTTCTTTTCTTTGGATATTCTTCTTTCTCTGGTTCTATAATTAAATAAGTTTTCTTTAAATTAATATTATTTTATGATTTTTCTTTTTGCTTCTCATAATTTTGAGTATAAAAATGGCACAGTAAAGAGTCACTTTTATATACTTGAGATGCATATACTATTTAGATATTTCATGCTTATTATATTTGAAATTAGTATTGTTTGTGACAATTATTCATTTTCTTTATTAATATTAATTCACTCAATTTTATCTTTACTACTCATTACATAAAATAATTGTATAAATACACATCTTAATGTCATCTCATTAATTTCAACAACTCATTAGAACACTATACTCTTTGAAATTTTAGTATTTATAACTTCATATCAAGTAATCAAATCAAATATCCTAAATATCAAGTATTCAATTATTCTAAATCACTATGCTTTTTATTATACAAATTCATTTTATTTTTTAAATGAAATATTCTAAATTTACACATATATTTAAAAATAATTTGATAATTATTCAGGTAATGGGTTACCCGAAACCCTATAGGTATAGGGAGGAGTTTGAAATTTATTACCCAAATAGGTATAGGTACGGGGTATAGGCAGACATATATCTCTTTGGGTATGAGTAAGGGTATTATACTATCCTACCTATACCCTGCCCATTGCCATCCCTATTTAAGATCAATCCCACTAGCCTAACACCTATAGCCCATCACCTTCAAAACCAGTCAGTACCTTTAAGCCTAATAACTTTAGCCCAACATACTACTTTAAACCCAATGTCTTTAGTCCAATCTACTACCTTAAGCCCAAAAAATGGTTGGTCTAGGACACAATAGAGTAGCCTTTTCTCTTAATATTCATATGCCTATACCTTCATCACCTTTTCTGTTCCATATCTATCACTTTCCTTGTTGCTTTGATTTGAAGGTATCAATGGCCAACCTGCGTAACATGGTTTCCCTAACCACACTTTTGACCAGACTCTTTAAGAAGCAAAAAGAGCATTTCCAAACTATTTAGCTACTCAACAAGCCCAATTTGAAGAATAAAGGTAACTCACCAGTAAGGAAGTTCAAGCCATAATTAACCAAGCCAGCCTTAACCATCATAACTCAAACCTTATTTTGAACCAGATCAATCTTAGCCAAAATTTGAGCCAAACCAACCCATATCCAAACCAAGTTAAGGAAGTTTTCTTTCATCCAGACACTAGATTGCTCATGTAGAAACTTGAAGTTATGGAGAAAACCATTACATCCCTAAAGCACAATAGCCACCTAATTGATGTGGGTAGTTTGGCCTTGTTCCCCAATGTCAAACTTCCTTTTAAATTCAAAATGCCTGAACTTGAGAGATTTGATGAAACCACATGTCCTAAGACCCATCTAAAGATATATGTAGAGTCTTTAAAACTTAGCAATGAGCTCTTTGCTCAACTATTCCAACAATCACTAACCGGTGCTGCCAAAAGATAGTTTCTTTCACTAGACAAGAGCTAGAAAAGGACGTAAGATTATATCTATCGTGCCTTTGTCAAGCAGTATTATTACAATGGTGAAATGGGTGTCACTAAGTGTGACTTGGAACTACCAAACAATTTTCAGAAGAATCATTCTCCATGTTCCTTATAAGATGGAGGGTTAAAATTGCTCAAATGGTAAATAGACCAATAGAGTAATAACAAATAGATATTTTTTTCAAGAACCTACTTTTAGCCTACCGAGTCTACGTGTTAACCTAATACCTATCCACTTTTAAAGCTTTTGTTGTAACTGCATCAAAAGTTGAAGATTGCATCTAAAGTGCATTATTTCAAACCTCCATTTCCTACCACCAACCTAAATAGTGATGAAGAACCTAAACCCAATTTAGCCCCACCTTATCTTAGCCCCAAGTGGCATGACATGGAAGATTCCAATTTTAACTAATCTGACCTATCCAAGATTGAATTCCAAATCTGAGTTTGAGTCAGAGTCTAAATCTCAAAAGTCTGAGTCTAAATTTGAGTCTGAGTCTGTCACCTTATTTTCCTTTTTTGTGTATTTTTCATTGATCATATTAGTCCATTTTTTGTTATCTTGTAATAAAATTTTCCATTGTAATAAAACATCCACATTTTTTTTAATTATTTGTGCACTTGTCTTTCTTATTTTAAATATGGACGAACTTTGAAAAAAAAAAGAGAAAAAGAAAGAAAGAAAAAAAGAGAAAAAGAAAGAAAGGAAAAAAAAAAAGAGAAAGAGAAAAAGAAAAATGAATAGTCAATTAAGTCCACCACAGCTACCACTTAAGGTGCCATCAACAATCGCTTTAAGAAGGTTAAGAAATAGACCTCTTATCAAACAATTGAAAATAAAAAATAGTTCAATGTAATAGCCTATTGCACTTTGGGTAATCAAATGATACACCTTAATAAAGGGCAACAAGTTCGTCAAATCTAAAATTCAAAAGTTAGAGTCCCTCAAAGTGAAGAAAAACAGCAAATCATGGTGAAATGTTTTCTCCCAAATTTCATTAATCTAAGCTCACTAAGTTGAAAACCTGAAAGGGCGACATGGGTAAAAGTTAAAAAAAAAAAAAGGAGAAAAAAGAGAGAGAGAGAGAGAAAGAGAGAAAGCTCATCCTAGTCATCTTTCTTCCTATCTAAAGTTGTCAATTCATCTTCTTCTAATATGTCTCATCTTATATATTCTAAAGTCATCCTTCCTCATTAGAGGCTCATTCTGTAAAGTGATTTGTCTTCTATACCTTTATCTCATAGTAAGGGCATATCTTTTTAGGTCATCACTATTTTTTTTTATCAATATATCTTATTGCTTAGCTCAAAAAGCTAACACAAAATCTCTCACATTGCCAATCCATCACATTCCTATCTCTCATTGGGAGCATAATCTCCAAGTTGTCTCTTCTCACTAATCCTTTAGCCACTCCTTAGAGTAGTTTCTTTCAGCTAGTATGTCATGTACGTTTAAGCCAATAGAGTGTCACCCCAAATGTCTCTTCAATATTAAAACGATAAGATTAACTTGACTTGTTCTTTTCCATGAATCATACTATAAATAGTAAAATCATACAATCTCTCTAATCCTTTTCAGATTTCTAATCCACCTTTAAACCATTCTCAAACTTCAAAATGCACCATCCTATCCTTTTAAGTTTAAGCCTGATACCACCCTTTCTTTAGCAAAATCTCATCATCTTCTAAAGGCCAAGCCTATATACAGCATCGAAAATCCTAAAAGCCAATTCTCTTTGGCAAAACCAAAATTAAGTCTTGTCCAACAAAAGAAGGGCTTGAACCAGTCAAAGTCCATCCTATGCCTCTTTGGCAAATATCTCATTATCCTTGAAAGGTCAAGCCTCCTTGGCAAAACACATGATCCCTAAGATCAAAGCCTTTTAAGGCCTATAAACCATTCTCAGCTTAATCCTCTTAGATTGATACAACCATGTCAAAGGGTAAACTCTTATCCATGAGCCTACGGTATCCTTATGACCAAAACCTGTAGCATCATACTTAAGATTAAGCTTGTCGTCTTCTAAAAAATTCTAAAGCACCCTTGTTGAAAAGCCTAAGCTGACAAACTATCCTCAAGGCCTGAAAGCCTTTTAACCAAAAGCCTTCAAGCTTTCACCCTAAAGCCCAAACTAAGAAGCCTCACTATGAAGCCCACTCACAAAGGCCTTCACCATGAAGTCCATGATCTCTTTTAAAGTGAACACTTGACTAAGCTTTCCCAACTAATTTCTTAGCTTGACCTTTCCTTTAAGCCAGACTTTGCCTCCCAATTTGACCTCCTGCAAAGTCTAGCATCCTAGCCTTGTCCTAAGAAAAAATTTGACTGAGCCTTCTAAATGAACTCTCCAAATGCTATAACTTGACCAAGTCTTCTAAACCTAACTAAGCCTAAGGCATAACTTGACTGAGCCTTCTAAATGAACTCACCAAAGGTCATAAATTAATCGAGCCGAAGTGCCATATGTGACTAAGCCCACGTGAACTTCTTTAAGGACAAGTCCCATAAGTTGATCTTCCTCAAACCTTTGTCTTTAAAGACCTAACCCTCTTGATCAAGCTTTTCAGTCTAGCCTTATGACAAATCTTTTCCAAAGTCAGACCTAGCTAAGTCATTTAAACTGAACAACCTAGCTTGACCTCTCATAATGACTTCTTCCTAGGCCGAACTAATAGCCATTGACTAACCAGCCTCATACTTGATATGCCCATGTCACCTCTGAGCTAGCTAATCAACCAAAAACTAAATGATCAAACCACTTTCCTTTATTGGGGGCACCTCCTTTCCAAATATTCACCTTTTTGAAATGGGGGCATCTTTCACCCAAAGATCAATATTTTTATATCAGGCTGACCCTTCACAAGTTTAAGGTATCCTATCATTGCATAATTATTCAGTATTTTTGCATTAAACAGGCTCACGAATCAAGACAGATCATCAAGCGCTCAAAGTAAGACAGATCATCAACCCAATCAATATGAATCAATCTCTTTTCAAAAATCAATCTCAATCTCAAGATCACTATCTTTACCATTCCTACTAAACAGGATAGTCATCTTTTTTATCCTACCAGACAGGATCATCACTTTCATTCCCACTAAAAAGTATCATTACTTTTATTGTTCCCACCAGACAGGACAATTATCTTTACTATTCCTACCTGACAAGATGGTCATCTTTTTTTTTTTATCCTACCAAACAAAATTATCACTTTCATTCCTACCATAAAGGACCATTACTTTTACTATTTCTACCATACAATACAGTTATCTTTACCATTCTTACCTGATAGGATGGTCATCTTTTTTTTATCATACTGGACAAGATCATCATTTTTCATTCTTACTAGAAATGACCATTACTTTTATTGTTCCTACCAGATAGGATGATTATCTTTACCATTCCTACCAAACAAGATGGTCATCTTTTTTTTTTATCTTACTGGATAAGATCATCATTTTTCATTCTTGTTAGAAAGGATCATTACTTATCCTTACCAGATAGGACAGTTATCTTTACCATTCCTACCAGATAAGATAGTCATCTTTTAATTACTAGACAGGATAATTACTTTTTATTCTTATCAAAAAGGATCTCTACTTTTACTGTTCCTACTAGACAGAACAGTTATCTTTACTATTCCTATAAGATGATCATCCTTTTAATCCTATTAGATAGGATGATCACTTTTTATTCCTACCAGAAAGAACGACTACTTTCATTATTCCTACCAGACAGGGCAGTCATTTTTACTATTCCTACCAAATAGGATGGTCATCTTTTTTATCCTACCAGATAGGATCACCATTTTTTTTATTCATACCAGATAAGATCACTACTTTGTTTATTCCTGAAGACAAGATTGCTTTCATTCCTAGCAGATTGGATCCCACTTTATCGATTCCTACAAGACAAGATCTTCTTCTTTCCTACCAGACAGGATCTTCATTCTTAGCAGATAGGATCACCACTTCATCAATTCCTATCAAACAAGGTCGTCTACTTTCCTATCACACAGGATCATCATTCGTATCAGACAAGATCACTACTTTGTCGATTCCTACCGGACGGAGTCGCTTTCATTCCTAGTAAAAAGGATCACCACTTTGTCGATTCCTACCATACAGGGTTGCCTTATTTCCTACCAGACAAGGTCATCATTCTTGCAAAATAGGAACATCACTTTTAGCTCTTACTAGAAAGGACAACTACCAAATGCTACTAGTCGCTAGATCTCCCAAACATATTAGGGGCATCTTCCTCAAAATTCAAACCTTTCACCCAAATGTCTAAACTTTAACCTAGACATTAATTTGGTTCCTGTTACCATCTCTCATCCTTAGGTTCACTGTCATCAAAATCGCTTTCAGCCAAAGACAATTTTGATGAGGGGGCAGCTGTAAACCCTTAATTTTGCACCATCTAATATGCATTTGAACCTTAGAAGCACTTAAGCTCAGTAAACAAACCTATAGAAGCCAAAAACTCTCAAAATGAGAAAATTGGCAAAATCAAAACATGTCTTTTTGACAATTGAATCCCTTCAAATCATCGGAGACTTAGTAATGAACACAGTGCAACTAGAATCAAGGAAAACAGATGAGAAACGAGTAAGAAGTGAAAACTGACCTTTTGCTATAGATTTATGTGGCACTGTCGTATAGCCCTCTGGGATTCCATAAAGAGCTGTGTGGTATTGCCGCCGAGACCTCTACAGTGCTATAGAGCCCTGTGCAACAACTCCTACGAACTTTACTATTTTGTGCAATCCCACATTGAAACTTCAGTATTTTCTTCCTCCAATCTTCTCCCTATATATAGAGGACCTCTTCACACTTCAATCATCAATTTTAGGAGCTTGAAAGCCTTTGCATCAAGCAAACCATGCTAGTTCTAAGGCTTTTCTTTTCTTTCTCTTTGCATTTGCTCCTTGCTTCATAAAGTGAGTTAGGGGATTTCTCCTTGATTCCTACCCGACAAGTAAAAGGCTTTTTGCTCTCCTGTTCGAGCAAGTCTATTACCCAAGGCTTATATCCACCATTTAAGGCTAGCTACTGCCCACCATCCAAGATTAGCAGCCATGCCATCTGAGGCTAGCCACTACCCACCATTTGAGGTGAGTCGCCATCCGATTCCTATTCAAAGGGAGACACAGACATGCTTGGTTCAAATATCGAATCCAATCAAAACTAACCAATTTCCCCCCTCTATCACCTTCTTCACTTGCTTTTATTTTGTTTTCTTTCACTTTGTTATTAGGCTAGGTATTTGTGACTTCCTTAGAACCCATAAGAGCTAAAGTAGGTATCCCCTAAGTTTGGGATTCCATTGTAATATTAACTCTCTTTTATTTTGAGCTGTAATTGTGTATAAACTTTATGGATTGAATGATCGTGCATATTATAAATTGTTCATATATCTTATATTGTTCATGAAATATATTTTAAGTCACTCTTATATTAATTGGCCAAACTTATTTTGTCAAAGTAAACCAAAAACCTAGTCCATGAATCCTCTTTGGTTTCAAGGCTAATGATCTTTTTTCCTTTGGGTAATAATTGGAGTCAAATAGGTTTTTTTCTTATATTTTTCCAAATAAAAATAAATTAAAATGGCGACTCTAGGAAATAATTTTCAAATCTATCAAAAATAAGCTTGAGGGCTTCCCCGTGAGTTCTTTCCCAAATAAGCATTTGGATTCCCTTTAACTAATCGGACCGGTGCTCGGGCAAGGCCTCACACCTAGGAAGAAGTCATTTTGGGAGGTTAAGCAAGATGTGATCTTAGAAAAGATCGGGCTGTTCAACTTAAAAGACTTAGATAGGTATAACTTTAGAGAAGATTTGGTTTGAGACTGGGTTTGAGAGCTTAACTATGAGGGTCAAGTCTTTGGAGATTGTTTGATTAGAAGGTTTGGGGAAGATTGGTTTATTGGCTTGTCCTTGGAGAAGTTCATGTGGAAGGCTTGGTCAAGTATAGCACTTTGGCTCGGTCGAGTTATGGCCTTCGAGGAGTTCATTTAGAAGGCTCAGTCAAGTTCTGCCTTAGGATTAGGTCAAATTTAGAGGCTCGATCAGGTTATGGCCTTTGGGAAGTTCATTTAAAAGGCTCAATCAGATTTTTCCTTAAGATTAGGCTGAGATGGTAGACTTTGTAGGAGATTAAATTAGGAGGCTAAGCTTGGCTTAAAGGAAAGGTCAGGCTAGGAAACCAGCTTAGGAAGGCTCGGTCAGATTTGGCCTTGGAGGAGATTATGGTCTTCATAAATGAAGGCTTTTTGGGATTGGGCTTCATGCTGAAAACTTTCAGGCTTGAGCTTTATAGTGAAAGCTTCTTGGCTTAGGCTTCATGGTAAAGGCTTTTTGATTTGGGCTTTATGGTGAAGGCTTCTTAGTTTGGACTTCATTATGAAGGCTTTTTGATTTGGGCTTTATGGTGAAGACTTCTTAGTTTGAGCTTTATGATGAAGGTTTTTTTGAGTAGGCTTTATAGTGAAGGCTTTATGGTGAACGCCTAAAGGTTTTTGGTTAAAAGGCTTTCAGGCCTTGAGGATAGTTTGTCAGCTTGGGCTTTTCCACAAGGGTGTTTTGGACATTTTTGGAAGATGGTTGGCTTTATCTCAGGTATGGTGCCACAAGTTTTGATTATAAAGATACTGCAGGCTCATGAATAAGGGTTTACCCTTTGATATGGTTGCATTAGTCTAAGAGAATTAATCTGAGAATAGTTTATAGGCTTTAAGAGACTTTGATCTCAGGGATCATGTGTTTTGCCAAAGAGGCTTGACCTTTCAAGGATAACGAGATGTTTGCCAAAGAGGCATGAGATAGGCTTTGACTAGTTCAAGCCTTTCTTTTGAGAGACAAGACTTGATTTTAGTTTTGCCAAAGAAAACTAGCTTTTAGGATTTTTAGTTCTGCACATAGGCGTGGCCCTTAAAAGATGATGAGACTTTACGAAGGAAATGGTGATATGAGGCTTGAGCTTGAAAGGATGGTATAAGGCTTGAGCTTTAAACGATAGGATGTTACATTTTGAAGTTTGGGAATGGTAATGTGGGTCAAATTTAATACCCTAGTCTCTAAGACTAAGTACAGAGTAAGTAGGGTGTCGAACTCTAGGGAATTTGGAGCAATTTTATATTAACCGAGTAATTACTAAGATGGATAGGCAAACAACAAATAAAAGATGTTAATTTATTCTATCTAATCTAAAATACTAAGTTTTATTGTTACTTTAATTAATAACAAAAATAGAATTACAATTCAGAATTAATTTTGAACTATAAGAGTTAATAACATATAAACACATACAATGATTGGAGAATATGACCATCAGTCCTTAAAAGCAACTCTCGTTGTCAATTAAGGGTATTTTCATTTAGAGTCCACAAGCACTCTCATGACATTGTAGAGATAAACAAAAACATTAAGTTCCATGCCAATTCTTTAACCACTCAAAGTGGATTTCTTATCTCCAGGTACTTTCCTATCCTTTAAGTAATTTCGATTGCATTTCCACCAAAATGCCCCAACTCTCGTTATGAACAAAATGATTAACAAGTTATATATGGTGATCAAGCATACATAACACAATGTAGCACTCTATTGAAACTAAATCATTCATGCATATTAAGAATGTAGTTCATAAAATTAATTCATCATTGCAATTCTAACAACCTATTAGACTAAGTACATGGTAAAATATGTCATAGAAATAATGCAAGCATTCTTTAATAAAATAAAAATAGAAGAAAGGAAGAAAGATTGATGAATGAAAACTCCTTTATTCTTTAGGAAATGACTTGCACAATTCTTGAGTGGAAGTGCCTTTTGGAAGGACACTTGATCCAAGTACTTAATTCTAATAAGGTATTTACAATGATTTTAAGTAAGTTTTTATCCTATGTAATACAAATGTATCTCTCTACTTTGTATTCTGATTTTCTAGATGTCTTTTACAAAAGAAACTTCAACTATTTAAAGGCTTTGAATCAGTTAAAAGTCATAACATTTCATAAAGAAATGCAACACTTTGTGAAAAGTCACCTAATAACTGCTTTAGAAACTTCAAGGGCATTTCAGACAATTCAGATGGCAAAATTAGACTTCGAGGTCTCCATGAAAGTTGTAGGCCTTTTTATCAGCTTTCTATAGCCTATTGAATTGTTTCAATATGAGTTGTGTAAAGGAAGTTATGACTGAAACATTGCAGACTATTTGTGAAGAAATGCAACACTTTGTGAAAAGTCACCTAATAACTGCTTCAGAAACTTCAAGGGCATTTTGGACAATTCAAATGGAAAAATTAGACTTTGAGGTCTTCATGAAAGTTGTAGGCCTTTTTATCAACTTGCCATAGCCTCTTGAATCATTTCAATCCGAGTGGTGTAGAGGAAGTTATGACTGAAATATTGCAGACTATTCATGAAGAATCTTGTCTTTTGGTGTGTGCCGACTCGGCACCAACTCATCCTCCACTCAACAACTCGGCACAACAGCCATTGGTGCTGAGTCAGCACACTTGGTGATGACTCGGCACCAGTGAATTCCAAAATTTGCTATATTTTTATATTTGACTCTTCTGGGAACCTCTAATGCCTCCCATAACCTACTAAAACTTATAAAATACTCTCAAAACCATCAGGTCAAGGAGAAATCTTGAGAAAATATTAGTAGAATAAATATTAAGGGAATAAAACACAAAATGCATTATAATATACTAAACATATACCTAAAAAGCAACAAAAAAATGTTCCTGAAATAACACTAAATCCATACCATTTTACATCACATCAAACTCTCCCACACTTAGACTTTGCTTGCCCTCAAGCAATTTCATAAGTTGAAAGGAAAAACATAATCATAAAAATTACTCATTCTTATTCAAATGTTAAAGCACTAATAAGGGTCATCACACCCTAAAGAAAAGAAACAAAGAAGAAGAGTTTCATAAACAACTCCACAAGCCTAAAAAAAAAAAATTTGGCACAACTAATATAAGCAATAAGGTGATTATTTGTCAAAGATTATAAAGAGAATTTATCAAGTTCATTCAATTGATTACCAAACTCAAGTCAAAAGGGAACTATTCAAACAATTGAGGAAAAATAAAAGCATACATACCCATAATTAATCTCAAGGCATTTTTGGAAAATTTATCTTTCCTTTTTTTTTTTTAATATAGAATAACAAAAGTGAATATTTCCGAACGAACACATTTAAGGAGCATACTCAAACATGCACGACTTACTCATTCACTTCTGCCATGTATGGATTTCATATATAAATTCCTTTCCGAACGAATACAATTGAGGAGCAAACACAAATGTACACGACTTACTCGGAACCTATATATCATTTCATTTTATTTTTATTTTTTTTATTTTTTTATTTTTTATTTATTCCTCATCCTTTATTGACTAATCATAGGTATGTATTAACTTTAATTTTCTCTAAAATAAAATTAAATCCCATTCATTAGTCCAAATTAATTGAAACTTCTCAAGATGTAAACAAAAACAAACAAATCATCCTCAAGCCTATACATGAAGTTCATGTAATCAACTAAGGCAAGGGAAGTTGATCATAAATCAATTCTTAAATGTTTCTAACCCTTAATGTTATAATGAACCAAACTAGAGCTATATCATATAAATTAGAAGGAGCCTTCAAAAATTTCCAAATATTTTGAGGTGATGCATCATAGCATAGATCATGAACACTAAATCCTAGAAAATTATAAAATAGGGTGAACAAAAAAAAAAACTAAACAAGATATAACCTCCCCCACACTTAGAGTACACATTGCCCCCAATGTATCCTAAAAAGAAGAAAACACAGAAAAACAGACAAGATAGATTAAAGAAAAATAGGGAAAGGTTAGAAATGCTTATCTTTCAATCCACTTGTGGTGAAGTGGGCGGAGAATCAAATTGATATCCACTGCTAGCAAAAAATTGATCCATCTTGTAAGTTAGTCTTCGTTGTTGCCTCTCCAGTTGTTGTTGCCTAACATCCATGCGTCCCAACTGTGTATTTATAGCTTGTTGATTTTGAAGGATTTGTTGCCAAATAGCCATTTCGAGGGACATATGAGAACTTCCTCCACTGACTTCAATAGGAGCAGTAGATGCACCACCAACATTAACACCTTGATCTTCATGTTCACCCTCTTCGCTACTCTCTTCGCTTTTCTCTACTCCTACCCAACATGATCTATCTTTTGCATGTCTTAAATTAAAGTTAGGATAAATAACCTCACCTTTTGTGAAAGTAGATTTACTAAGGCGAACCATACTCACCACTCTTATGGAATCTAAAGAAGCTTGTGAAATTTTAAGAGCATTAGCAATAGAAGTAATAATATAACCATGAGTCAAAGGACCACTTTTATTATTAGCACATTCAAGTAACTTATTAAAAATCCAATAAGTCCAACAAATTTGCTTTTTTATGCTAATACACCACGTCAAATAAATTTCTTGGATAGAGACTCTATTTCCTTCCAACTTACCAAACACAAGACATGCAAGAATTTTATGCAAAAGCTACAATTTATGATCTTTAATGAACATGGCATAGCCTTTCTTAGGATCAAATTGAGGTAAATTGGTTATTCATTCCAATATTCACTAGCATGCCAATCACAAGGGATTTCACAAACTCCATCTTTAGAAAAACCAAACACTTTTTTCATGAAATTATAAGTCAATTGATATGGGTTTCCTAGCATACGAAAATCTGACACATGAGGATCATATCATTCAATTTCAAAGTGCAATAAAATTCTTGTGTTATTTGTACATAAGTGTCCTTTTCTAAAGAAACCAAAGTTTTAAGACCTATTTGTTTAAGAAATTTCTTCAAAATTTCATCAAAACCCATTTTACTGACAACATCAAGAGGAAGAAACCTAGAACCAACAACATTTCTTTTAAGACATTTTTCATACCTTTGTCCTTCCCATTTTTGAAAAATCGAAAATGGTGCTCTATATAGTGGTGCAATATCTAGAACTTATTCCTCCTCTTGTGCAACTTCCTTTCCCCTTGAAGATGAGGATGGATTTGTTTTTGATCTACCCATCTTGTAAAGCAATTTTTGAAAGATAAAAGGAATGGGTTTTGGTCAAGAAAAAGGGAAGTAAACTAAAGTTTGGAGAAGATGAGAAGTGAGAGAGAAACGTGAGAGAGAGGGAGATGAAGAAAGAGTTAGATGAAAATAGAAAGAAAAAGAAAAGAATGCAGAAGTTTAATAAAAGAAAAACTAACTATAAAGAGATAAAGTTGTGTAGTCTTTTCATGTCCCTTCCCAAGAGACACTAAGGAATATATATGCTCTTTCATAGTGATGTTTGAGTTTAAAAACAACAAAATTGAAGTCAATGGCCCTGCAAAAAAAATAAAAACCTAAATAACTTTTCACTACCCTAAGTTAATAAAAATTCTAATTAAATTCCCCGGCAACGGTGCCAAAATTTGATATGAGTCAAATTTAATACCCTAATCTCTAAGACTAAGTACAGAGTGAGTAGGGTGTCGAACTCTAGGGAATTTGGAGTAATTTTATATTAACCGGGTAATTACTAAGATGGATAGGCAAACAACAAATAAAAGATGTTAATTTATTCTATCTAATCTAAAATACTAAGTTTTATTGTTACTTTAATTAATAAAAAAAAATAGAATTACAATTCAGAATTAATTTTGAACTATAAGAGTTAATAACATATAAACACATGCAATAATTGGAGAATATGACCATCAGTCCTTAAAAGCAACTCTCGTTGTCAATTAAGGGTATTTTTATTTAGAGTCTACAAGCACTTTCATGACATTGTAGAGATAAACAAAAACCATTAAGTTCCATGCCAATTCTTTAACCCCTCAAAGTGGATTTCTTGTCTCCAGGTACTTTCCTATCCTTTAAGTAATTTCAATTGCATTTCCACCAAAATGCCCCAACTCTCGTTGTGAACAAAATGATTAACAAGTTATATATGGTGATCAAGCATACATAACATAATGTAGTACTCAATTGAAACTAAATCATTCATGCATATTAAGAATGTAGTTCATAAAATTAATTCATCATTGCAATTCTAACAACCTATTAGACTAAGTACATGGTAAAATATGACATAGAAATAATGCAAGCATTCTTTAATAAAATAAAAATAGAAGAAAGGAAGAAAGATTGATGAATAAAAACTCCTTTATTCTTTGGGAAATGACTTGCACAATTCTTGAAGTGGAAGTGCCTTTTGGAAGGACACTTGATCCAAGTACTTAATTCTAATAAGGTATTTACAATGATTTTAAGTAAGTTTTTTTCCTATGTAATACAAATGTATCTCTCTACTTTGTATTCTGATTTTCTAGATGTCTTTTACATAAGAAACTTTAACTATTTAAAGGCTTTGAATAAGTTAAAAGTCATAACATTTCATAAAGAAATGCAACACTTTGTGAAAAGTCACCTAATAACTGCTTCAGAAACTTCAAGGGCATTTTGGACAATTTAGATGGCAAAATTAGACTTTGAGGTCTTCATGAAAGTTGTAGGCCTTTCTATCAGCTTTCCATAGCCTTTTGAATCGTTTCAATCCGAGTTGTGTAGAGGAAGTTATGACTAAAACATTACAGACTGTTCATGAAGAATCCTGTCTTTTGGTGTGTGCCAACTCGGCACCAACTCATCCTCCACTCAACAACTCGGCACAGTAGCCATTGGTGCCAAGTCAGCACACTTGGTGATGACTCGACACCAGTGAATTCCAAACTTTGCTATATTTTTATATTTGACTCTTCTAGGAACCTCCAATGCCTCCCATAACCTAGTAAAACTTATAAAATAATCTCAAAACCATCAGGTTAAGGAGGAATCTTGAGAAAATATTAGTAGAATAAATATTAAGGGAATAAAACACAAAATGCATTATAATATACTAAACATATACCTAAAAAGCAACAAAAAATGTTCCTGAAATAACATAAATCCATACCATTTTACATCACATCAAATGGTTTAAAGGTGGGTTGGAAATTCTAAAAAGGATCAAAGAGATTGTATGATTTTGCTATTTGTAGCATGATTCATGGAAAAAAACAAACCAAGTTAATCTTGTTGTTTTGAGATTAAAGAGACATTTGGGGTGACACTATATTGGCTTGAACGTATATGACATATTAGTTGAAAGAAAGTGCCCTAAGGAGTGGCTGAAGGACTAGCAAAAAAGACAACTTGGGAATCATATTCCTAATAAGAGATAGGGACATGACGGATAGGCAAGCGATTTGAGAGATTATGCATTA
This sequence comes from Reutealis trisperma, assembly GCA_947687605.1. Classification (NCBI taxonomy): domain Eukaryota; kingdom Viridiplantae; phylum Streptophyta; class Magnoliopsida; order Malpighiales; family Euphorbiaceae; genus Reutealis; species Reutealis trisperma. Next base: position 1,763,618 of record CANTUT010000278.1, read on the forward strand.
ACTCTTTGAACTAAGCGACAGGATGGATTGACAAGGGATGATGATGACCTAGAAAGATATGCCTCTACTATGCGATAAGGGCATAGAAGATAATATCACTTTAGAAAATGAGCTTCTAATAAGGAAGGATAATTTTGGAATACATGACGAGAAAGATTGATTGAAGACAACTTTAGACATGAAGGAAGATGACTGGGATGAGCTTTCTCTTTCTATTTTTTTTTCCCTTTTTTTAGCTCTAACTTTTGTCTAAGCTGCCATTTGGGTTTTGAACTTAGCGAGCTTAGATTAATGAAATTTGGAAGAAAATATTCCATCATGATTTGCTGCTTTTCTTCACTTTGAGGGGCTCTAACATTTGAATTTTGGATTTGATAAACTTATTACCCAAAGTGTAATGGGCAATTACATTAAACTATTTTTTTACTTCAATTCTTTGATGAGAGGTCTATTTCTTGACCTTCTTTAAGCGATTGTTGATGGCACCTCTTGTGCTAGCTGTAGTGGACTTAATTGACTATTCATTTCTCTTTTCCTCTTTCTTTTTTTTTTTCCTTTCTTTCTTTTTCTCTTTTTCTCTTTTTTTCTTTCTTTCTTTTTCTCTCTTTTTTTTTTTTTTTCAAATCTCATCCATGTTTAAAACAAGAAAGACAAGTGCACAAATAATTAAAAAAAATGTGGATGTTTTATTACAATGGAAAAATTTTATTACAAGATAGCAAAAGGGACAGACATGATTAACGAAAAATACACAAAAAAGAAAAATAAGATGATAGAATCATACTCGAATTTAGACTCAGACTTTAAGATTTAGACTTAGACACAATCTCAAATTTAGAATTTAATCTTAGACAGATCAGATTAGCTACACTTGAACTCTTCCATGTTATGTCACTTGGGGCTGAGATAAGGTGGGGCTGAATTGGGTTTGGGTTCTTCATCACTATTTGGGTTAGTGGTGGGAATGCAAGTTTGAAATGATACACTTTCAATGCAATCTTCAGCCTTTGATACAATTGCAACCAAAGCTTTGATAGTGGGTAGGTATTGGGTTAACAAGTAGACTCAATAGGCTGGAAGTAAGTTCTTGATAAGGATGTCCACTTGTTCTTACTCTGTTAGTCTATTTACCATTTAAGTAGCTTTAGCCCTCCATCTTGTAAGGAACATGGAGAAGGATTCCTCTAGAAGTTGCTTGGTAGTTTCTAAGTCACACCTAGTGACACCCATTTCACTATTGTAATGATATTACTTGACAAAAGTACGACAGATATCATCCTATGTCCTTTTCTAGCTCTGTTCTAGTGAAAAAAATCATCTGTTGCAGCACCGATTAGTGATTGTTGGAATAGTTGAGCAAGGATCTTATTGCTAAGTCCCAAAGGTTTCATTACCCCACATATATCTTCGGATGGGTCTTGGAGTATGTAGTTCCATCAAATCTATCCCATTCAAGCACTTTGAATTTAAGACAAAGCTTGGCATCAGGGAATAAGGTCGAACTACCTAATTAGGTCACTATTGTGCTTTAGGGATTTAATGGTTTTCTCCATAGCTTCAAGTTTCTCCATGAGCAATCTAGTGTCTAGATAAGAGAAAACTTCCCCACCTTAGTTTAGATATGGATTGGTTTGGCTCAAATTTAGGCTAGGATTAGTCTAGTTCAAGATAAAGTTTGGGTTAGGATGGTTAAGGCTAGCTTGATTAATCATGGCTTGAACTTTCTCAATGATGAATTGCCTTTGTTCCTTAAGTTAGACTTGTTGAGTAGTTAGGACAGCTTGGAAATGCTCTTCTTACTTCCTAAGGAGTCTTGTCATAAGTGTGGTTAAGGAAGCCATGTCAAATGAGTTGGCCATTGGTACCTTCAAACCAAAGCAACAAGGTAAATGACGAGTATGGAACAAAAAAGATGATGAAGGTATAAGTATGCAGATCCTAAAAGAAAAGGCTTCCCTATTATGTCATGAACTAACTATTTTTTTAGGCTTAAGGTATGATGGGGCAAATGTTTTAGGATTAGGATAGTTGACTAGACCAAAGGTATTGGGTTTAAGGTAGTATATTGGGCCAAAGTTGTTAGGCTTAAGGGTAACAGACTAGTTTTAAAAGGTGATGGGCCATGGGTGTTGGGCTTAAAGATAGTGGATTTGATTTTAAAGAGGGGGTAGGATCAAGATAATGGTTTTGGTATAAAAAACCTAAGGCATCCAATTTTTTTTCTTTTTTTTTTTTTTAGATAAGGATAAGGGCTGGGGGTTAGGCTTATGGTGAGGTAGTAGGGTTTTTAAGGTTAGATATAGGTTTTAGGGTTGCGGGTTTATGGCTTAAGATCCAAAGGTTGAAGGTGATTTAGGTTTACATTTGAAGTGTGAGGTTCTGAGTGTCTAATATTTAAGGTAAGACTAAGGCGAGGTGTTTAAGGTATGTGGTTAAGGTGATGGTGTTTATGATAAACACTAGGGTGAGGTGTTTAAGGTTAAAGGTCAAGGTGATAGTTTTAAGGTTTATGGAGGTGAAGGTGCTTGGGGTAAAAGTGAGTGTGTTTAAGGTCAATGAGTGAAGGTGTTTGGATGGAGGTGAAAGTGTCTAGGGTTTTGGGTTAAGAGTTAGAGTAAAAGGATAATGGTGTTTAGTTCGAAGATTTAAGGTGATAGTCTAAGGGTTATTTGATAGGGTGATGGGATATAGGTGAAAGTGTTTATAGGGGAGGTTTTTGAAGGGATGTAAGAATGTTTGATCCTTGTTCAGTTCAAGGTTCAACCTAGACTTGAGATGAACACATATTTTGTTATACAATATGAATTTATGATATGCATAGGGAAAATATTTCATGAGAATGCAAAGATGCAATATTTTAATTATGGTACATATAATCTAAAGTCAGGATCTAGGTTTATTACATGAAATGGTAAGGGTGGCTTAGTTTGGGTACCCGTCACACTAGAGCAGCAATATACCTAATCATATATGAGTCAAGAAACCTCGTATGAATCAAACAGTACGTGCATGCTTGTTACACCTTTAAAAGAATCAAAGGATTTATCATGAGGTGGATGATTTCACTATCGACGAATAAACCTAATGAAGGTTACTCACCCGATGCTACTCACTATCCATTGTTTTTCTAAAAATAGATTGAACGACAAAGAGCCCATGCAAGTGATGCATGCAAAGTCAAAATTATATTAAAAGGCCAAGCTATTTTTAAACCAATTATTAGTCCACTTAATTTTCCTTTTATTAAAAGAAAGCCTGTCTCCAACGGAGTCACCAGTTATGAGGCCTCACTCGAGCACTAGTTCGATCTATTAAAGGGAATCAAAATGCTCACTTAGGAAAGAACTCATATGGAAAGCTCTCAGGCTTATCTTTGATAAATTTGAAAATTATTTCTTAGAGTCGCCACCTTAATTTATTTTTATTTGAAAAAATATAAGAAAAAACCTATTTGACTCCAATTATTACCCAAAGGAAAAAAGATCACTAGCCTCAAAACCAAAAAAGATTCGGGGATTAGGTTTTTGGTTTACTGTAACAAAATAAATTTGCTTAGTTAATATAAGAGTGACTTAAAATATATTTCATGAACAATCTAAGATGGATGAACAATTTATAATATACATGATCATTCAAATCATCTATTTAACAATAAAGTAAATACACAAGTAAAGTTTAAAAGAAAGTTAACATTACAATTAAAATCCCAAACTTAGGAGATACATCCTCTAGCCCTTATGGGTTCTAGGGAAGTCACATATTCTCTAAACTGAGCCTAACAACAAAGCAAAAAGAAAATAAAATAAAAGCAAGTGAAAAAGGTGATAGGGGAGAGAGTTGGTTAGTTTTAATTAGATTCGATGCTTGAACCAAGCATACTTGCGTATGCCTTTGAATGGAAATCAGAACCCATACAGTTCTCTTTTCTTGTGAAGGGGTTAGTTTAGCCTAGCCACTTTATCATGTTTTGATTGATTGATTAAAAGAGAGTTGAGTTGATTGATTAAACCAATTATTACCAAGTGGAGTTAATTAAGTCATATTCTAATTAACTATCTTAGTGATCAAGAATTAAACAAAGAACCTTAGAACACAAATCCCAAAGAGGGAAACAATAGATAAAATAAAGGGAGAGAAACTTACCTCGGAAGGTGGGTGACAACTAGCCTTAGATGGCGGTGTGCCTTGGATGGCAAGCGACGGCGTGCCTCAGATGGTGGGCGGCAGCTAGTCTCAGACAACGAACATGAGCCTTGGGCCATAGATTTGCCTTGAACAAGCGAGCGAAAAGCCTTTGACTTGTCGATTAGGAATCAAAGAGAAATCCCTCAATTTACTTTGCAAAGTAAGGAGCAAATGCAACGTGAAAGGAAAAAAAAAAAAAAAGCTTTAAAACTAGCATGGTTTGCTTGATGCAAAGGCTTTTAAGTTCCTAAAGTTAATTATTTGAAGTGATGAGAGGTCCTCTATATATAGGGAAAAGATTGGAGGAGGAAAACATTGAAGTTCCGATTTGGGATCGTGAAAACAGTGAAATTTTGCAAGAGTTGCCACACAACTCTCTGTGGTTCCACAGAGGGCTCTGCGGCGGCACTGCAGCAATGGGCCAATTTTCGCTCATTCTTGCTTATTTCTCTTCCATTTTTCATGATTTCAATTATGGTTTATTCATTACTCAATCCTGGATGATTTGAAAGGGTTTAAATGCAAAAAAAAAAAAAAAAAAAAAAAAAAAAAAAAAAAGACATTTTTTGATTTTTCTAATTTTCCCGTTTTGAGAGTTTTCGGCTTTTGGAGGTTTATTTACTGAGCCTAAGTGTTTCGAAGGCTCAAGCACATACTAGAGGGTGCAAAATTAAGGGTTCACGCTTCCTTGTTTTACCTCTCCAGTTCTATTATATGAGGATGAAAATGTTGGTGGTCTTGTTGTTATAAATGCTGTTGGTGAATGAAATGATGATTGTATTGATATGAGATGGAGTATAGTAGGCCAATTTTTTACTAATAAGACTATTAATTTCGTGACTGTAAAGAATATGATGGCTTTAATGTGGCGGCCAATGAAGGGGGTTTGTATGAAAGAGCTGGGACCAAATTTATTTCTATCCAATTCTTTCATGAACAAGATATGGAAAGGGTCTTGCACAGTGGGCCTTGATCTTTTGAGCAATATATTCTAATTTGTAAAAGTGTGGAGATGGGGGTTAATAAACTAAAGTACCTTTGATTACTATCGACTTATGGATTCAAGTGTATGATCTTCCATTTGGGTTTATCTCTAAGCGAGTTGCTAAACAAGTTGGAGATTATATTAGATCATTTGTGGAAGTTGATCCAAATAATTGTAATGGAATATAGAGGAACTATATGAGGATATGGGTTGCTTTGGATGTCCCATAACCATTGAAAAGGAAGATGAAGATAAAACATGCTGGAGAGGATTGGGCTTGGATACATTTCAAGTATGAGAGGCTGAATACATTTTGCTTCTATCATGGTATTCTTGGTCATTCTAAAAATTTTGTGGAAAATCTCTTTGACTGTCAAGACAAATAGGTTGAACAAGCTCATGATGCTTGGCTAAAGGCTCTAATGAGAAGAGTTGCTTGCCTTGTTAGTAAGAAATTTTGATCGTGATTGCAATAAAGGTAGAAGTAGAAATGGGAGGATTATTGTGGATAAGGAAAAGTAATGGGTACCAGTGCATGTTTAGCAGCTGTAAACCCTCAAATTTGCACCTCTTGATCCAGCTGCAGCTTGACACCTACTAAGAATAGTGTGCTACGTATACGGCGGTCCCGCTAACCGGTTAGCAGGCAGGGGTCAAGGGGGCAGCGCCCCATTGAAAAATAAATTTCCTAACTCGTTCACCTCCAGTCGACTATCTTTCAGTTACGAACCCACAGGATCAAATCGAGCTCAAATCAGAGCTGAAACGAACCCGAAATGGATGAAAAAGCAGAAACAAGTCGAACCAGTTGGCCGGCACACGAAAGGCGCGTCGCCATTTCTGGGTGGTACGCATTTCATGCCACCATCAGGGCGGCATTGAATTGGTGCCGGCAGCCAGGCGGCACGCCTGCTGTGCCGCTGGACGGCCGACGCGTCGCATGTGCCGCCCGTGCCACCGATGACGCGCCGATGCCGCCGTCCGTACTGCCAGAACCCCTTCTAGCAGCTCTATAAATAGAGCCTCCTCCAAGCTCATTTAGACACGCATTCCAAGGCATTCCAATACATTCCAAAGCAATTAACACACATTTCAAGGTAGAAATCCTCTCTTTATACTAACATACTTGTTGCTTTTCAGATCCATATTCCATCTTTCTTTTGAATTCAAAGTAGAGTTGAGATCCGGAGCAAAGCTCGTTCCATTCGTTCGAAAGTCAAAAAAAGCAAAAGTATAATCCCTTTTCTATTTTTAAAATTCTAAATTCTGATTTAGAATTCTCTTTAGGTCTAAAACTGAAAAGATCTAAAAAACTTATTAATTTAAGAACCAGAATTAAGTTATTAAGCAAACCAACACATTTTTAAAACCCCTCCTTCGCAAGAAGGGAGAACTACGTGGGGTTTAATTCATATTCAATAAGATACGCAGGCTGCCATTCTGAAGGGCATCAACTCCAAAATCTTTTTATCAATATTGTTTTCCTTTTTATTTTGATTTATTTGTATTAATCTTTTGTTTATGATTTTATTTTTAGTTTATTTGGGGAATGTGTGCTTTTCCTAATACCTATAAGGGCTAGAGGAAATATTCTCGTTATTTCAATTATTTTGATATTGTAATAATTAAATAGGATTTATCTTGCTTATTTATTGTTATTCCATCTCATCATATATATACATATATCTGTTTCATTCATCATCATATTCCTGTTCATGCATACACAAAAATTCCTTTTTTCAAGAGTTATTTTGCAATTTTAGCCAAACTAAAGAAAATCTATTTTCTTAATTGTGTAATTACCAAAACCTGATCCCCAAGCCCTCCTTGGTTACTTGCGGATTGGTGCATTTTCTATTGGGATAAAATCAAATTATTTTTAGAGTCAATCACGTTGGATTTTTTTTAATTTTCCCAATTAAAATAAATAAATTAAAATGGCGACTTACTTTTCAACTTTCAAATTACAAAAATCAATTTTCCGAACTCACAACGAGTTCCAATCGTAGAGTTTCTCCCGAAGAGCATTTCAATCCCTCGGCGAATCAGACCGGTACTAGGACGACACCTCACAGTTTAGCATTTAGATAGCGCTAATGCAGGGGAGGAGGTAAGGAGGATAGGGGAAGGATGAGATTTGAATCTTTACTAATATGGAAATTGATAGTGGGACAAGTAAGGAAGTTGTTGTGTCTAACTCTTTTTTGAATGACAATCAAATCAAAGGGATTGTAATACTGAAACTAAAAGGAGGTACAAAGAAGGTCAGTCTAAGGTGGATGAATTAGGTGTAGTTGGGCTTGATGATTCTATTGAAATAGACCAAGACCTTTTAAAAACTTGTTATTGGTGGGTTCTCCCAAACTCACTAGGCTCAATAAGTACACAAAGTTGGAAATTTCATGGGTTGAGTGACCCATGTAAAGTTCAAGTCCTTATGGACCTAATGTCTAGTAAAAAGCCTAGTTTTATTTTTTTTTTAATATAGGTGAAGTTAATCATAGTAAAGTGGAGAGTGTTAAGTCTAAGTTGGGTTATGAATGCATTTTCTTTGTTGAAGTAGTGGGCTTAAATAGTGGTTTGACATTAATGTGGAAAGAACAAAATATGGCCTAGTTAATTAGTTATTGAACAAATCACATTAATGTATTGTCACAACATTTTTGAACGCCGTAACATGAATGGCGAAAGAAATATAAAAATTATTATTTCAAAAATAAAATCGATGGCGAGGCGACTACCAAATTATTTTAAAAAGCTTAATTGGAAACCTTTCTTTTTTAGATAAAAGGGTTCAAGAGTCGCAGATATATGGGAAAGGTATTAAGCACTCCACATACAAATTTTCAAAATATAAAGTTGACCTTTTTAATATTTATCAATTATTTTAAATTTAGTGCAAACATTAGACTAGCAGAAATACAATCCACATTTGTCTTATTTATTGAGAATTGAATCCAAAGTTAATTTTAATTTAAAGAAAATGAAATTGAATTTTTAATTTGGACTTAATTAAATTATTTAAAATTTTCCATTGATATTCTGAATTTATATTATTTTTAAATGAAAGTATAGTCAATTATTGAAATTAAAGTAAACAATAAAGCATTCAGACCCCAAAATTTATTATAATTCCAACAAATTTGCTCAGTTTTAAATTCTAAACCCAAAATCATTATTCAGAAGTAAACAATAAAGCGCTCAGACCTAAAATAGCAAATGAAACCAAACCAAAGTTGTGTAATCTAACAGAACATGAACAAAAATACAAACGATCGAGCACAAGAAAAATTCCAACCCAAGCTTCAATCAAAAGCAAACCCCATTTTCTTCAAACAAATGAAAACAAATCAAAGACACACAATCCTAACAATCACCAATTTGTCCAAAAGGAAAGAAAACCAAACAGAAGAGAGAACATATATATATATATATATATATATATATATATATATATATATATATATATATATATATATATATATTCAAAACAATCAACACAATAACAAAAATAAAAAATAAAAACAACATATTAACACTCTGTTTTGATGGGATATTGGACTAGAGAATGGAGTGTAAGTAATGGAAATGTATCTATATACTCTTATTTGAAAAGAATGGAACAAATAGAGAAAAGTAATTGAGTTTTAATTATATTTATATTTATAATTAATTTCTTTATCTACCATAATTTTTAATTTTAATTTCGTCCTCGTTATTCATTATCGTGCCATTATAACCTGCCAATTCCATTTCTCTCTTTGCTCTCTTCTAGGTTAGTGCTCTTATTTTTTTATTTCTTAATTTCATTTTTATATTTTTAAATTTATATCATTAATTTTTTCTCATTGTCATTTCTCTTTAGATTATTCATTATTGTACATGCATATAAATATTTTTAACATGTTAAATGAATAAAACAATATTACTATTTTTTATATATATTTATTTATTTTATATTATTTTTAAGTTATAAAATTGTTGTAGTACTAATTTCAAAAAAAAATTATTTTGGTACTAAATTTATTTATATTTTATCCTTACAAAAAAAATAACTTATACAAAAATATATATATATATAAATATATAAATTATTTTAATTATATAAAAGTAAATAAATATTAGTAAAATTTTTAACATGTTAAATATATAAAATAATATTTTTTTTTTTAAATATATAAGTTATAAAATTATTTTTGTAATTTTAAAATTTAACATCCTATTAATTACTTTCTCCTTCCTTCTTCTCTCAAACAAGAATAAATTATCACATACACTTTCACTCTTTGTCCTTCTATTTCTTTCCTTAACCTTCCATTAATCAACTCTACCTGCACCCATTCAAACAAAGGGTAAGGGACTAGATTCGTTTACAAAACACCAAGTTGAAAATCACCAAAAATACCACAAGGCCAGACCCGATTCTCATAGAGCAAAAACAATTAGACCCGATTTTGATAAGCACCCAACAAACAAATCAAAACCCAAATGATCTTAATCACTCAAAAAGATGAATATAGTATCAATTTAGAACAACCAGGACCGAAAAAATACAACCCAGATTAAAAGACAAGAAGCGTTACCCAAGCCGAGTATATGACCAGACCCGTGGAAATTAAAATCATCCCCATATTTATACAAACCCAAAAGAGGAGCAAGGGACAGAGAATCGAAAGGGAATAGGTGAGTTAAGTGTGAAATAAAGAGACGATTGTTGTGGGTTTTGTTGAATCAGAGGTGATGGAGGAGAGGTAGAGAGACGGTGAGGGTGGAGGGAGAGCTGCGGTTTTTGGGTGAATATTGACAGAGAGGGACGGTGATGATGGTTTTCTGTGAGGATTAATGCTCAGTCCGACCGTAGCTTGGTGAAGGTCAGAGAGAGAAAGAGTTTCTGCCGCGTGTGTATTGGTTGAGAGCAGAGGATGTGTGTCCGTGTATGGTGAGAGAGATGAGAGAAAAGATTTTTGTGTTTTCTGGGTAAGGGAGAGAGCAGGCGTTGACTTAGGCTGAGGGCTCTGTTTTTATCTGGATCAGGCTTTTGGGCTTTTTCTTTTATTGCTATTATTATTATTATTATTATTACTATTATTATTATTATATTTTCTTCTTTTTATCACTTATGTTTTATATTTTTCTTCATCTTTTTTTAAATATATAATAAAATAAAATAAAAATCTCTTAATTCAATGAAAGATTATATTTAAATATATATTTCTAAAATTTTATTTTAACATATTAATTTGTAATAAAAATATAGAAAACATAATTATACTTTCTAAAAAATTAAAGTAAAATTAGAAAACCAACAAATTTAAAAATCCTATTTTGAGATAGAAATTAAAGAAAAATATGAAAATTATAAAGATTTGTTAAAATTAAATTGATCATTTATTTACTAAAAAATTTTTAAAAAATTTAAGAACTTACTAGTCAAAATACAGTGTCTACATATATATGTTACTGTTGATGGGACACAAAATTAGAGGCTTACATGCTTCTATGGATACCAGAGAGAAATAAGAGGAAAGAATTGTGAGATTTGCTTAGAACTCTCTAGTTGTGGTCTCGGAAACCTTGGTGCCTTATAAGGGATTTCAACGATTTATTATGTCAACAGGAGAAGAGAGGACGGTTTCATCATCCTCCTTGTCTCATTCGTGGGTTTTGTCAAGTTGTGGATGATTGTGACCTTTTTTTATTGGGTATGTCTAGTTATGCATTTATATGGAAAAAGAGTATTAGTGCTTATGCATAGGTAGAAGAACATCTAAATAGAGCTTTTGGCTAACCTTGATTGGTGTGCTAAATTTGTGGGTGTAAGGGTTCTTAATAGAAGCACCTACTTCTGATCATTTGGCCATCTTGTTAGATTTTGTGGTTATAAGCTGTAGTGAGGAAGACGAAATTTTTGTTTTAAAAATGCTTGGCTTAAGGATAGGGATTGCAAGCATATTGTGGAGGAAAGTTGGCGAGATGGTAATTTTAAAGAGATACCATAAAAGATTTCACGATGTGGGCAAAATCTCCAGCAATGGGTAAGGATGTGCATCAGCATTTTTTAAAGGAAATTGCAATGTGCAAAGGAAGGCTACAATTGTCATGACCTCATTATGATTCTAATTTTAGCGAAGACATTGAGGTATAATTTGCTATTGGACCAGCAAGAATCGTATTGGCAGCAACATGGAAAGCAACGTTGGTTGCAATGTGGTGATTTAAACACCTTGTTTTTCCACCAATATTCAATGGCAATGAAGAAAAAGAATTCATTTTTTAAAAAATATTTAAAATATTTAATAAATGAATTTTATAAACTAGATATTAATTAAAAAATTATAAATAATTATATAATATAAATATCAAAATTAAGTATTATATAACATAATATTATTTACAAAAAATATAATATACTGTAAACGCTATAAATATTAAAAATAACTAAACTAAAAAAAGAAAAAAAAACTAATCATGCTCATTAGCATCATCATCCTCCTTATCCTCCTAATCATGGCCATCCTAATGCTGCTGGCCATGCTCTCGATATACTATATATACATCAATAGCAGCAATAGCAGCATCTCTAGTTGAAGGGTGCTGATAAGCAGTAAAAGCCGGTGGAGGAACAGGTGGAGGAGTAACACCACCAGCAAAGTACCTTGAGAAAAACTGCTACATTTGCAGCTCGACCTGCTGGCGGACCTACTCCTGGACTGTCGATTGCATCTCCTTCTGCATATGAGTTACTCACCTATTGATCTCCTCTGCATATGCTCAGCTATAGGCGGCGGTGAATGTGTTGGAGCCGAGGAAGAATTGGCTCTAGGATGTCCAAATGAGCCAGCCAAAGAACCCATCCCATAGACCCGTTCCTTCTCCCGGCCCCCAACAACTTTGGAGTATAGCTCAAACTCATCTAATTGAGGTGGCTCAATAGATCTAGGGGCTGGCTGCAACATTTGCTCGCGAAGGTTTTTGAAATCTTCCTGTTTTTTATATAATATTATTTATCATATAAAATTGATAATTTACTTTAATAGGAAAATTGGTAATTAAAACTTACGTAAATTCACTGGGAGTGCTGGTCGACAAAGGTCTATCGGTTTTCTTTCCTCGTATGGATGAGCAAGAAAACCTCCTCAGAAGTAGAGCCCCGATCAAGATCATTTTTTTTTTAAAAATTAAAAGTATGAAACTAAAATTAGTAAATAAAAAAATTATGAAATTAATAACTTAAAAAAAAGTCAATGAATTTTTAAAATACGTACCAAAATTAGTAACAAATTAATTACTTATTATAATAAAAATCGACATCTTATCAATTTTCTAGCATACTTTGCCATAGGAACAGACCCTCCAATATACTTAGACGGTCCTCTTGTTAGACTACCTTTATCTGATTTTCTGTTTAGGGATGCCTTATAGGAGAGCTGCTTATGCTTGAGAGAATCCCAGTGTTTCTTCCTAATGTCCCAAGTCTCTTGAAGGATCCATGTCTCTTTCTTCCCCTTCCTCTTGACGTCATAGAGAAAGTTCTTATACCTAATTACAGCCTTCTTAAAGAAGATTGTTTTCACCATGGCTGATATAGTTTGATTCCAATAGTAGTGCTTTTGTAAAAAATAAAAAAAAATCCAAGTTAGTATATAAATTATAATTCATAAATAAAATTCAAAATTAATTTATTAATAGTATGTATCTATTTAATACATACTACTAATAAATTATTATATTTAATTATATATTATTATTGTTTATTATATATTATTATATTTATTATACTTATTATGTTATTATATAGTATTATATATAACATATATTTTATTATATTTATTATTTTATCTATTTATTATTCTATATTTTAGGAATTTTTAGAATACATGTATATCCTATATATTTCTATTATATATATATATATATATATATATATATATATATATATATATATATATATATATATATATATATATATATATATATATATATATATATATATATATATATATATATATATATATATATATATATATATATATATATATATATATATATATAATTTCAAATTCCATATAATAAGTTATTCATTATTTAAAACTCCTTCCAGTAGAACTTTTTCGTCTCTTGAGGCACCAATTTCCAATGCGTGCCTTCAAGTCTCAGCTAATTCTTGAATATCTTGTAAATTATTTGCACTGATTTGAGCGAATACATCCTGCAATTAAATTAATTAAATATTAGTTAAGCAAAAAGTAAGAGATTATAAATTAAGAATTACATTAAAAAATATAATACTTACATATCTCCATCCAGCATGAGACGCTGCCTATACCCTGAATCCGGTGACAAAAATGATAGGGTTATGGATGGACTTGGTGCAGTGGTAGGAGCGGCTGCAAAGGTATTAGTGGTAGGTATAGGAAATGAAGGATGGGTAGATGAAAGAGTAATGGGCGAAAGAACATTGGATGGAGGGATAACGGAAGAAGGAATAGTGGATGAAGAGGTAACAAAAGAAGGAACAGTAGATTGAGGGGTAACAAAAGAAGGGACAGTGGATAAAGGAGTAACAAAAGAAGAAATAATGGATGGAGGGATAATGGAAGAAGGAATAATAGAAGGTGATGAAAATATAAGACTGGTGGATGGAGTAATAGACGTGGGAGGAGGAGAGAATAAAGGAATCTATGTAGTGATGGGCGAAAGGGTGAATGTGAGATGTATAAAAGGAGAGATAGATGGTAAAGAAGAAAAGTAGTGGGAAATGATGCACTGGTGGTAGGAAGACCACCAGTGGTAGCAGGCCCTCCCTGCATGTGACACCGTTTCCAAGACGTCGATGAACTGCTACCAAGAATATCTCTAGGAGTCGATACACGTCTCAGAGTTAACATCTATATAATTCATTAATTTTAATAAATTCATTCATTCTTTAATGGTAAATAAAAATTAAAAAAACACAAACAAATTATGGCAAATTGATATGACGTAATTACAAAATAACAATATAAATATATATTTTTTTAAAAAAAGTAAATTAATACACATTAAGTAAAAAATGACTTAATTAATATATAACATAACATTGTAAATATAAAAATAATATTTATTTACACAATTTAGGAAAAAGAAATACACAATCACTAAAATAGAAATACATTTATTTAGAATCTATTTTTTTGAGCTCATTTTTGTCTATGTTTTCCTTAGATGTCTTAACATCTGAATCAAATTCAGGTTCATCTTTTGTACCATTATCATCTTCGCCATGCATTTCAACCAATGGCTCATCAGGATCATTTAAAGTTAAAGGAGGCTCATCATCAATAACTTAGAGCATAGGCTCATCAACTTCGTCATCATGAAATGGTTCTTTAGATATTGTACTTATTCCATTACCCTCCTTAATCTTTACAACTGATCTAGCTTTAATCTTGCATAATGCCCATCAATTCACTTTATCTCGTCGTAAACTCGGATAAGAAACATAATACACTTAATAAGCTTGTATTGCCAGTAAAAATGGCTCATATTTATTGAACCACCATCTGTGATTGACTTCAATAAGATTATATTGCTCGTGAACTTTCGTTCCCACATTTGGCATTGGATTAAACCATTCGCACTTAAACAAGACAATCTGCTTAATTGGAAGTGCAGGATATTCCAATTATATTATATCCGTTAATCGACCGTAATAGTCAAATGTATTCTCATTGTAATTGGAACACTTTATATATACCCCGCTATTTATTAACACCTACCCAAACTTCACTTTTTAGTATGAAACTTGTAACAGTTCATGAAGTAAATAGGATAAGTCATAACATACCATAACGTAGTGGCCTATGACAAAAATAAACATATAAACATAATGGTGTACGATACAAATCTAAGATTAATTTTTAAGTAATAGTATTACATTAAACTTACATATGAATGAAACCACTGCGCAAATCCTATATTTAATTTTTTGTCTATATCAATTGTTGCTATATTCAGCACAGTTTGCTTCAACTTATCAATGTATAAGCTTCATAAAATGGGAAAATAGTAAGTAAAATGATAAGGAAACTTTGCAGAATATACTTATTATGAGTTATTTTAATTAAGTTGTAACTTGCTCGATGTATTTTGCAACTTCGGAGCAATTCAAAAGAATGTAGAACTGAGTTTCCTTATATTCTTTATTAGTCATCAATCTCGTTTTAAGTCAATCGAGCAATCTACTTGGATGAGTAAATATTGATAAAATAGCATGAATATTTGCTCCTTTAGGCATTCCATCATCATCATTTTGAGCTACTCTCCTG
The DNA here is from genome assembly GCA_947687605.1 of Reutealis trisperma. Lineage (NCBI taxonomy): Eukaryota > Viridiplantae > Streptophyta > Magnoliopsida > Malpighiales > Euphorbiaceae > Reutealis > Reutealis trisperma. The sequence goes on from CANTUT010000278.1 coordinate 1,779,095, forward strand.
TGCCTTGTATAGACATGGGATTCGAAATAATAAGAGCAGAATGATGAGACTTCCTCAATTAAGCATACATTACAGATGGAGCCTTCAACCTTTGCTTTATTTTTGACATTATGTTTCAAATGTCCATTAAATCTACAACAGATAAATATCATAGATTACAAAATCTTGGTATAAATTAATAGATGTGATTGTAAATATTAAAATAGTCAAATATTTTACCTCTCAAATGGATACATCCATCGAATACTAAACTGGACCTATTATACAAGCTTCGTATGCAAGATGTATTAGTAGATGCTCCATAGAGTCAAAGAAACTTGAAGGAAAAATGCATTCCAGTTCACACAAGATCAATGGAATAGTATTTTCAAGTCTCGCCATATCTTCTTCCCTAGGAAGTGTTGAAGTGAGTTCTTTGAAAAATAAACTCAACTTTGTTAGTGGTTACCAGAAATCCCTTGGCAAAATTTCACTAAAAAATAAGAAGTAAGCATTGCATAAAAAACATAACAGTCATGACTCTTCATCCCAAACAACTTTAGTTTTCGCATATCAATGCATCAACCCATATTAGATACATATCCATCAGGAAATTTCAGATCTTTCAACCATTCATATAAGACTTGTTTGCCCAACTTATTGAACATATATCTTGCCTTCAGATATTTTCTAGATAATTTATCCATCTCTAACTCTTTATAGAGGTAAAAATATTTCAAGTCCTGTCTGAATTTAGCATTATCTTTGGTTTTCTCTTGGATGTCCATTACAGTGATGAAGATATTTTCAAACACATTTTTCTCAATATGCATTAAATCCAAATTATGTCTGATCAAATTAGTATTCCAATATGGCAAATCCCAAAATATACTTTGTTTTTTCCATCCACATCCGCTTTGCTTTGCAATTTGAGCATTCACATCATCAGCTCCTACTTCAGTCACTCTTATCAACTTCAAACTAGTTATTTCCTGTAACAATTCTATTCCCAATCGTATAGGTGGAGTAGATTCTCAAATAGGTCTATTCTATATGAAAGATGTTTTGCTTCCTTCTAAAAGGATGATCAGGCAATAAGAACTTACGGTGACAATCAAACCACGATTACTTACCCCTTTTAGGATGGTTGAAGGAATCTGTTAGTTCCTTACAATATAGACATGCAAGTTTACCTTGAGTACTCCATCCAGACAACATACTATATGCAGGGAAATCACTCACAGTCCACATCAGAGCAGCTCACATTTGAAAATTCTGCTTCATAGACACATCATATGTTTCGATGCCTATATCCCATAGCAATTCTGCAATAAGAGGCTGCAAAAATACATCTAACTTTTATTTTGGATTATTTGGTCTGAGAATTATTATAGACAGGAACATGTATTCCTTCTTCATACACATCCCTAGAGGTAGATTATATGGAGTCACTATAATTAGCTATGATGAGTATTGCTGTCCAAATTGTCCAAAAGGTTGGAAGTCATCAGTGCATAGCCCCAAACAGATATTGCAGATTTCAGAAGCAAAATCTGAATTCACCCTATTGAAATGCTTCCATGCTACAGAATATGAACAGTGTCGTATCACCCAATCTTTCTCTTCATGTTTCGCCTGCCATCTCATATGCTTTGCAGTTGCCTTGGAGGCATACAATCTCTACAATTTCAGAGTCAGAGGAAAGTAAAATATGATCTTATATGAAATATTTTTTTTCGATAGACATGCATCCTGACGTCTTGGCTTATATATTAGCCAATCACAAAACTTACATGCAATTAGATTACTATTTTCACCCCAATAAAGTATGCAATTGTTCTTACAATAATAAATTTTCTCAACTAGAAGGCCCAAATCTTGCATTAACATCTTCATGCTATAGAAACTATCCACCATTGTATTATCTACAAACAATGACTCATTGTACCATTGCAATATCTCATCATAATGCCTTTCAAATATATGGTGTTCTGATTTGATATTTAAAAGTTGTGCCACTACAAATAACTTAGACTGTTTCTTGCAGCCAAGCCATAATTCTTCGTTAGCTGCCTCTAGCATATCATACAGTTTATGAGCAGTCGGATTTGGAGCTTCCTCCATTCTATCCTAATCAAAATCCAGCCCAGCGACATCCATTAACGTATTATGGCATGTAGTTGGAAGACAACTATTTGTATTTTCACCGCCCACTTCTACCACGGTTGAAAATCCAAACCCACTGACTTCACCATGTAAATACTATTCATAGTACCTTAGTACAAAATCCTTCTTCAGAATGTGCAACTTGACGGTATCTAGTTCAAGGAAATTTTGATTTTGATATTTTTATGGTTACAAGGACATCGAACACTGATTCCACTTATGCATTATGGCTAAAATATTGCGAATTGCATGAATTGGTATAAATCCTCCAAGAATTTTGATTTCAAATACCTATCTGTAAGTCTAGAGTACATCCAATTCTTATCAGTCCTTAAAATTATTCCCTGTAAATTCCACAGTACTAATTTATTTTTTAAATCACGCAACAAAATTAAATTTAAACTTATATGTTTGGTTTTAATTTTAATTAAGTTCTCAACACCTAATTCTACATCCTTATATCTCCCTCCCTATGAGGTAAGAACCTAACCCATTTAGAAACTCACTGCTGCATAACCATTACTGTTACATTCTACATTCATACACTTATTGAAATTAAGATAGCATCGCCCTATAGTTCTTTTAGTGCACCACATTTGAAAAATTCTAAATAATCAGGACATTATTTCAATGTATACTAAGAGAATATGATAGAAGGTAATATCGAAATTTCAGACATTTGCATAAAATAAGAATATATATAAACAACAAAATCTCTAAACTACTCATTTTGGACAATTCGATGTCCTCTCGTTATCCAATGAGCAAGACATCAAACGGAATATATGGTTAATCCTAAATATGTTAATCATTTTAATTAACAATATTTTTGGACATTTGATTGTTAAAGTCCAAAAATAAAGTTAAAATCATTTAAATGTTCTCATTAAGAAAATGATATAAATTTTTTCCTAAATAACAATTAGAACATCACAGCATATAATAAAAATTAATAAAATAAATTCACGGGTTAAATGTAAAATTTATTGAATACCTTAGAAATTTCTAAATACATTATACTTTTTTCCATTTTTAACCAAATCGCAATTATATATATATATATATATATATATATATATATATATATATATATATATATATATATATATATATATATATATATATATATATATATATATATATATATATATTAATCATTTGTTATATCATTTAAATAAAATTTTAACTAAGATTCTTCTTAATCATTTTAATTTTGATTTTCATTTATAATTTTATATTTTCTTATAACTTTACATTTTCTATATTCATTGCTTATCTTTCAATTCTTAATTTTTATTAATATTGTGTTTTTAATTAGTTTTGGCCTTATTATATGCTATTTCATTTTTTTTTTGTGAATGTTTGAATTTTAATTATTTGTTAGCATAATTAAAACGTTTATGCATTATTATATTTTTTAGACTATTTTTCCCCTAAGAGGATATTTGTTTTTTTTTTTTTTAAATTTTATGAAATATATTTAAAATTTCATTTTTAAAAGCATATTTAAATTGTATTGTTTTCTTTATATTTTTCCCAAAATATTTTTACTCCTAACCAAAAAATTTTTTTTCGTATTTTATGAAATGCATTTTGATTTCAATTTTTGGCAGCATATTTAGTGGATATTTTTATATTTTTTAATGTGAAGTATATTTTTAGCATTTTATGAAATTCATGCAATATAAATTTCACTTTTTGTGGCACAATTAAATATAAATTTATGGTTCATTTTATCAGTTCATTAATAGATTCACTTAAATAAAATAAAATTACGTCCATATATATGTATTTACAAATTCACATAAACTTAACAACATAATTAAAAATTACATGGCAAAATATAAATTAACCACAAATTACAAATTCACATCACAATATTTATATTTTTCATATATATTTACAAATAAACATCAAATTATAACATAACAAATTACAAATTATACATAATATTTAAAAGCGCATTACAAATTATTACATTTATATGTTATTATAAATAAATTAAATTACAGTACAGATCTCTTGATGCATGAATACGACTTTTATTGCTACCTCACACGTAAATTATCTAAAACAAAATTAAAATTCTATTAATAAAACCAAAATAAAGTAATTACTAAAATAATTTCACCACATTTAATACTATCATAAATTTATAAAAAATTTATTATACTTAAAAATATTAAATCTCTCAAAAAGTTGATTAGCATATATATACATATCAATATAAATATATTTAATTAACTATATATACACACACACAATGTATATATACACTCTATGTGTGTGTGTGTGTATATATATATATATATATATACACACACTAAAATTACCAAAAACCACAATAAAATTTCAACAAAATCTCAATAAATAAAATTCAATCAAAACTTAAATCAACCCATACCGTTGGAAGGAAAAACTCACCAATGAGGAAAGAATGGCAACCGAAAAATGGGAGAGCACCAAGAACTTGACAGAGAATGGGAGGCAGGAAGAAGAAGAAGAAAGGAAGAAGAAGAAGAAAGAAAGAAAGGGAAGATGATCAGGTTATATTTTAGCACTACTGACGTATTTCTCCACGTGGATTAAAAAAATCCATTAATAATCCATCAATAAATGACTAAAGACTATAAAAGGCCTGCCATAATTTTTTTAGTGTGGTCCGTAATCCGTTAGTAAAATTAGCAATCATTTGTTTAAATTGTCTAATTACTGACGGAAAATTTACTACCACATGGTATTCCGTCAGTAAATATATTAATTGCCATAAAAAAAATCGCGCCTTTTCATATCCATCCGTAATTGGTCAGTAAACCGTTGGTAATTCATTTTGTAATATCTATCAGTATTTTCTATTAGTAATTCATCAGTAATATTTTATTTCCATTAGTAAATGTTGAAATATTTGGACATAACTGTCCGTCAGTATTACGCATTTCTTCAATAATTTTCATCAGTAAATGGCGCATTTCTAGTAGTGATGGGAGCAATAATCAATATAAACAGAACAAAATAGGTTATCATGCATCATACATTTCATAACTTACCTCTAGGAAACTTTTATTCAACTGACCTGCAAATGAAACTTAGCTATGTCAGGCTTGGTTGGCTACAATCAACTCTTGAGTTACCTGAATCATTTATGAATGATAGAAAGAAATAGGTCGCCTAGAACTTAAGGTCTTCTTTGGAAAGTTTATGGCTCATAGAGAAAGAAATGAAAATCTTACTTTTTGAAAAGAAGGAAAGGAGAAAAAATATTATGAAATTTTTGCAACTTGCATATGTTAGTACCTTATATGCATTTTTACAAAAGTTACCCTAGAACATCAACAAAATCTTTGAGCTGTTGATACTCTATACCTAAATACTCTCACCATGTGGCAGACAAGCATCTAAAGGTATCGCATGATTATAGATTTTCGTTATTCTTTTGCTGCATATTGTTACTTTCCATTGAATTGTTCAACTCTATGGAGCTCGTCTTTGTTAGTGAAACCAATCCTCAACTTTGTGGTCGAGCTTCACTTTAGCGTGAAAAATCCTTAATTAAAACCTTCTAATTCATTTAGCAATATTGGGAACAGTCATGTTATTCATTCATTTTTAGGCATTATACTCATGTACTTTATGTTATATTGATAGTCCTAAGGGAAAGAGTGAAAATAATAATATATATAATAATTTTCAATTTATATATATATGTGTGTGTGTGTGTGTGTGTGCGTGTGCAAATAGTTGTAGATGTAATTCAAAATAAGTAGACTTATATCTATATGCTTAGTGCATATTTTTCAATTTTAATAAGATTTTAAATTTGAATTTCATATTCTTGTAAAAAAAATAAAAATAAAATTTTAAATGAAATAAAAAAAATAACTAATGATGTTTTATTTTAGATTTAAAGAAGAGTAATAAATATATTATCTTTAAATTCACAAATAAAAAAGGAAAAATTAAGAGCTTACATCCATAGTATTATAAATATAATAGAGAAGAATAAAAACAAAAAATATAGAGAAGAGAATAGTTTTTCTAGTCTTTCCATTCAATAGTATTAGGCCTTTTATGTAGAGTACAGAAGAGAAAGAAATAGAAAGCTTTTCCAATAAGGAAAATACAAGAAATAGGAAGTTTTTCCAATAAGGAAAATACAATCAATACTAATATGGAAACTAGAATATTCATGTATATGGAAATATATTAATCAAATCTTATAATATATCATAACACTCCTCCTTGATGTCTTTTACAAAGAATATGCATCGTCAAAACCTTATTAAGAAAAAATCATGTGAGAAAAAATCTTAGTGAATGAAAAATAGTACATTAATTTTATAGAGATTTGCGCTATAATACTGTCTCGTTAAAAACCTTGCTAGGAAAACCTAATGGGATAAAACCTAAGCTAAGGAAAAAAGAGTACAGTATACCAAAATCTCTCCCTCATAAAAATATGATTTCTATCAAATATTTCTTAATCCGTGCATGTCAATTTTATTGACTAACTTTTCAAATGTGGTTGTAGGGAGTGCTTTTATAAACAAATCTGTCAAGTTGTCAAACCATATACTTAATGATATTCAAGTAATATTCACATATAATAATCTATTTATAGTACTCCGTTAGGATATTACTTGCGCTATGAATATGCCTCGTTAAGAACCTTGCTAGAAAACCCAGTGGGAAAAAACATAGTTAAGGAAAAGAGTACATTTTATGCGCTATTTTATCATTGCATAGATTGCCTCATTAAAACCTTTGTCCAAGAAAACCCTGTAGGATAAAAACTTAACTAAGGAAAAAGAGTACAATCATATACTAATTCGCTCCCCCTGATAATGACAGATTTTAACACGGTATATACTAATTGATGAAATAATACCGTTTAAATATCACATTAGGTAAAAATTTAGTACACAAGTCTGGTAAATTGTCACTCAAGCGAATTTGATGGATATCTCTTCTGCAGCTTATGTATATACAAGAATTTGGGTGAAGTTTATGTCTATTTCGTTACTCTTAATATAACCACCTTTAATTTGTGCAATACAAATTGCATTATTCTCAAAATACAATGAAAGTATCTTTTAGTGAAGTATTTCAGGACCATAAAACCCTTTTGAAAAGAAGGAAAGGAGAAGAAATATTATGAAATTTCTGCAACTTGTGTATGTTAGTACCTTATATGCCTTTTTACAAAAGTTACCTTGGAATATCAACAAAATCTTTGAGCGGTTGATACCCTATACCTAAACCATCATTACTCTTACCATGTGGCAGACAAGCATATAAAGATTTCGCATGATTATAGATTTTCGTTGTTCTCGTTCGCTACATATTGTTACTTAACATTGAATTGTTCAACTCTATGGAGCTCGTCTTTGTTAGCAAAACCAATCCTCAACTTTGTGGTCGAGCTTCACTTTAGCGTGAAAAATCCTTCATTAAAACCTTCTAATTCATTTAGCAATATTGGGAACAGTCATGTTATTCATTCATTTTTAGGCATTATACTCATGTACTTTATGTTATATCATGCTAAGTCTCTACTACAATCTCTACTATTAATCAACCTCACTATTACTATATGACCAACACTCGCACGTATATAAGTGTCTAATACAAATCCAAATTCAATTTGAATACTACTTTTATTTATCTTAATCAAAATTCTACTTGATTACTAATTTAAATAATTCTCCATCATTAATTAAACTTCATTATTAAATAAATCCTTTTCCAACTACGAATTTGAGACAAAAACATGTTTCATTGCTAACAAGGAGATCAATATAATAAATTTATGTTCTTAGTAATTATGCAATGTTTACAACATGAGGATGAACCACAAGTGGTAACCTGGTAGGTAGAATGGAATTAGTTTAAGTTTTAATTATGGAATATACTACTAAATTTTACAATATAATGCAAAAAAATAAAATAAAATAAAGGACAAATGCTGTACAACATTTTCAATTTGGGAAAATTTTCAAATATTTCTACTGTATAATACTGCCCAACTCTTTATGTTGTTTTGTCATATATAGTAAATCATTTTAGTGTCTTTATGTTGTTTTGTGCAAGCAAGCAAATATCAAAGGAAAAAAAATTTTCAGTAACTGTTATATTGACGTTATTGTTAGTTATTGTTAATTTGTTATTATCATTATAAATGCCTCTTTCTTTTGAGTCATTATATTTTTCTATCAGAGTAATTTAGGAGCTTTTTTTTTTTTTAATCATTGTGAATTTAATTTTGCAGTTATTTTGAGAAATAGAGTGATATAATAATAGATTTTTTCTCATATATTGCTGATAATAAGTATTATTTACAATATGATATTTGATTGTAAAATTTTACAAGCTCTCCAAAATTGGTTGAACCATGTAATAAAAAATAAAAAATAAAAACTTGTTTTACCGTTTAACTTAAATATGTTTATTTATTAAAAAATTACATGTACAATAAGTTTCACTTGAAGCCTTGTTGAATGTTTATTTTAAATTTACCGTATTAATTATCATTTACTTAATACATAAATAAAATTATAAAAAATATGTGACAAATATTACTATTATAATTATAATAATTAGTATATAAAAAAATATAATACATTATTACGATTTATTAAATTATAATTATAATTATTATTATTATTATACGATACTAATCCAAGAAAATACTGGTGCGCATGCCAAGTGAAATATTATTATAGCCACGTGTATACCTTAGAGTCCGGTCATGGATTAACGCGCCGATCCAGAATGGAAAAGCTTCAAACATATATTTATTTTATGTGAGAAAAGAAATAGTTTTACCCGCGTTTCTTTTTTTTCTTGTCCATATTAAAACACGTGTATAGAACTGTCTTAATTTAATGATTTTCTTAAACTAAACGATTCATTGAATCAATTAATATATTGATAGTCCTAAGAGAAAGAGTGAAAATAATAATATATATAATAACTTTTAATTTATATATATATATATATGGGTGTGCAGACGAGCGCAAATAATTATAGATGTAATTCAAAATAAGTAGAATTATATCTATATGTTTAGTGCATATTTTTCAATTTTAATAAGATTTTAAACTTGAATTTCATATTCTTGTAAAAAAAGAATTTAAATGAATTAAAAAAATAACTAATAATGTTTTATTTTAGATTTAAAGAAGAGTAACAAATATAGTATCTTAAATTTACAAATAAAAAAGAAAAAATTAAGAGCTTACATCCATAGATAATTAAACTTTGCCAAGTTTAGAAATACAAAGTAATATTCTCTCCATTTTAAAATATTTATCCTTTAAAATTTTAGCACATAAATTAAAAAAATAATTAAATTATCATAATTTTGAAATAAAAAGATTAAAATATTTTTTATTGATTTTGATGTAAATGAAAGTAAAATTAGAAAAAAAATATACCTCATCAAAATCCTAAAATGATAATAAATTTAAATAAAAAAATTTTTAAAGTGACAAATAATTTAGAACGAAAAGAATATATATTTGCATCAAAAATAAAATAACCAAAACCCACTAAAAAAAGATATAATTAAAATTTAAAATCTCATAATTCTAAAATCCTCAACTTCGAATCTTCCACATTTCAAATAGTCTCTTAATTAGATCCAAAGCCAAATTGAGTTTGGATTTGAATATTGACTATTTAACAAAGAAACAAATACAGTTAAAAGAAATAAACTTTCTATTAAATTTAATTAAAAAAGAAAAGAGAGAAAGAAGCTAAATTCATGTTAGTTGATGCTTTTCAGTTTGGAACAACGACAGGAGTGTAGGCCATGTAATAAAATGAGACGTTTACGCAAGCTATAGACTAATTTCTCTCTTTAGCGGACCGAGCTTCTTGTTTCTTTATAACCATTATACTGTGACTTGAAGGTATATATTTATATTATTTCAAATATTAATTTGATAGATAGGAGAATTTATTCTTATTTTTATTTATTAATATTTAATTTTTAAGTTAATATTTGTAGAATAATTTTTAAATATATAAAAGTAGATCCTAAAAAGTATATTTTTAATATAATCTGAAAATAAATTTAATTTTTATTGATACGAGAATTAATTTTAATAATTAATATTCTATAATAATTAAAAAAAAAAAAAAAAGAACCTATCTATCAATCTTTATCAAAGTTAACATGCCTAGGACGGAATCAAAAACCTACTTATCCACCTTTTTGTGTAAATTTTGTGGGACATAATGAATGTAAAATGGCCTTTGAGAGTTCCCTTTATGCGACCTTTGATAGTAATAATATTAATTTAATGTCTAAACGCATGTTAATCTTATCAAGAACGCCAAATTTGTGATTAGATTATTCTTATTATTTTATTTTATTTTATTTTTCTCTCCCAATTAGGAGCTTTGTGAGATAAGGTTTACTACCATTGGTGATAGTTGCAAATTTGCAATACACATTTTAAATAGTTTTTATTTTATTTTATTTCATTTATATATATATATATATATATATATATATATATATATATATATATATATATATATATATATATATATATATATATAATAATAATAATAATAATAATAATTGTTTTAGTTGGTCCAAAGAGAAAAGGTTAACAATTTTATTAATTTTTTTTAATCTCTCTCACTTTATGCATCCCCAATCAAATGAAATAATAGTTTATTAATGAAAATAAAATTATTGGAATATGATTTATTTATTATTTTCCACATAATGAATTTAAAATATTATAATGGTATTTTTATATTTGGATTACTAAATTATAGACTATCATGAAATCTATTTTTGAGTATAGTATTTTAAAATAAATACTATATTACATTTAATTATTTGAAACATGACAAAGAATGAGCTTTTATTGAAATGGAATACATCATCTTCAAAGCTATATTATCAATGAATTTAAAATATGATAGTCATAAAATAAAATAAAATAAAATATGATATTTTTATTTTATAAAATACATTATTATACATTTCAAAGTTTTAATCAAAAATTTGAAATTATATATAAAACATATATTGCATAGAATAATTAATTTTTCTCAATTTAAAATTGATCCAAAATCAAAATAATTATTTCACATATAATAATTTTTATGTTCTCAACTTATTTCATGATCTAAACCAAACCTAAGTATTTTTCTAATAAATGAGATAAAATTACTATAGGTTAGACAATTGTCTATTCTTTAGTTTTTGCTAGAAGTCAATATATATATATAATTTCAATTTTCTTATTTTTTGTAAAATAATAAATGAGAATTCTTTTTTTTTTTTTGAGCTATAAATTTTTTTAATAAGAATGAGTTGGAGTTATAGTACAAGTGATGACAAGCGACCTTTCCAACAATATAGTACAAGTCCTCCTAACAATAATTGATGGAAGTATATGAAGTATGCATTGATTCTTGACTACAAGTTTACATAAAATATGTAGCCAGTTTAAAGTTTTGAGGCCTGCCCCCAAAAAAATAAATAAGAAAAGAAAAGGTGGGGCCAAGTTCCTTCTATCACATGCCATGTGTAAGGTTCAAAATTTTTCATTTAAATTATTTTTTATCATATTTAATATTTTTATTTGGATTTTTGTGGTAGGTGTGAATTGGGATTGTCCTCCACAACACATTGCATTCTTGCCAACGGAAAACCTACTCAATAATGTTGGTACTTTTGTCCTCCATTTTTTTTTTTTTTTTGCCCCAAGGCATTATTGTTCTCCATATGAATAAAAAAGAATTAATGTTTCATCCAACATGAAATTATTTTATGCATTTTGCATGATTTTTTTTTTTTATAAAGTTGTTGAGTTACTTTGGAGCAGTGTTATCATACTCATATGCTATATTTAATTCGAAAAATAAAATATATAAAAAATAAAATAATTATTTTTGAGAAATAAAATAAGATAGAAATAAAATAATTATTATAATTTCATAATTTGGTTTATAATGTAAAATAATTATTTTATTAATATAAATGATCATAATATCCTTATAAATTAATTTTACTATTAATAATAAATTAAATATAATTTTATCAAATTTTATTTAAAAAATAATTTAAATGCATAATAAATAAAATTTTTATTTGACTTAAAATTTAAAAAATAAAAATGAAGATCTGAAAAAAAAAAAACAATAGTAATGAATTTGAACTTTTAATATTTTTTAAAAGTAAAAATAGAAATACTCTATTGCATAACCTAAAAAATATTAATTTTTTAATTTTTTTCGGAATATGTCACGATCCAATTTCAAGACACGTGACCGACATTGAGGCACGAGAAAGTTTAAGGCTACCTATGTCCATAGTCAGCCTAGATAGTTTAGCCACCAATATGAATAATACACGAATAACATAATTTTAAAGTATCTCGAGTCGTATTTCATGTCATTCCATCTGCTGACAGTATAGTCAATGCTCATCATATTACAACAGTAATTTACCATAGAAATGCCATAATAATTTACAATAATAGTGACAAAATCATAAAAGCTGTCGGCAGAGAATTTTATAATAATACAAGTCAATAATACCAATAATACTATAATACAACCCCAATACTGTAATTGCAAAGTTCTAACATATTACTACAATAATGACACATTACATGTGCTCTGTCAAAGAAAAAGATAGAGACTGACTTAACAAAGATTATAACTGTAGGCTCAACCTGTGACCTGAAAAATAATAGGGAGATAGGAGTGAACGTCTCAATTCAGTGAATGATACTACTAATATGCAAACCTGGTGAACAGAATATAGATATATATGTATGTTATGTAATTATGTCATCCAGCAATCAATCATCACAAAACACACAAGGATGAAGTTCAGTCCACAGAAACCACACTAAAATTAAACTGAGGGAGTCGATTCTCATATAATGACTCTCTTAATCCAATAATCTATTTCTTATATCCAAGGGACCTGGCCGTCACTGGTCTGTACCACGCAGCCCTGACCCGATTGATAGCGGCCCTGACAATGAGCAGGCCTAGCTAGCATCCACCAGTCATAGCTCATCTTCTCAATCTCATCATAATCATATCATATCCAAAGTCTTAGATGATTTCTATATCATTCTGTCTCTCTCCAACATACACAGAGAATATGCAGCACATAATCAAAATATCAAACACAACTAGCTATTAAGTTAAACGTGCACATGCATACATTCCATGACATAGGCATCATTATTTAATTATATTCATAATTATACTCAATGCAATGCATGATTAACAGGAAAGTATATTAGAAGTATCACTCACAGTACGGAAGAGCAGAACTAGAAATTCACGGACTATGGCTGGGGACAGCCGAAGGCGCACCAAAACGATCTATACAGTGAAGTAAAACAGGATGATCAGAATATGAATATAATGATAAGTAAATAATTATTTTCTATCTGGACCGCCTAATCTCCCCCAATAGATAAGAACTTTCTAATGAACCTCACACTTACTAATTACTAATCAAACAAATTGTATCAACTAAACTTCTCCCATTAACGTTTAATCCTTTAACCTTACTCAAAAATGTAATATTATGCCATAAGCTCGCTACGAATCATGATAAATGATACTCACCGTAAAAGTCGCCAAAAAACGTGAACGTTAACCAATCGTCACAAACTCACTACCAACGGACTCATCTCCACACGTAGAATATGAAAATATGATTTACTTCTTCTGGTTCGCTGGATATTCGCCATAATCTGTGTCGGCAGTCCAGTCGATCACCAGATTTCGGTCAAATACAACATCGACCAAAATTAGCAGTTTATATACAAAAATAAAGCTTAGAGGAAGAGGAGTCCGATGGTACCAAAATCACCTCGAACGGACGACGGAATTGGCCGAAATTGAGCTTAGAAATTTCTGCCGACGGACGGTTTGGCTGCGCGTACAGCGGCTGGCGAAGGCGGATGGCGACGATCTTCAATGGTGTCACGACCCATCTTTGAGCCACGACTGTCCTAGGGCATAGGGAGACGTAAGGTCACCTAAACCCGTAGAACAACCTAAAACTCATAAGCTGTTACTATTACGTTACCCTTAACCCAAGATCGTAGCCATAATTCCCATGTAATAGTCATTCAATGCCTAAATTCATTTTCGTACTTATCGCTTTTGAACTCCATTTTCCAGTATTCTAATTACAACTCAAGAGAGTATTAATCATGTATCTGAACTATACTAAGATAATACCCAATCACACATACTAATGATACTCTAAGTTATACCATTATTACAGATTTTAACAAAACATGGAGCTCTAGAGTGAAACCTCCAAAATTACAACATAATATGTACATGATGATACCAAAACTAGCAACTCAATTTCCAAGCGAAGATGTAGAACTTGGAATTTACCTTGCCGAACCGTCAGCTGATCCTGAAAATAAATAACAACTATGGAGTGAGACAAAACTCAGTGAGTACAAAATAATACTATATAAAATAAACAAGTGGTAGGTGGTTTAGTAATAATTTCTTATAGCAATGAAGTGAAACGGATCAAGAATTATTCTTATGGAATAGTTTTCCATATACAGTAAATATTGCATTTTTAGCAAAATATTTCCTTTATTGGAATGGTGTGTTTCCCCCATAATCATTTAAGTGGCGGCTTACGCCTTGCTCACTCCCATTTCAGTCACACGTACAACTGATCGGGTCATATGTACTGGGGACCATAAACCCTTCCCAACTAGGGTTCGGATACTCTTTACCCTATCCGTGGGTTCATTACCATTGTGCACAAGGCTAATGTATTTCCCCACATCAGAGGGGTATTCTGCTTGTCACAGTATCATTATAACATTTTATTTCTTTATCCATGAAATAATTCAATGGATAATATATCAATATCAATTAGGTTCTCATCATTGATCATATTGTAAGATCATAGAATATATACTCATTTGGCCAAGTGTCATAAAGAAATGTTTGATTTACTCTGGCTCAATAATCAAGGAAGTATCATATCAATGGTTCAATATTCAATGAGCAGATTAAGCTTATCAAGAAATCAAGATTGTGGAATATCAATGAGTCATTTGACTTTTCAAGGCATAGAAACAATTCAACCATTAAGGTTGGAACAATAAAGGTTCAAGTATATGAAACAAGGCATATTATATTATTAAGTACTCACATTTTGCTCCTTAGCTCTTATACCGATAATTCTAATGCAGATTATAACGAGGTTCTTCGGTATCCTGAGCAATTCCTTTGCCTTTCAATTCTACAAATACACCCCAAACAATCGTACATTAATTCCTACTCCTCTAACTTGCTAATCTCATTCTAACTCAACTTAACATTAACTTCCTACTACTAATCACCAAAACACATTCCAATACATTAAACAATAACATACATAAACACATTAATTATTTAATCACTTTATTCCAAAATCCCATGTTGTCCAAATTCTTTCATTAAAACAATTAGGTTCCTTTTTCCTTCCTACTTCCTTAATTAAATTTTATGTTTATCAAACTAATACTCAAACAAGCAACATTCATTCACCAATTGAAATTAATCTCTTTCAATTCCCATAAACCCTAATTTTACTAAATTGGGATGATTTGGGGAAAACCCAAAATTTCTCAATCAAATCTCAAATTGATCTTGCAAAGATGAAATTAATGTCATGCAAAGCCTACCACAACAATCAAACATCAAACTACACTTCACATTACACACTTCCCTTATATCATGCATTATGCCTTCAAGAATTTCAAATTTTGAATAAAATTTCTAAATTCAAATTTTACATTTTTAAACCACTTTTCAACATCCCAAATAACCTTAGATAGTGTTAAAAAAATTTTGGACACTTCCCCCAAAAATCCTAGTTTGGCCGAACCTTAAGTAAGGTTTCTTCTCATTGATCTTTCATGCTTCCCTTGTTATTATTCACCTATTAAACCCCAAATCCTTAACCCCAATTCTCATATTTCATCACTTAACATGCCAAACTAACTCTTCTTTAAATCATTCCACCAAAATCCAATTATAGAAATCAAAAGGAAAGGGATAATTGCTAACAATTTATCACACTTAGGCTAAGGAAAGAAAGGAATTACTTAAGCAATAAATCTCACCTTGAAATGCTCCAAATTTAGCTCTAAGTTGAAGAATAAGTTGGGAGGTTTTTAGTCTTTGGTGAGGTGAAATTTTTGGTGTAGGTTACAAATGAAATAGTTTAACACATTTTCATTTTATATACAAATAAAATCAATGGTGGTGATTTAGTCATACAAGATCAATGGTCACATTTTTGCTTGAAATGGAGGGCTAAGATTGATCAAGATGGATGGTTGAGATGGCCCTTAGGTGTATGGTGACTAAGCATCAAAATAATGAATACCATCATCACCAAAATGAACATAATCATGGTGATGGAAAAGTAGAAAGTTTAGGTGTAAAGTTGACATAAGTCAACAAATATGGCTAACCTAATTCCTTCTCATCCTAACCCCTAATTAACTTGTTCTAACCATATTTTAGTCAAGCTCCACCACAATTTGAGGCCTTAGGGGCCTTGGGCTTTGAGTCCAAAAGCCCATCAACAAGCCCATCCGAAAATATTTCCCGAACTTAAAAATTTTTTGTAACTTTTTCCTTTCTCTTTCACTCAGCATTTTAAATCTTACCTTCCCATATCATAATAAGCTTATACTAAGCCATGTTACCTAAAATTAATTCAATCAAACATACAATAAATATTCATATCTCATAAAAATACACATTCAAGCACTTATCACCAACAAAAATTTCTGTCATCTTATCACTATGTCATTGATACCATACCCATAAAATTTATATTTTATGGTATTATTATAACTCTGATGAGCTATGGAGACTTTGGGTATTACAAGTGGGCAGCTTGGTCGGCACGTCAGGCATCTTCCTGGCCGGCGCGTGTCGGCTTCCGATGACCGGACAGCGGTCGGACGGTAGGCAGTAGCTTCTTCTTCTTCTCTCTCTCTCTCTCTCTCTCTCTACAGATCAGCTGCTCACCTTCTATATATATAAACTAATAATAATAATAATAATAATAATAATAATAATAATAATAATAATAATAATAATAATAAATGAATTACCCAAAATAATTTCACTAAAACAATTTACTAAATTTAAATTCAATACCATAATAATTAATTAGGAAATCTGTTATAATATAATAAGTATTTTCTGTCAACTTCATAATATTTCAAAATAATAAATTATGAAAATTCATGATATTACAATGTATTTCCTAAAAATTATGAAATTGATATTTAATGGAATTAGTATTTTTGTCCAAAATTTGAACCAAAGTTAGAATAACTATTATATATGAAATAGATATTTTATTAATTAACTATTTCATGAATCAAATATAACCATAGTGAAATCAAACTGTGGCAGCATTAATTTATAATATGTTAATTTAAATTTAGTAAATATTATTTTAATTGTAAAATTTTAAAATTCAGAGAAATATAATCACTTTTTACATTAGGATAAAAGTGAAATATAATCTCATATATATATTTCAACCATCATATCCACATTATTTAATTCAATCAAAGTTAAATAAGTTCATGTAAATTTTGTTTGTAAAAAAAAAATTATAATTTTACAAAAATAGCTAATTCTATGTTTTTCAATTATTAATTATATATATAATTACTTCTGTCGAATTCGATTGAAAAAGGGAGAGGAAAAAGACTGTTTAAATAGCTAAATTAATATAAGTTGTGCAAAACACCACTGTCTCTATAAAGAAAGAGAATGGGATTTGATTGGTCTGAAGGAGGGAATGGAGATGTGGTAAAGGAGGAGAATTTTGCTTGGTGTCTTTTAGACAAGTTTGTGGGTGATCGAATGATCAATGTTAAAGCTATAGGGATACCTTAGCAACTGTTTAATAGCCATGAAGGGGATGAGTTTTAGTACTTATGCCTCTTATACTTTTTTGTTTTCATTTTTATCATGAGGCAAATATGCAACGGGTATTGAATGATATTCTGTACATATGCTAGGCCCTATTAATAATATGACTGTAATTGTGATGAAATACGAAAGAGTATAAAAAGATTGAGATACAGAGTCAGCTTAATACTATGTGTGAAATTTTAAATACAATTTAAACACCTGAGTTATTAGGTAGTGATCCAGACATTATATTAAATTATGATATTATTTATTATATTTTTATGTGAAATATTTTAATTTTAATATATTATTTATAGTCAAATCTCGAAAATTAAATCCTCATAAATAAGAAAAGAAAATTCTTTCATCAACCAAATTAGTTTTTGAATTATTTATTATTTATTTTAATTAATAAATTTCTTTCCCGTTGGCAACCATTTATTTATTTTAAAAAGAATTAACAACAATCAATCTTGTATCATATAATATATTTATTTAATTATTATTATTTTTTTAGTTTCGTCCTTGATTACAATGAATACCATAAATAATATTGTTTGATTATGGTTTCTATTTGTTTATTGCAAATAAATAAATGAAAAAAAAAACTTAATAATATATATCATTGTATTGAGTTCAAGTTTTCAGTTCAATTAGAAAATAAAACATTAATCCATATTAAAACTAAAAGATGATGTAAAAAACTTTTCTTATAATCTAATTTTAAAATTTCAACTTAATAATAATAATAATGATAAATTTATTTACCAATTGAGTTAATTTTTGGTCGGCTATCAACTAGCAACAGCAAGTCTATGATTGGACAGTGTCATATGATCAAACCATCAAGTGGCCAAATAGATTTTGATTCTATATGATCATTTTTCAGAGTCCAATTGAAGTTGAAGATGACTTTGTACTGTTGGAGAATTAATGGAGACAAGGACAAAAAAATTGATTGTACTAATTCGGGGATTTGGCAACAAAAATAAATAAATAAATAAAAAGATTGAACTAACTCGGGGAGGGTACATGTGATAAATATACTTTTTCGGGAGACAAAGACACGTCATGTATATCATACATAGTGTACACATACTTGTGACTCGAGTTTAAATTTAAAAACTAATAATTTTTTTTTTAAAATTCAATTTTTGCTTTTTATAATTTTATTTATAAATTGAAATTTATAGTCGGAGTCACATGTAAAATTAATATGAAAAAAATTTATATTTTAGTGCTTAAATTTTATTTGTTATTTAATTATGTGTCACGGATGGCAAAAAAAAAAAGTATGTGAATTTTTAAATTTTTATGCACTTTACAGAATTTTGATAATTAAAATTATTAGTTTCTAAAAGCGCAATAACATGCACGAAATTTAATCCAATATATAATGATTAAGCAAAAGAATTATTAATTTTCAAAAGAAAAAAATGGATTAAAGAAATCAAATTAAATATTAATGAACATTATTATTTTTTTTCTATAAAATGATTTAAATAGAAAATTTTAGGAAATATAATTTGGAATATCCATAATTATTAATCAAATACTTGTGAGAGTAATATTTGTCGTACAAAATGGGAGGATGCTTTCTACTAAACACCATATGGTACGTAAATCTCATTATATTTTTAGATAATATTCATAATTAACGTGTGTGTTTATATATATATATATATATATATATATATATATATATATATATATATATATATATATATATATATATATATATATATATATATATGTTGAACCCATTCTAAAATAGTTCCCAAATATTTACTGTTTTAAAGAAAATTTTATAATTTATTTATCTTTTTAAAATTTTAAAAATGTATTTATTATTTTTTCTAACTTTGTTGTCTACTAACTTTATATTTAGATTAAAGTAAAATAAGAGAAAAAGTAAAATATGAATGAAAAATAACAAGCAATTGTAACTTTTCTTTGTTTGAAATTGACGCAGCATAAGTAAAAAGGAATAAATCCAATTTCAGGGTTTCAAAGTATGTCTAAATTATTTGATATCTCAAACAAACTAAAACAAAGGTCTAAATAGGAGACCCGAAACCTTAAGTACAAAACTGTCATAAATGGCAAAATTGCAATATTACCATAAATAAAAATAGAAAATTAAATAAAATGGACGCCACAAATGATGCCTAAAACAGAGCTAAATATCAAACTTATGACGGAAATATAAAGTTTTCATAATTGGACTAACTGCCATTTTAGGGGCTCAAATGAAAGAATTTGACCGAAAAACGATGTCGCTTATCGCCAAAGGCGATAACTTTAAACTGATGGCCCATTTTCTTTTGAATCGCATATTTATAAGGCCCAAAATCGCAGCTGATCCGAGTTAGTATTTTTTGTACTTAAGTTGCTGCTTGTACTAACAACTTAGGAATCTCTTTGAAATAGCCTCCACGTCAGTCTCCTCCACTTGGCAAAAACTCATCCTCGAGTTGGAATCTGGATCAAGGTATAGTGGTTCTTCAGAGAAATAGTAGGACGATAGATCCGCTACATTGAAAGTGTTTGAAATAGCCATGCTTTTGGGAAGATCAATGATATAGGCATTGTCATTTATCTTCTTGCTGACAGTGTAAGGGTCATATTTTCTTGGTTGAACCTTACTATAAGTACCCATTGGAAAGTGGTCATGCCGAAGGAACACCATTACTGGATCTCCTACAGAAAAAACTTGCTTCCTCCTATGCTTATCAACAGCTTCCTTGTACTTTTGGTTGGTTGCTTCTAATTTCTGCTTAACTTCCTGATGCACTTCTACCACCTGTTGAGTCATATGAGTTGCTGCAATACTCTTCTCTGCATCTTTAGGAAGATGAATTAAATTCAGAGTATGTTGTGGCGCCTTAGTGTAGATAACAGAGAAAGGAGACCTGTTAGTAACACTATGAACAACACTATTGTAGGCAAATTCAGCTTGAGGCAATGCTACATCCCACTGCTTTGGTTTGTCCCCACAGATACTGCGAATCAAATTTTCCAAGGTACGATTGACTGCTTCTGTTTGTCCATCCGTTTGAGGATGAGCAGTGCTGTTGAAATTTAAGGCTGAGTCAAATAGCCTCCATAAAGTTCACCAGAAGTGCCTAAGAAATTTGATGTCTCTGTCTGAAGTGATGGTCTTTGGCACACCATGCAAGTGGACTATTTCTTTGAAGAACAGTCTAGTTATGCTGATAGCATCAGAAGTCTTTCGGCAAGGGATGAAGTGCGCCATCTTGGAGAACTTGTCAACAACAACAAAAACAGAATCAGCACCTCTTTAAGTACGAGGTAAGCCCAAGACAAAATCCATAGATAGATCTTCCCAGATGTTCTCAGGAACAGGTAAAGGCATATATAACCAGTGTTTTTGGAATGTCCCTTGGCGGTCTGACACACATAGCACCTCTGAACATACTTGATCACGTCCTTTAGGATTTGTGGCCAATAGAAACGTTTGCTGACTGCTGCAACTATTTTATCTCGCCCCAAATGAGCTGCTAACCCTCCATCATGCAAATCACAAATTACCTTCTCCCGCAGTGAAGTGCGAGGAAGACATAGTTAGTTGCCATGCATTAAATACTATTTCTGGATGTAAAAATCAGACACAGGTTGCCCACCAAAACAAGTCTCCCAAATTTGTCCAAAATCCTCATCATTAGCATAGCAATCTTTCAGCTACTCAAATCTCAGTATCTCTTGGCTCAATGTAACTAGTAGACCAGCTCTTCGACTCAATACATCTGCAATAATATTATGCACCCCTGACTTGTGATGTAGCCTAAACGGGAACTTCTGTAAAAATTGACACTATCGGGCATGCATGTCTTTGCTGATCCGCTTCTAGCTGTTCAAGTACTTTAGTGCTTCATGATCTGAATAGAGCACAAACTCCTTGCCAACTAAGTAGTGCTCCCAAGTTTTAAGAGCCGTACAATAGAGTAAATTTTTTTTATCATAGGTGCTCCATTTCTGCCTTGCATCATTCAGCTTCTCACTATAATAGCATATGGGCCTGCGCTTCTGGGATAGTACTGCTCCTATACCCACTCCGCTTGCATCACAGTCAACTTCAAACAGCTTGTTAAAATATGGTAAAGCCAAGACTGGGGCTGTGCATAGTTTTTCTTTCAGAATGGCAAAACTGTTCGCTGGTTCTTCCCCCCAATGGTACTTGCCCCTCTTCATACACTTAGTAATTAGTGCTGCAATGGTGCTAAAATTCTTGATAAAGTGCCTATAGAAAGTGGCCAGCCTATGGAAACTTCAAACCTCTGAGACAGTTTTGGGAGTTGGCTAGTTTCTGATTGCTTTAACCTTGGTTTCATCAACCTGGATACCATCAGCACTAACAATATATCCCAAGAATAGCAGTTTATTTGTAAGGAAACTGCACTTCTTAAGGTTTACAAATAATTTGTTTTCCTGCAAAGCTGTTAGTACTTCCCTCAACTGCAATAAATGCTCCTCTTTGGTCTTGCTATAAATCAGGATATCATCAAAGTAAACCATAATAAATTTACCAATAAAAGGCCTCAATACTTGATTCATAAGCTGCATAAATGTACTTGGGGTGTTTGAAAGACCAAAAGGTATCACCAACCACTCATACAAACCTTCCTTTGTTTTGAAAGGGGTCTTCCACTCATCTCCAGGACTAATTCATATTTGATGATAGCCATTCTTCAAATCCAGCTTTGTAAACCACTTAGCCCTATGCAACCGGTCCAGTATATCATCTAATAGCGGGATGGGAAACTTATAACCTATAGTTATCTTGTTGATTGCTCTACTGTCCACACACATCCTCTAACTGCCATCCTTCTTTGGAGTCAATAAGGCAGGCACAACATAGGGACTCATACTCTCACGAATATGCCCCTTCCTTAGCAACTCTTCAACCTTCTCTTTTAGGATCTCACTCTCCTTCGGGCTCATTCTATAATGCAGCAAGTTGGGTAGGTTGGCACCAGGTATCAAGTCTATATGGTGTTGAATGTCCCTCATGGGTGGCAAACCATCTGGAACTTCATCTGGCATTAAATCTTGAAATTCCAGAAGCAAAGGTTTCACAGCTTCAAAAAGCTCTTCCACTAGCAACTCAAGCTCCTCCTCATAGATTTGTTTTACTATAAAGGCATGAATCATCTTGGTCTCTTTAACTTCTGCCTCGAAATTCCTTGTAAGGGTCAAGAAATTCTTTACTGGTGACCCCTCTGTTTTGTTCTTCAGTGGCAGTAGTGTGTACTTCACTCCATCCTTCACCAGACTATATTGATTACTCCTCCTTGAATGTTGAGCATCTACATCATACTACCAGGGCCTCCCAAACTGACAGACATCCATTTCCATGACATCACAATAAATTTCATCTTTATATTTCCTAATTGAAAAATGGATTTTGCACCTCTCAGTCACTTCAATACTTTCAGCCCCTAATTTAATCCAGCCTAAAGTATAAGGGTTGGATGCTTTTCTACAGACACCCCTAACTTCTTGACTGTTTCTTTCCCTATGATGTTCTCCATGCTACCACTATCAACAACAACAACAAATATCTTACCAAATATAGTGCACCGAGTACGAAACAACTGGTGGCACTGGGACTCCCTCTCCTGCTTTGGTGTGAGCATCATTCTTCGTATTACATAGGTGGCCCTTTCTAGTTCTTGGTCCTCAAAATCATCCTCATCACCATCTGGTTCGCAGCTATACTCCTCCTCCTCATCTTCTCTAGCTGCCAAGTTTATAGTTTTTCGTTGAGGACACTCATTAGATCTATGGTCCAACTGATTATATCTGAAACACTTCCCTGTCGTTGGCCTAGCATAAGGGTTTGCTGCTTTCTGCACCTCCTTGTCTTTCCCTTCATTCACTGTTCACTTGCCTGTAGCCTTATCCCCCTGGTTTCGATCATTATTATAGCGATTGTTGTTATAACGCTCAGTACGCCGAGCAACATCCTGGTCTATTCTAGTAGCCTTTTCAAGAACACCAGTAGGCTTGTAACTATCAAAATTCCTCCTACTCCGCTCTTGCTGCATCAATTCTACTTTCATAGCCATATTCTTGGCCTCAGTTAGGGTTCGCACAAACTGTACACCAATTCTGTCTCTAATCACTAGTTTCAAGCCATCCAAGTATCTGGCAACCTGCTGCCCTTTTGACTCGATTAAGTTATTTCTTTCAGACAACCTCATGAACTTTGTGGTGTATTTATGGACTAAACGATTGCCCTACTGGCAACGTTGGTATTGTTGAAACAGGATCTGCTCATAATTTGGAGGCAAAAATTCCCGCATCAACAAGCTCTTCATCCTGTACCAAGTGCGAACTCGTCCCTTGCCTTCACGTAATCTCTTGTTTTGGGTTCTTTCCTACCAGGCAGAAGCACAACCTTCAATTGATAAGCCATTAACCTCACCCACTTCTCAATAGGCGTCTCCATATAGTCGAAGAACCTATCAATCTCTACTATCCAATCCAAAAAATCTTCAATGCTTAGACCCCCATTGAAATTAGGGATGTCAACTTTCAAACGGAAATCCCTATCTTCTCTATCATCCCTACGTCGTCTATAATCATCCTCTTGACCCCAGTCTCCATTTCCACCGTATCTATCATACCAACCTGCTGCAAACTCTTCTTCATCTTTAGACTTAAAATTATTCTCAATATCTGGCCGCTTATGGACAGGGACAGGTCTCTCGATAGGGTTACCACGAGCATCTTCGACTCTTGGCCTTCTGTCATTATTCTGATCCTGGTTCATGTTGATACCCATAGCATCCAAATGATCTACGATTACATCAAAGCGTTCCTCAAAACACTAGAATCTGCAATCAATCTGCTACTTTATATGTGTTTCTAAATGCTGCTCCAATCATTGCAACTCGTCGTCCCCAAGGATTGGGGCTCCAGCCTCCTGAACACCATCACGAAGACCACCGTCAGTCGCCATAGGCTCTGATACCACCTGACGCAGCAAAAGTAAAAAGGAATAAATCCAATTTTAGGGTTTCAAAATATGTCTGAATCATTTGATATCTCAAATAGGTCAAAATAAGAGTCTAAATAGGGAGCTTGAAACCCTAAGTATAAAATTACCATAAATGACAAAATTACAATATTACCATAAATAAAAATAGGAAACTAAACAAGATGGATGCCACAAATGATGCCTAAAACAGAGCTAAATATCAAGATTTATGACAGAAATATAAAATTTTCATAAATGGACTAATTGGCATTTTAGGGGCTCAAATAAAGGAATTTGGCCGAAAAACTACGTCCGGCGATGACTTTGAGCCGATGGCTCGTTTTCTTTTGAATCACATATTTATAAGACCCAAAATCGCAGCTGACCCGAGTTAGTATTTTTTGTACTTGGACTGCTGCTTGTCCCAACTGCTCAAGAATATTTTTGAAATAGCGTCCACGTCAGAAATGGAAAGAAAATAAAAAAAGGAAAAAAATAAAATTTATTTTCTTTTGCTTATCTTTCTTATAATTTGGAAAGAAAATAAAGAAAAAATTAGTGAAGATAAAATTAATTTTATTTTCATTCTTATCCAAATAAGAAAGGAAAATAAAAAATATTTTCTCTTTTTATTTTTTTTCATCCCTAAGAAATTTTTTTGATATAGGATAAATATTTATAATTATTTTTATTTATTTATATCGAAATTAATAAATAATATTTTAATTTGAAATTATAATAATTTAATAGTCCATATTCTAAAATTTTAAATAAAAAACACTATAATAATGGAAAAAGTATTATTTTTAGAAAATAATTAACATCTATAACATAAATTGCGTAAGTTGATTAAACGAAACATAGTTGAAAATTGACTAATACTACTGACAAGAAAAACAAAAGTAAACTATTTAATTACATTACACGTGGAGGACAATCTACGCTTCTTTACGGTCCGTTGATACGAACAATCTTTAGCAACAAAAGCCGCACATGTAATAAAGTGTCTAAAAAAAAATAATAAAATGTCTTGCAACGACAACCAAACTCGACCTGTTCGAGCGTGGAATCCATTCTCGCTCAACAATCTGTTTTATTACATCCCTTTACTAACCCTACAAGCAAAAACCGGGACGATAAAATCCGAGGAGCGAGTGCAATACTGAATTTCGTATACCGTAGCGAGTGAAAATTTAGTCCATTTGTTTTCTCGTGATAACTTGTCCAAGTCCTTATCCAAAACCGCCACGTATGTCAAGTAAGAGAAGATAATAAAAATATATTTATAAAAAAATGAAAATTAGAAAAAGATAATCACACTTGTCTGTGAAATTAATAGCTTACGGCCCAATGTTGCGCAGCCGACGTGTCAAACTTTCTCGCTCTTTTTTTATTTATATAGACTCATCACTCTCTTTTCACGCAAGCGGCTTCAAATTTTCTCTTCACGGTCTTCTCGGAGAAAAAAAAATATATATTTTTTAATAATTCAAATTTTCTTTGGGAATCTGGTGTGTCCAAAATTTTCTCGAGAAAATATATTGATTCACATTTTTCCGGGAAATCTGCAGACCAAATCAACCCAAAATTTTAAAGAATTTGTCAAGAAAAATCTCTTGAAAAAGCTTCAAGTTAATTTATTTTCCATTTTCAGTCCTAAGTCCTCTAGTTGCTTACCTCATAGATTTTTTACGTTTCTTCCATTTTTCATCTCTGTCAAATCTTGTTTTCAAGTTACAATAATTATCGATTTATTGGCATCATTGACTGTTCCACTGGGGGTCTCGTTTCGTTTCAAATCGGAACCCTTAATTGTTCTTGGTGATCGCAATTAGACATTCAAAATTGACACACAGCTCACTGTAGCTTGCAAGTTTGAAAGTGTAAATTTTTCTATTTGGTGAAAGAAGAATTTTAACTCCGATCTCACACTTTTGTCGTCCAGGGGGATTGGGATTGCAATTAAGTGTTTTTGGTTTTAGATATTGAATTCAGTTAAGTGATATTCATTCGTCTAGAGAAATTCAGTTAGTGTTTCAAGAGAAAGATGACGATCGAGTCGTTACCAGGAAGTTCAGGGTACTTGGATTTGTTTCCAGAAAGAAGAATGTCGTATTTCAGTAATACGTACGTTTTAGCATTAACAGTGATTGCTGGAATAGGGGGTTTGCTCTTCGGCTACGATACAGGTATGATTGTGATTTTTTTTTTTTAAATTTAATTGGGCTTTTCTTTTTCTTTTTTTTTTTGGGATAAAATAAAGGTTTTTTTTTCTTTTTTTGGAATATTATGATCAATTGGGACCCTGACGTGAAATAAAATGATGTTTGGTTTATCATGATTTGTGTTTTTCTAATATGAGGATGTTTGGTAACAGGTGTTATTTCAGGTGCCCTTTTGTACATAAAAGATGAATTTGAGGTGGTCAATCAGAGTAGCTTCCTTCAGGTAAACACTTTTTCTTTCGTTGATTAATCAAAAACAGTGTGACTTTATGTGAAAATAGTATTTGATTTTATTTCTCTAGTTTGAGTTGGGAAATTTACAGAGAGGAATTTAAATGAATTGAATAAATCAAATAGTTGCCATTGGAATAGTGATGGGAGTGGTGATTAATGATGATGGTATAATGGGTTGATAAGACTTGGATATTGAAGTTTATGTAGTCCCTTGAAAATTTTGATTTCGAATAAGCACTATATAAATATATTTTTCCTTCTTTTGATTTCGAATAAGCACTATATAAATATATTTTTCCTTCTTTTTTTTTTTTTTTTTTTTTTTTTGGGGAATTGGCAGGAAACAATTGTTAGTATGGCCCTGGTTGGTGCAATTATAGGAGCTGCATCAGGGGGTTGGATTAATGATGCATATGGACGAAAGAAAGCTACTCTTATTGCTGATGTTGTCTTTGCAGCTGGATCAATTGTCATGGCAGCTGCACCAGATCCATATGTTCTTATTGCGGGTCGACTTTTGGTTGGCCTTGGTGTGGGTATAGCATCTGTCACTGCTCCTGTTTATATTGCAGAAGCATCCCCATCTGAAGTGAGGGGAGGATTAGTGAGCACAAATGTTCTTATGATAACTGGTGGACAGTTTCTTTCCTATCTCGTTAATCTTGCTTTTACTCAGGTCACGTTACTTTTTGCCTTTACTTTTGCAGCATATTAGAATATAGCTTGGCATTGTGATTTGTTTGTCATTGGAAATTAAACCAACCAAATGGGACCCAACTTTGATTCATATCCTTGGCAAGTTAGGAACATAAATCCTACTTTAGTTTAGGGTTGCTTGATCTACCACAAGATTAATCTTGAGCGTATTTTCTGTATGTGGGACCAAATACAAAGGCCAAAATGTTTATATTTGTTAATAAACAACTGTAGACAGGCCTTATGCTAATTTGTCAATATACTATTTTTGAAATGATTTTTCTATGCAAGTAAATCTTACTTAAGATTAATTATCTGAGAATTTTTAATAATCAACATTGCATGGAGGCGTGCTGAGATTG
Organism: Reutealis trisperma; assembly: GCA_947687605.1. Lineage (NCBI taxonomy): Eukaryota > Viridiplantae > Streptophyta > Magnoliopsida > Malpighiales > Euphorbiaceae > Reutealis > Reutealis trisperma. Next base: position 1,807,723 of record CANTUT010000278.1, read on the forward strand.
GAATCTTCTTTTTTCTCTTTCAAATGGTCTAAATGTTTATATTTGTTCATATTAGTTTCCTTTTTGAATAATGACTTAAGTTTGTTAAAGTTTTACTTGATTACCAAAGAATTTTATATGGATTTTGTTTTTGTTTTCAAACTTCTTAAGAGTATGAAAAACTGTGAAACAACCCCAAAGTAGGCATTCTGTTATGGTCAATATGATGCTGATAGTACATATCTTTCATTCTTTGCATCAAGCATTTTTGAATGGCTTCCTCAGGTAATAAATTGCTTAAGTATTTCTACTTTGAAGTACAATGTTATTGCAAACAAAGTTTGTGTTATATCCGTTACATATACCCTGTTGTGTGAAAGTTTTTATTGTGCAGCTTTGAAGAGACAGCAAGATAGAATTTGGGGATTGCATTTTAAGATTTGGCATTGAGAAACACCACTGATGGCTTGTCTCTTTTTCTTTCCTGTGTAATTTAGATGATCCATGGTGCTGTTATGTTAATGGCATGTGACCGATTCCTATTGGCTTAAGATCTTCATGATGTATATTTCACTTTTTTTCCCCATATTCTTATACAAAACATTTAGGGGAAGTTCATTCTTTTCCCTTACTGTTAGCATCAGTTTATTCAACTGAACAGTAGGATATAACAAAGGTAGTTGGAAAACTGCATACTGTTCTTGTTCCCTTGTGTTTAGACAAAGTTTTTGCTTACTTGTATCTGTGGAAAGAGTACAAAAATTGCACACAAATTTTAGGAAGTGCTTTTAATGATAACATATATTTTAAAATTCCATTTTGCGTGTTGAATAGCCTACAACTGAAGATGCAATATTCTTAAGAGTATATTACATCTCAGGATTTTTAAGTTTTCAGAAATAAACTTGTACTTAATCATTGAACATCAACATTTGTTGCTGACCTTTTCCTATTACTCCTTGAAACTGCTAACTTAATGCTCTCTAATTTTCTCAGAAGGGTATTGAAAATCCTATGGAAGACCAATTTCGCTTGTTCCAATGTTAGATGTTTAAATGCAGCTCTACCTTAAAAAACAGGATGAGCTTTTCACTTGAAAAGGGCTCTGAAACACAGATCATTCGATTGCCCTGTTTGTTCGGCATTGATGTCATATTCTCAATGTTTATATCACTTATTTTGCTTGTAATAATGGTGTTGTATGGTCCCAGGTCTTTGGTATGAGCCAAGTGATTTTAAGCATGTTGTACATGTTATAGTAGATGGCTTGTAGTTAGGTAATGGTACTAATTTTCCCTGTTAAATTCTGTTTGAAATACTGCTGCTGGCTAGTGCTCTCTCTACGTTTTTCTGTATATATTATTAGCCCATTTTTTCTTGTTCACATTGCTGCTGCTTCTCTTGTTCCAGCTTTGGCAGCTTTTTAGTTTCTCCGCCATCATGGAAAAATTATTCTGTCCTGAAAAAGGTCACACTTTGTTGGTGCTCTCAATGATAGTGTAGTCTCATCATTTTAATCCTTCTTTTGAAAGACTTTTTGTTTATTATAAGGCAAGAACAGACGGCATGACACCTATTAATCTCAATTGCATTATGTTAATTTGATTAATGGAGAAAATTGCATAAAGCTGATGCATTATTTTCAAGATTTTTCTTATAAATTTAATTAATTTTTTTTTAAGTAATTGGTTCAAATTATTTGGTGGCAAATGGCAATACTGATCAGCTCCTGAAATTTATTCAGAAATAATTTAACTTCTCAAAATATAAGCAAATATAAATACTCAAGAATTTTAGGGCATGATCATTCTTTCTTTTCATGTTCTCATAAGATTTTGTTTCTTGTTCTGTATGGCTTTCTAATATTGTTGCTACTTTGACAGGTCCCTGGAACATGGCGGTGGATGCTCGGAGTTGCAGGTGTGCCAGCTGTGATTCAGTTTGGTCTTATGCTATGTATGCCAGAATCTCCTCGATGGCTTTTTATGAAGGTACAAAAAGCATCTATCATTCCATGGAGAAATTACTGCAAAAATACCATTACAATGTTTATCTAATAGTTGTTGTCTTAATACGTAGGATGATAAAGATAAAGCCATTATGGTTATGGCTAAAATATATGACATTGCACGATTGGAGGATGAAATTGAGCACCTTTCTGTTTCTTTAGAGGAAGAACGCCAGAAAAAGAATACTGTCAGATACATGGATGTGTTCAAATCAAAAGAAATCAGACTTGCATTTTTTGCTGGGGCTGGACTTCAGGTAAAATCAAGAAAACTTCATGCATGTGAATGATGATGTTGCCACTATTAATTATAATATCGCTAGATTAATTATTCTATGTGCTTCCAATCCGGGCTGAACGATAGTCGATAAGCTTGATCTGCCATTGCAAAATATATATCATCTCCTTAGTTTCCTTTTGGCAGCACCTATATAATATGATCTTCTATGTAGACGAGATCCCTCATCTATAGCTTGTCTTCTTTTGACAGCATTATAGAAGCAGCTTTTTCTATTTATTTATGAATGGGCAATATTTAAGATCATATTTATCACCGTTTGCACCTATTTATCACCGGAGTGTTGCCTGTAATCCATGTAATGTAATCCTGCAACAGGGTTTTTAATTCTAACTATGTAATATAAAGTTGGGCAACGTAGAGCTCTTCTTGTGTGTAATCTTTGTGCTATGTTCAAAGGCAACAGTGTTTGTTGGTGCCTTGGTGTAAATTTTCTCAGCTGTAATTTAGGATAAGTTAGTTTTAATTTGGCTTTCACTTTGTGAGTTTTGAGTTACCTTTTTTTTTTTTTTTTTTTTTTTTTTTTTTTGAGGCAGACATGTAACTTTCCAAATATGCATGCTTAGTTGGCGGACTTTTGGAATATTCAATTCAATTTAGGATCATCTAGTCTCCTTTGCCTTAACCAAAAAATTTCAGATCATGTAGTTGATAAGAATTGAAGTCCATAAATGTCTGTGATCATCTCCTTTTTGTCATTTGATAGTAAAATTCTAGTATTTTGATATTTTGGAAAATGTTCTTGGTTAACGAGTTCTCTTATTTAAATCTTTTTTCTGTTTAGTTCCTTTTTTCTCCTGTTTGAGCCCTTGTTTTTCTTCTCTGTATGCTTAGTGTGTTCCTTAATCAAATTTCTGCAAATTCTTGACTAGCCTCATGAAAGGTGCAATTTGTAGTTTGTTGACTCCTTTTTAAACTTATGGGGTGTGAACTTTAGAATTCATTTGATATATTCATTTCCTGGTTGTTTAAAGGAGAATTCTGGTTTTGCCGCAGTTTGGGTGTAATTTCTACACAGTTTTTCCTCTCTCCAGAGTTAGAGCTCAAAAATGTGAGCTGTCCTATTAGTGGCTATGTGTATTCAATTACTTGTTACTATAAACCAAAAAAAAAAAAAAAAAGAATAGAAAATGCTGCTTATTGAGTATGCATTCACGTGATTGCAAAACTCTGTTGAATTTTACAAGCATCAGAATGAAAAGAAGAAAAAGCATGACACTGAATTTTGATGTTTCAGGCATTTCAGCAGTTCACTGGCATCAATACAGTCATGTACTATAGCCCAACCATTGTCCAGATGGCTGGCTTCTATTCTAACCAATTGGCACTTCTTCTTTCCCTGATTGTTGCTGCAATGAATGCTGCTGGAACCATTCTTGGCATTTACCTTATTGACCATTTTGGGCGGAAGAAGTTGGCCCTCTCAAGCTTAACTGGGGTAATTGTCTCTCTTGTCATCCTTGCTGGGGCATTCTTTGCCGAGTCATCTAGTTCTTCAAATGGACTTTATGGGTGGATGGCAGTTATAGGGCTAGCTCTATACATTGCTTTCTTCTCACCTGGAATGGGACCTGTTCCATGGACAGTGAACTCAGAGATATATCCTGAAGCATATCGAGGCATATGTGGTGGAATGTCAGCTACTGTGAACTGGGTTTCTAATCTGATCGTGGCACAAACTTTCCTCTCAGTTGTCAATGCTGTGGGAACTGGTGCAACTTTCTTGATTCTTGCAGGTGTGGCTGTGGCTGCAATTGTCTTTGTGATTTTATTTGTGCCGGAGACTAAGGGACTCACGTTCGTTGAAGTAGAGCAGATATGGAAGGAGAGAGCCTGGGGAAGTAGTTATAACACACACAGCCTTCTCGAGCAGGGAAATGAGGCTTCATAATGTTAGTGTGCAACTAAATGATATCAGCATCATTATATATAGAGGTCTTGAAAACAGTTTGTATTTATCAATAGGTTATTATGTGCCTATGAATGTACATGCATGGACATATTTTGGAAGTAGTCCAGCATAGCCTTAAATATTATAGGGTTTAGAAGTCGGAGATGGAGATGAGATGTTTATGACTTAGTTTGGCGTAATTGAGAGTGATTTGGCCAGTATCCTAGGGGTCTTTTTCTGTGGCTCCCTAGACAAGGCAATTCTTCAGAATTGTGTTCTCTATAGAAGGAAAGCTGCGTTGATTTTTAAAATACAGAGACTATTTTATGCCTGAAGGAGAATTTTATGTCTATTTCGTCCAGCAGTTGCATTAAGCCGTAACATCTATTGACAGTTTTTTTTTTGGGGCTATTAATTTGAGTTAAATTGTTGGTGGGAAAATTGGGACTTGGAATTGTTAATTGTTGAATTTTAAAACATGTTAATCATTATTTTTAGAGTGTACGTCAATTTAAAATTGTTAATTATTGCCCGAAATAAGTTTAGGTCAGGTTTCACCTTTTAATTTAAATGACTGATAATGTGCAATAAGTTAATAAAGCGTATATTAGAAATTGGTAAGACTTTGATTGAATTAAAAGATTTTTAAATTAATTATAATAAAGATTGGGTTGAAAGATTTTTAAATTAACGATAATAAATTTTAAATGTAAGATTTTAAGAATTTTATTATTTGGATTGAGTATAGAATTAATAGATTATCATAATTTATTAAGGATAATTTTAGAATAAAAAAAATTATTACAATATATCATTTATAAAAAAATAGTATTTTTATACATAGAAGATAGGAAATTAAAACATTTTTATAGGAAATTAAAACTTTTAAAAATGAAAAATTTTGAAGGGTGACCTTTCTAAAATTTATAAATTCTGATCCCCTTTTAAATTGTCAAATGGTAAACTTAGATTAACATGGATGTATTGAATTTGGAGAATTAAAGATTTTTATAAATCTAAAAAGTTAAGAGGTATTCAATAATGATTTTTAAAAACTCTGTAAAAGTCAAGAGGTAATTATTGATTAACTTTTAAAAATTTTAAAAAAGTTCATAGAAAAAGGGGTATTTGATTATAATATTTTTAAAATTTATAAAAGCAAACAGGTATTTAAAAAGTCATTGACTTGTGTGAATAAAAAGTCCTAAAAATTCTCACTTTCCCTCAAAATTTTCATAGATTTTTTTTAGTAACAAATAGCACACAAATATAAAAATCAGTCCATGTTCCCTTGTCAATGTAGCTTACATTCCAAATTAAACCATATAAAAATATAAATTTACTCATGAAACCTATTAGAATAATAAAATCTCAGGTTAGGAATTTACTCTACTTCTAATCTTTGCATACTATCAAACAAAAAAATGATTTGTTTTTATTTTGTTATATATAATCTTAATGATTATATTATATAATCTGTCTTTTAGTTTAATAATTAATTATAGGTGAAAATTAATAGGTTGTGTTGTGCCTAAAGCAATCCTAATTAATCTAAGCTTTCACAGTTACTCACAAGTGCACTAGGTTGCTGTAGTAATGGGTAAGACACCACAAAGTTGTCTCTCAAGAAAGATTGTGCAAGAATTGTGTGATTATAAATAAATAAAATAAAAATAATAAAAACGCACGTAAACACTCTAATCCAATTTGTAATGGTGAATATTGAAAATTGAATAGTAAACTATCTAATTAAACTAAGGGAAAAAATTCAAGTTCAACAATCAATTTAAGACTCTAGGGTTCAGATTTATCCAATCAAACTCCTATGTTGGTGGTAGTTACTCGCAAGTGCACGAGACTGCTATAGTAATGGATAAGACACCCCAAGGTCATCTCTCAAAAAAAACTATGCAAGAGTTATGTGATTATAAACAAATAAAATAAAAATAATAAAAACACACCTAAACACACCTAAACACCTTAATCCAATTCGTAATGGTGAATATTAAAAATTGAATAGCAAACTATCTAATTAAACTAAGCGCATAAATTCAAGTTCAACAATCAATTTAAGGATTTAGGGTTCAAATGCATCCAATCAAACTCCTATATTGGGCTAATTATTAGAATGAATTATTTGCCAAATTGAAAAATTAATTTAAGAAAACTAATATAGGTTACTAGTCTAATAACTCTCTTATTCACATATTATAACCTAAATAGAATTAATTAATCAATTACTCAATATTTAATTAGGTAATACATTTATGATTCCTAACTAACTCTTAATTGAATTTGATCTCGATATTGAATTTGTTTCTCAACATTATTCTCTACCTACAATTCATCAATGGTTGGCAAAACATTTGATTCCTAATTGAAGCTATTCAATTAAGATATGCAGAATAATTTAACAAATAATTAGCCCTAATACATTCATTCAAAATGAATCATCCTAACCCTAGACAAGAGAAATTTAGTTCATAATTGATTTAACATTCATCAATTCAATTAAGTAATCAACTCTAATCACACACATCATCATGCTTAATTATTAAAACAATGAAATAATTGAATTGAAATTAAGTTTAACATAGATTGAAATTATTGTACTTCCTAAGTCATAGTTCTTCCAAATTTTGATTTTAATCCTCATAGTAAACCAATAAAAAATGAAATAATCTGTAATCTTAGTTGATTGATTGATCCAAAATAGGAAATTTTATCTAAAACTAATGTCTAAGTGTTTGCATATCCCCTTTCTTGGCGGATCAAAAGGCCACTTAAATAAAAATCCCCTTTTTGAAATAGAAAACTCCTTTGTTTAAGATTGGTTGGAGAGGAAAACACCCTTGTTCAATTTAAAAACACCTTTTTTGTTTCCAAAACACCTTTTTTCTTGCTCTCTCCTTCAACACCACTAATTCATTGCCATTTTGAACTAAAATCCATAAAATGACCTAAACTCTACACAAAAGCACACCACAACATAAAAATAATAAAATTATAATAAAACAAATATAAAAATATTCAAATTAAAAACTAAAAACTAAATAATAAATCTTAATAAAATGATGGCAAAATACGACACAATAAACTCCCCCATGCTTGTCATTTGCTTGTCCTCAAGCAAAAAGAACTTAAAGCATATAAACAAGCAAATTTTACATCAATCTAAAGATTCAATCATAGAACTGCACTCTCTTTCTATCTGAAATGATTTTTAGCACAAATTCATTCTCAACTAACACATCATATCCTTGTCAGAAAATAAAGAACACCAACCTAAGTATATGGTCGTCTATGCAAAATCCTAAATCTATATTGTGAATTCATAACCATATGAAATATAAATAACTTTTACACATTCATTCATTTTGCTAGCTAGAATAAGTTTAATTGCTCTTTTCTTTACTCTTTTTTTTCCTTTTTTTTTCAATGCATACAACTCATCCCTAGGTTTCAATTTTGGAATATTCAATAGAAACTCCTAAGATGGTTTTGCATACTCATAATTGGACCACATTTGATGTAAAAGACACCCATGGGGTTCATGGATGCTCCTAGTTACTAAGCAATCCAACTAGATGAGTAGAGAGTTGTTATGCTATTATTTGGAATTACCTCCTACTTTTTTATTATTGTTTCTTTTAAATGTTTTAGAGCGATCAAGCCTATTGTAACTAATAAAAAGAACAAAATGCGTCAATTTTAGTAATTTAGAATGCAATAAAAGCCATAAATTCACATTAGTTCAATAGAAAGAGAAAAAAAAAAACTTCAAACCCCACAACTACAGTCAATATCCACATTCACCTGCCAAAATCTTTCAAGCTAATGAAGTCAAAACTTATGCCAAAATTCATTCAGTAAGAAAAATTGCACAAAACTATAATCTTACCTTAGAAATGATGCTATGTATGCAAGTTGCAATTTAATTAGTCAAAAAATTTAAATTTAAACCCTCCTCCACACTTAAAACACACAATGTCCTCAGTGTATGAAAATAAAGTGATAAGGAAAAAAAAAAAAAAACTCTTTGTGACTAGAAGACATTGTACAACAAATTGGAGATCCTCTTCAAAGATACTTAATATATTGATACCTGCATATAAATTAAGTGTGAAAAGCAAACATAAACTGATAGAAAATTATAAACAAGAAAAATAAAAATGAGCGTAAAATAAAAGAAACAAAAGAGAAAGAAATTAAAATAGAAATAAAGAAATAAAGAGAGAAATACTCTAATGCTGTGGTGGTAATGATGGTGGTAGTGACACAGTATTTGAAAAGGTGTTGCTAACATAGGCATTAAGGGATCCATTTATTGAATGTTAGGTTAGGCAACCATGAGCCTCGTTTCCTTTGAAAGCATCCTACTAGGATTCGCTAGTGTTGAACTCGAAGTGGCTGGGCTATGGCCAAGTGACAATAAACTGCTAGAACTATGGCAATGAAAACTAGAGGTGACAGTTATGCTCTATTAAAACCCTCCAGCAGTAGACTGAGTTTGTACCTGTAAATTCATAACATAAGAAGGACAATAATGATAGTAACCAAAATGGCGCAGGAGCACTGACAAGGATCTTCGAGTTACTCTTATTGACAGTGAGGTGGTTCAGCTTCAAACCTGCAAATCAAAAACTCAGAAAAATTTCACCAATCCAGTTTCACCCTTTACTGGCAGTGACAACTATGATTTGGCAAGCTAACAATGGCAAGCAACTGGGCTAGCTGGCAAGAAATTTATGAAAATGAAGGCGTCTATCGGTGGTGAGCTGATGAGGTGGGGGCAGTGGTGAATGACACTTGGTGGTTAGCTCTTGCCAATGATGAGAAGCCGACAACGCAAGAGAACTAAGTTGGCAACGGAAATATGAAGCAATTGTGCAAGGCAAGGACTAGAGCTATGATTGTGTGAGCGGGGAAGAAAAGACAACGAAGGCTAGAGCTACGATGGTGGATCAATGGAGTAGTGATGACCAGTTGGCGAGCGATGACAGTGATGTGCGAGAGATAGCCATCGACGTACTTGCAAAAGAGAATAATTCTAAAAAGAGAGAGAAGTTAATCATATGAAACCAAAAGAAATTAAAAACCCTCTCTAAAAACACTGTCTTTTGTTTTTTTTTTTTTGTTTTTTTTGAAAACACCTGTTTTGAGCCTTTTCTTTGCTAGAAACATCGATTTTGAAAATTTAAACACCCGTGTTTGTTATTGTTTTTTTTTTTAACTTGCAAAACAAATTGCAAACTTCTAGTAACTAAAACACCTTAAGAAATGGGCGTTCTTCAATGCATGGCAAGATTAAATATTTTCTCATTTTGAATCACGAACTCCACTCCAAAAGCTACACCCATTTCCCAAGGTGTGGTCTTGGATTACTATTATACCTTAAAAAAAATGCTAATAACTAAACATTAAAACAAGCCATACTAACCAAAACTTTAACACTCACAATCAAATAACACTAGTTTTTTTAGGAAAATTAACACTAGTTGAACACTAACAAACTCAAACTAAAATTAAATAAATAAAATTAAGAAAAATAAATTGGGTTGCTTTCCAATAGGGGAAGGCGCTCTCCACCATTTTTACCTTTGATGCTCCTTTCTCAACTTTAGAACATTATCCTATCCTACCATATAGATGAACTAGGACACTCATAAAATCTCTCCAAATTAATTCTTGCAGAAACTTAGGCTTGACAATTGCATCAACACTACCAATAAACACACAATCTATCACAATTGATATTAATGCATTATCAAACATTAAAAAAAAAAAAAAAAAAAAACCTACAGTTTTACCCAAAACTGACATTCTTAATTTTCTCTTATTCACATCAATTTGGATATTAGTGGTAGCCATGAAAGGCTTGCCAAGGGGCATAATTTACTCATTCTCACTTTCTTCTTTGACATCCAATGCAAGAAAATCAATCAAAACTTTTAGACTCTCTACCTCAATTAACACATCCTCTACTACTCACGAGGATACCTATTAGATTTATCAGCTAACTGAATATATATATTAGTGGGTTTCAATTCATTAAGTCCCAATTACTCATACAAAGAAAAGGACATAAGATTCACACTAGACCTGAGATCTAACATGCCATAAAATTTCTCACCATTTACCACAGAGAGATTTAGAATGAAACTATCTAGGTCCTTTGCCTTTGGCAGTGTCTGCTGTTGAAAATCAACGTTGGATATCACCAATTCCTTGTTGCGCTCCTTTGGCACCTTCTTCTCAATAGTTGTTGATTTGGCATTTTTGGCACTATCATTGCTTTCACTTAGAAGGCGGCTATGGAATGGAATGGGTGTTCTGTAGGGGTTAACTGCCTTGTGAAAATACTTGGAAGAAAAAGCCTCCCTTCCTTTTTTGCATGAAGGCTTAGCAGCTTTACCTCTCACAACTTGTTCTCCCTTAGGTTCAATCACTTTCCTTTTCTTCTCTTCACCTTTATCTCTAAAAAATGTGCTGATAGCTATTGCTTGCTCAGGTTGGCTAGGTAGCTTCCATTTACTTTGCATTTTCACTTGCTCTGCCAACTATCCAACTTGAATTTTCTAAGTAAGCCAAGCTATATTTCAATGATGGTTTATTGGAGTGATTCTGCACTTGATTGGAGGATTGCCCTTAGAATTAGTTTGGCCTTTAATAAAGTTGGACTTGTTGCTAAGGTTGCTGCTGAGTCTACCCTTTTGGAAAAGTTAGGATGGTTCCACCACCTAAGATTGTAAGTTTTAGAGAATGAGTCATTTCTTCCTCTAGGCTGAAATCCTTGCAATGCATTAACTTCCTTATTTGCAAAAGAATCAACTGTAGCACTAAAATGTTAGCTCCATGAACATAAACTCCACAGATACCAAAAACCGCCTAAGTTGGTGTAGTTTGATTTTCTTTTATTACCAACAACTTCACCTACTTGGTCAACTCTACAATCTACATGGTTAACTCTTAATTGGAATTCACCTCACAGACTCCTGCTTTCTTTTCTCTTACACTCTTCTATTGGGAATTTGCTCCCAACATCTCAAACAGCTCTTGAGTTTCTACTATTGTTTTCTCTCCCATGCCCCACTAGCAGCATTATCAACTGTATATCTAGCACTGTTTTGTCAGCCCGTCATAGAAAAACTTATTTAATAACTGGATAGGATAATGGTGATGGGGACACTGTATCAATAACAGCTTAAATTGCTTCTAGGCCTCATGAAAAGGCTCTCCTTCCATTTGACTGAAAGTGGCAATCTTTGTTTAGAGGTCTTCAATCTTCTGGTGGGAATAGAACTTCCTAATAAACTTATTATAAACCTCCTCCTAGGTATTCAAAGAATGAGGTAAAGTAATAAGTCATGCCTTTGCTTGATCCTTCAGAGTGTAAGGAAAGTAATGCATCCTTAATTGATCCTCATTCAGACCTTACAATGGGAATGTATGAAAAATGGAGTAGAACTCTTTAATGAAGTTAAGAGGATCTTCATTAGGCATTTCATATAAGGAAGGAAGCTGGTTGAAGTGGATGGTCTTTGGCTTATAGTTTCATGCTGCATCCCCAGTCTAATGCAGGAAGTTGTTGTGCAATGATAGGCCTAGCAAACTCCTTCTTAGTAGGTTGTCTATTTGCCATGTCTTTTTTTTTTTTTTTTGCTCTTCATCCTTTTTTAACCAAAATTCCTTGTCTTCTTCTTCTTTTTCTGTTTCAAAAATGTCTTTCTCCTGGTAAAATTGCTTACTGTTCTTTGAACAATACTCAAATTCTACCCCTATTCTCTTGTTTGCTCGATAGATATTATCAATATAGGGTAGTAGCTCTGCTCATTGAGATCTCCTACCCTGCATAAATCAAGAAAAATACTAGAGAAAACAATTAGAAGCACCTATTCACTTGAACAAAATAAGAAGACTAAAACAAAAATTTTAAATAATAATATTTTTTTTAATTTTTTTAAATTCAGAATGCACCAACAGAAACATTTAAATAAACAAAAATAAATAACAAAAGAAAATAACAAAAATGATCATACTATGCCTTTAGCCTTCCCCAGCAATGGCACCAAAAAGTTATTGTGTCTAAAGTAGTTCTAATTAATCTAAGCTATAGCAGTTACTCGTAAGTGCATGAGACTGTTGTAGTAATGGGTAAGATACCTCAAGGTCGTCTCTTAAGGAAGATTATGCAAGGGTTGTGTGGTTATGAACAAATAAAATAAAAATAATAAAAACATACCTAAACGCTCTAATCCAATTTGTAATGGCGAATATTGAAAATTGAATAGCAAACTATTTAATTAAACTAAGCAAATAAATTCAAGCTTAACAATCAATTTAAGGGTCTAGGGTTCATATTCATCTAATCAAGCTCCTATGTTAGGCTAATTATTGGAATGAATTTTTTGCCAAATTGAAAATTAATTAAACAAAACTAATATAGGTTACTAGTCTAATAACTCTTGTATTCACATATTATAACCTAAATAGAATTAATTAATCAATTACTCAATATTTAATTAGGTAATACATTTCTAATTCCTACCTAACTCTTAATTGAATTTAACTTCAGTATTGAATTTGTTTCTCAACCTCATTCTCAACCTAAAATTCATTAATGGCTAGCCAAAAAATTGATTAAAGTCATTCTATTAAGAAATGTAGAATAATTTAACAAATAATTAGCTCTAACACATTCATTCAAAAGGAATCATCCTAACCCTAGACAAGAGAAATTTATTTCATAATTGATTTAGCATTCATCAATTCAATTAAGTAATCAATTTTAATCATAAACATCATCATGCTTAATTATCAAAACAATGAAATAAGTGAATTGGAATTAAGATTAAAATAGAAATGAAAATATTGTACTTCAAAAGTCACAATTATTCCAAATCCTTTTCTTAATCCTCGTAGCAAACCAATAAAACCTAAAATTATTTGCAATCCAAATTGATGATCAATCCAAAACAAGAAATTTTAGCTAAAACTAATTGTTTTTGTGTTTTTCAAAGAAAATGAATCGGAAAACCTAAACAAATATCTAAATGTTTGCACATCCCTCTTCGTGACGTCTCAAAAGGTCACATAAATATAAGAACCTTTTTGAAATAGAAAATGCCTTTGTTAAAGATTGGTTGGAGATGAAAACACTCTTGTTCAATTTCAAAACACCCTTTTTCATTTCCAAAACATCTTTTTTCATGCTCTCTCCTTCAACACCACTAATTCGTTGTCATTTTGAACTAAAATCCATAAATTAGCTAAATTCTACACAAAAGCACACCACAACATAAAACTAAAAATATTATATAAAAACAAACATAAAAATAATCAAATTGAACTAAATAATAAATCCTAACAAAATGATAGCAAAATACGATACAACATGTTACAACATAATTAGAATTATTTTGATGGTAGTAAGAATGACGGCAAATGGATTAATCGAGACAGCAATATTCAGTTAAAAAAATTATTTTTTTATCTTTAATTTAAAATAGTGAATTAGTTAAGACTATACTTGTTCATTGGTCAAATATGAATTTGAAAAATATTAAATTTTTTAAGAATTTATTTAATCTGACTTGTAATAATAATCATTGAAAATTTATTAATGTTTATAAAAATCTATCAATGTCTATAAAAAATTTTTAAAATGAAGTTTTCAAAATTCATCCATAAATTTATAAATTCTGCAAAAATCATTAAAAATTCATAAACTCTATAAAAATCATTCACTTTAAAAAATCTATAAATATCTTTAAAAGCCTTAATTGAATACACCCTTCTAAATCAATTGATTTTATAAAATTTCTTATTTGAAATCTCTGATAATAAACGAAACCTAAATATTTAAAAAATATGATAGAATTATAAAAAGTGCAAAACTTTAATAATTATTTTTAATTAAACATTTGTAAAATATCTCAAAATAAGTGATCCACTAGAGTTCAAATTCAAAACACGTTAATGATATATGCAACATGTTTATCAGTGAATGTTATATTAAGAAAATTCTTACCTACACCAAGTGTATAGACTTATCTTATATACCAAACTAATGAATAATACGATATTTTACTAAATATGACTCTTTTGTATTTTTTTACCTAGTAAAATGATACTGATACTCTTTTTTACTCTATGTATTTTTGTCCCATTAAATTGGCATATACACCAAATACAGGTAAGAATTATCCAATATATCATCTGTTGAACCCCTTCTTGTTGCAAGACTAAAGGTAAGCTCTTTAAGTGTAAGGCCATTCATATGCTCTTGCTCTTACCATGCCAATAATTTCTGTTTTTATTGTTGAATTTAACACAGGAGGCTTTCAAGTTTGTATAGTTGATTGTAACATTACAAGCTTTTGAAGAATGCAAATATTAACTGATATTTAAAAATCTAATATTTAGTATAAATTTTAAGTTAAAAATTTTCAAAAATTAGTGTTGTTAAATAATTAGATAATAAGAAAATTTAATTTTAAATGTTAAATAATTTTACTATATTCTTTCCATTTTAATTAACACTTTATGAAAAAAAATTATTTCAATGTATATATCTATGTTGCACCCATTAAAACATTAATTATAGTTTTATGTTTATCCCTTATTAATTGGTTTGTGCAATTTCAATTATTTCAACAAGTTCAAAGGGTTATTTATTTATTTTTACTTTTTTTTTTTCCACAATTACGTTTAGAGAGGGGCAACTGTTCCAAATTATTGATTATCGTTTGATCCGATTTCAACCTTATTAAATATCAACCTTTAACTGGCCTTAAATCTTATGGTTCGGTTTTGGTTCATAGTTTATATAGTTTTGTTTCTGGTTTGCACACAGTTATGGTTACAGTTCAATGTGGTTTTGATTTCGGTTCAAATAAATTAAAAAATTATAAAAATAAATATGAAGAATTGTGGAGTTCAAATGGTTTCAAAATTAAAATATTAATGTGTTATTAAAATTTTAATTTTTTTTGAGTTTTGAACTAACTTGAAAATAATGTTTAAATATATATAAAATAATATAATTTAAAAACATATTAATTGAATTATTTAAGATTGTAATTGATTAATTCAAAAAATAAATAAATAAATAAAGATCATTTATAATTTTTATAGTAACTAATTATTTTAATAATAAAGTAAAAAAAGACTTGGATTTATTTTTTAAATTAATTTCAGATCTTTGCAATCCATCACATATATATATATATATATATATATATATATGTGTGTGTATGTGTGCACGCGCGTGCATGTGTGTTTAAAAAAAATCTTATATGATTCTAATGTTTTAGTCCGTTCTAGTCCGAATCAGTTTCAATTATTTTTTCATCCTATAAATCTTAATCAGCTTTTAAACTTTGAAATTGATTGTCTGGTTCATAAATCAAAACCATTAAGTGATTTGATTTTGAATTTGGCTTGGACTGATTTGATCTAATTCACTGATCGAACTAACGCTTTGCCTATGTCTAATCGTACTATTGAATGATTTTTTAATTTATCAAATTATCTAAAGTGTCAATTGAATGGAATGGATGGATTACCGAACACTACCCTCTTTTTTTTTTTTTCAGACACCCAATCATTGAGCTCCTTCAGTAACGTTTAATAAAAAAAGAAAAAAGGTCAAGGGGTTAGGAGGGGCAGAAAGTGTGTACTGATCCATCAGCGGTTAAAATGTGACCCTTCGTAGAAAAGGACTTCATCAGTTTCAAAAGTCGAAGCTGTAAACTATTAGGATATTCAAACGTTATTATTGGAAAGTATTATCAACGGTTAAATAATGTTTTTAAAATTATTTTTTAATATTAATTTTTGTCGGTAATATTTAAATTTTTATATATTTATTGAATTATTTTTTTAATAATATAAAAAATAATATTTTTTTTAAAAAAATTAATTTCAATCCGAATGGGAAACTTTTTATAATCTCTCATTGTCAAATGAAAAGTCGATATAAAGATTTGGGCTGATAAACACGCAATAAACAAATAAAATATGTTTGGTAAATGTTGAAAATAAACTCATTTGCATAAAATTGTCTTCACATTTTAATATTTTTATTTAAAAGACAACTTTTTTTTATAATTATTTTGAAGGGTAGATATTTGCAAGTCTTGGATTTCCCATCGAAGGATCCACACGCATCAGTGGTCAAAAACATATCAAGTTTATTTTAGACTTTTTATTTAATTCTTATATTTTTTTGTTAAATCTATATGAAATGATTAAAATACACTCATATGCATTTTAATTATTTCATATAAATTTAATAAAAAAATTATAAAAATTGAGCAGAATGATATATACTATTAAAAAAAAGAAAAATTTATAATTGAAAATTTTAATTATTAAATTTTAATCATCTAATAAGAAATTTTTGATAATTGAGTTAAAATAAAATAAAATTCAATTAATAAAAAATTTCTTGTTTTAATATATATACGCTAGGGCATTTCAGTCATTTAATATAAATTTAACGAAAAAAGTATAAAAATTAGAAAGAATGACTAAAATTTTTAACAAAACTAAAATTCAAGAACTATTTATTTAATTTTTCAAAAAAAGAGGAACTGCTTTATTAATTAGGTTAAAGTTTAGAGATGAAATATTATTTTTAGTAAAATGTCACAATATGCAACTTAGAAACAGGAATTAAAGTATAACATAATTTCAAAATTTTTGATATTCATTTTTAATTTTATTTTTAAATAATTAAATAAAATTTATTAATTAAATTAATAATTATATTGGAAAATATATACTATATCAATTAAATTAAAGTTATTTAAATATAAAAAATTAAATTATTTGTGAATCGAAGAAAAAACGAAATTTTGTTGCAAATATTAGATTTCATTTTTAATTCTAAAATGAACCAAACATGCCAATAAATTGAGAGTTCTAATCTTATATATCATAATGTGATATTATTAATATATTTATGTTTTATATTTTTACTCTTTCCATTTATCATTTTTAAAAATATATTTTGTTTTGAATTATTTATTATTTTAAAAATGAAGGACTTATTCTTTAAATTTTATCATCATTCTTTGTTATCCAATTATACAGTCCTTTCATTTCATAACATTGTCACTTTAGATTAATTTTTTTTTTTCAATTTATATGTCATTTTAGGATTTTAAAAAGGTATTTATTATTTTTTTTTCAACTTTACCCTTCATTTATTTTTTTATTAAATATTTACATTAATTATTTTTATTTTTCTATATTAAAATTAAAAAAAATATATTTTAATCTTCTTACTATAAAATTATGATAATTGAATAATTTTCTTAATTTATGTGCTGAAATCTTAAATGATTAATATTTTAAAATAGATATAGTATTTAATATCTATGTAATATATTTTATAAAAAAATTAATTATTATTTTTTATAATTCAAATTATTTAATAATTTTCTTAATTTTTTTTATAATTAACTTAAATGACATACTAAAAGAAATGAAGGGAATAAATATATGGTGTGCGATAAATGTTAGTGGTTCCTATCATGGTGTTAAATAATATTTTTTTTCTTTTTTTTTTTTAAATAAAAAGAAAGAAAATCATGCAATTGATGTGAAAAGAATCAATGTATTTCTGGCTGATCACACGCATATATATATATATATATATATATATAATCTTTGAGCTTTAATTAATGTTGGACTTGTTGGTTGGAAAATATAATGGGAAAACTAATGAATGGATATTTTATTTATTCTCCATTTTAATGCCAAACACGAGAATAAGGCTTTTCATTTCATAAACTACTTTCTTGTCCAATGGGAAGGAAACCAATGCAAAACTGCCATAGGCCTTAAGCTCTACAGTACCCATATACTATTGAAAGCCTAATGCCATATGGAATTGTTTAATTTTAAAAAGAATTTTCTATAATTTCGTACGGAGAGGATTATTTCGGGCTCTATAATGACCACTCAATATGTTTTTCTCTCATATTTTTTTCTTTTTTATCGAGTAATTGAATAATAGAATTAAGCGAATATAACGATTATGATATGATGCAATGTATTAATTAATATAGAGTATTAAGATTCTATGGACTTGAATGACCTTATATCTTCTTATATTCTAAAATCGTCATATCTTAAAAATCGAAATGTGACAAAAAGTTAACATATTAAAACATTAACTAATTTTTCAAATTAACAATTTATCAAATTAATAAGCTAAATTAGTAATAATAATACTGTAATACAAACTTAAAAATTAATATATTATATTAATTTTATTGAAATTAAATATAATTAATTATATATTAAATAATAATTATTTTATTTTTTTTTATTCTAATTGAATTCATCATTGCTTATTTAAATTAAATATAATTAAATAATTATATTATTTAATTAATAAATGACTATACTATCTATCATAAATATACAACTAAAAAAACTTAATGAGATACTCTTAAGTAATTAATTTTGCTTATCCTTCTCTTCCATAAATATAGCATAGATTAATGTGTATAATTATTACAATAAAAAAAGAGTTCATTAATTAATTTTTTTTAAATAAAGAATAATTTTTTTTCTTTGTTTTTCAAATATTATACAAATGCACATAAAATGAAAATAAAAAGTATTTACAAGTTGTTTAATTCTTGTCTAGAGGATAAATGTATATCTCAATTCAGGCAAAACTTTAAGCTGAACTTCTTTCTTTGTAAAATTTAAACCCAGTGTCGCATAAGACAAGTAAGTTTTTTGTTTTATATTTACAATGATTGGCCACTCTGACATTGTGTTTGACGGATTAAAGAAGTTTAAGAACGTGGCCAGCATAAATCTTATTAGGTTAATCAGACCTAACTATATACTTAACATTAAAGACCTAATTATATACCAAATTTGAAATATATTAATAGATTAAAAAAAAAGATTGAGATGAGAATTAAAGAAGGAAAGGACTGGCAAATTAGGCTTTAGCCTAGTGATATGGTCAAAATTAAGATCTTAAAATTTAAGGGGTATTAAATTCGATTCTTATTTAGAATCCTTAAAAGTTAATATTTTGAAGGAAAATTTAGGTGAATTTAGTCTATCACATCATATTATTGACTGTTCAATATAATTTCTAAATTAAACAATAATTACTCCGTAAAGTGAATATGATAATTAACCATCTGAATTATAGGATGTATATTATAATTAATATGTGATGTATCATATTATTATTATTAATTCATAATTTGACATGACAAATTTAGTTCACCTAAAAAGTTTTCGATTTTTTGCTTTGTGTCTTGATGGTAAGAATGCTAAGTTGGAAAATTTGCAAACGTGACTTCTCTTTTAGCATGGAAAATGGTTATAAATTGTTGAGTTGGATGCCACATATGTATTTTAGTGAAGTTTAAGCCGAAAAATGACAAAAGTGCTACGATCAATATGACTAAATCAAAATTTAAGGATTTTTTTTTTTTTTTTTTTTGCTATAAATTGAAGTTTAGGAATAATAATAAATTTAGTAATAAGTTCAAGGACAATGGGGTGTAATTTAACAGTTAAAAAATCAGTTATAATATTAATAAGAATGAAGTAATATTTAATCTATGAGATTTAATCAAATTAATGAAGTGGCCACTTTATTTTTAACAATGTAATTAAAAGGTCTCTCAAATTTCATTCTGAGGATGAAAATATCCAGAAGATTAATGAAATTAATAAAGTGGCATCCCTTTATTTTTGAGAAAGTAATTAAAAAAGTCCCTCAAGTTTTATTCCAATGATGAAAATGTTCATTCCATCTAATATTTTTACAACTTTAGTTAAAAAGATTTTAAAATAATAATAATAATTTTATTTTCCCAAAATACCCTCTCCATTTTCTTTCCATCTTGCAAAATAAGTAAAATTTGCATCCATATCACCACTGCTACCCTTTTTTTCACACCACCATCATCACTCATCTATTACAACAATCATCATCAGCATTATCACCATTTCCTCTAAGAAACATCAAAAAAATCCTCTCTCCTCTAAGAAACAACAAGAAAACTCAATCTACTAGAAAAAAAAGGCAAAAATGGAGAACGCTTTGTTTTTAATTGGCTTTCCTGATGATATTTTGCGTAGCTGTCTCATGCAGGACCACATCCTCGAAGTTTTAATTATTTCTAAGAGTTGTATTATTTTTTTTTTTCCCTCAAAATAAAAAGAAGAAATTATACAGTGTACTCTTTTTTTTTTTTTGAACATTTTACTTTAATACGGTGGTTTCAAAGTTTAACTTTTATGTCCCTTGTTTTTTTTTTTTCTTTTTTATATTTATTTTTTCACCCCTTTTTTTTTTTTTTTTTTGTTAAAGCTTTGATATTGTGGTAGTAAGCAACTTTTTAATCACAACATATTCAACAGAATAATTGACACATATCCATTAGCTAATGATAACAATTAATCAGCCATAATAATAAAGTGAAAGATTTTTGTTATGCAGGTTACGATAAATGTGTGACACGTCAACACTTGTTGTTCCTTATTCATTTATAAATTCAATTGGAATTTTACAAGTTATGATAGATGTGTGACACGTTAACACTTGTTCCTTATTTATTTATAATCCAGTTGGAATCATATGAATTATGAGACATGTTGGCAGGCACACATATATTTGTATGATAATAAGGTTGAAAAGCCTATATTTCCATCAACAATATATATTTCGAATTTGAGTTTGAATTAAAATTAATTTAAAAAATAATTTTTTATTAATAAATAAAAAAATATAAACATGGAGGAATAAAATTATAAAATACAAGGTAAAGCAGCAAATATGGGAAAACTTGGAGGATTGGAACTAATACCAATTTTTTTTATTTATTAATAAAATAAAGAGTGCTAATAACCAAAGCACTCTTCTTTTTTCTATTATAAAATAAAATTTATGTTAAACAAATATATTTAATATTATGAACAGTAATATTTAGGAACATGTGTTAATTTTATGTTGAAGCAGTTGAAATTATTTTTTTAGAAAAATATCATTACAGACATTTCATCATTTTATGTTTTTTGTTGTTACCTTTTTGAATTTTTTGCATGTGTTTTTAATTTTTATTGGGTTCATTGTATATTAAGAATCTGCATTAGTATTGTCAAAATACTATAATTTGAGAGAGATGATGGAATTAGATTATCTTTTGCTTGATCGGATGTTGATTTGTTGTTGATTATAAGTTGATTATTAGTTGATAATAAGTTAATTGTAGATTGATAATAGGTTGATTGTTAGTTTTTTAGTATACCCATTTTGTATCAATTTTAAAAATGAACATTTGGATAACCATTTTTTGCTTGATTGCTTTAAAAAATACAGAAATGTTAATCTAAGTTATAGAGGTTTATGCAAAATATGGATGTGTTTGTTATGCTCAAAAGGTATTTGATAAAATGTCACAAAAAGATATCATAAAACATATTATATCACAATTTTTCAGTCCATACAATAAAAGTGAATATTTTTTTTTTATTTTGAGTATATGTTTGGTTTATTTTATATTTATATTTGTTTATTTTTGGTTTTTTATTTGCATATTAGAATAATTAGACATTATGTTAATTGAAAATGATCTAATTAATCACCACATATCAAATATTCAAGTTTTGAAAATATACATTTTAACATTTGTCGATTAGATATAATTCTAGTTACAAATGTTGATTTGCACATTAGAGTAATTGAAAATTACGTTAATTAAAAAGTGTATAATTAATGACCACATGTCAAAGATTCAACCTTTGAAAAATACCCATTTGGACATGTGTTAATTGGTAGCATTACTCTAATTACACATGTTACTAATAATCTAATTAATCACCATATATCAAATATTCAAGCTTTGAAAAATACCCATTTGGACATGTGTCTATTGGATATAACCCTAGTTATACATGTTTCATACTCTTTTGTATTGCTCAATTGATAAGGATTTTACAGCACCAGAATTTTATATTTATTAGGTAGTGTTTTGATTAATCAGAGGTTGATTTGTCGTTGATTATAGGTTGATTGTTGGTTAATAATAGGTTAATTGTTGATTACAGGTTGATTTACAAATTAGAATAATTGGAAATTGTTTATTAATAAAAATGTTAAGAATAAAAGTATAATATACCTAAAATATACTAGTGATATACTTAAAATATACTATTTGTTGTAATGCTGAAAATTTTTTATTTTGTTTAGAATATGAATGATGTAAACGACAGTGTAATATATCTAAAATATAACCGTGTATACTTAAAATATATTATTTAATGTTAATGCTAAAAATTGTGTTTTTTTTTAAATGTAAATGTTTTCAATATAATATATACTTGATTCATCATTGTTTTATTTTTTTATCCAATGTTTTATATTATTATTATTATTATTATTATTATTATTATTATATATAAACACATGTCAATTCTATTTTCTTTATTCAAACATTTAAAAGTTGGAATTAAATTCCAAGTTACAACTATTGGAATATCAAAAAAGGCATGATTTATATTAATAAGGTGAACTTATCTTAAAGTACAACACAAACATTAGTTCATATATTTTAAATTACATCATGTATAAAAGTTAAAATAAAATAAAAAATTAATTAATTACTTTTTCTCTCGAGTTTAAATACAACCCTTTTTGATATTATTGCCAATTTATCAAAATATTTGTAGATAGCAAAAATATTGACAAAATCAATAAATTAAAATCTATAGAAATGAACAAATTTTTTTCTTATTATTAATTTTTTACTGTTGTTAATTCTGTTATTTTACTATATTAGTTAACTATTGATTCCTTCTATTTCTTCTTCTTCTTTTAACCTAAATCGAGTCTTAATTAATTAACCTTTTTAATTTTTTCTTTAAACTTTACCTAATTAACTATAAATTAAAAAAGCAGCGGGTTAAGAAGTATAATTAAGAAAGTAATTGTTAGTCTAGAATCCAAATAATGTTGGTGTGTTGAATATTTTCTTTTTTTTGGGGGGCCAAATTGGTGTGTTGAAAATGACAAATGGGAGTTTTTAATTAATGAAATGAGTGACAGCTGTAACTGGATAAAATTTGTACTCAAACTCATAAGGTCCACTAGTTAAATATAGTAATTGATGTGAGGAAAATCATGGTCAAATTTGTATTGCATGTGTTTTGGTATTTAATGCAGGGAAGCTGTTGCGCGATTTCTGCAAGTGCACATATCGTTTACAAGTAATAAAATGATGAGTGAGTATCGTTCCCAAGAGGAAGGGTTTGTCAAGTACCAATTTTTAATATTACTCTATTATTTAGAAAATCAATTATGAGATTTATAATGAAATTAAAGTAAATAAATAATGATAAATATGAAAATAAGATTAAAGGTCTAGGATTTAGAATTCATCAATTGATCACATATGATTTCTTTATAATCTTTAAACGGATTATTTTTGTTGGAATTAATGATTAGATTTCCCTAAATTATATGATGTTCTCTCTCAAGATACAACATGTGTGTTTATATTAACCTTACGTCTACTCTCGTGATCATAAGCAATTAACACAAACCCATTAAGTTTTATGGAAATCCTTTTAAAAATTACAAAGGAGTATTCTTATCTCTAAGCAATACATTCCCTAAGTCAATTATCCTAATGAACTAATATTGTGCTTCCACTCTCGCTACTTCACACGATATCTTAAATCATGCAATTAATAGTCAGTTAATTACAAGCATTAAATTCTAAGATAAAAGATTAATTCCAACAATCAAATCCAATCAATTAAATATAAATAATCATATGCAAATCAAAAGTTACATATAAATCCTAGAAAAATAAATTTAGCTATTCATAATTAAAAGAGAAGAAATAATTAAATTAACAATAAACATAATAATAACTTATAATTAAATTCAAGAATAGAGTTTTGAGAGAACTTGTTTTGAAATACAATCTTTGATGAACTCAAGCTTCCAAAAACTCCTCCTCTTGATCAAAATAAAAATAAAACTAATCTATTCTAAGAAAACATATGAAAATCTCTCTACATATTTTTTTTATGGATTTTCTTTTGATGCTATTTCCCTTTGCCAAGTATGGTATTTATAGACATGTTTGGTGGAAGAATTCAAGTTCCATTAAAATTCTTACATCAAAAATTCAACATTAATGGTTAGGTTGGCTACCAACCATTGAATTCCTTCATCAATATTCAAAAATAGTTAGGTTGGCTACCAACCATTGAATTTTGGCCACCAACCATTAAATTCCTTCATCAATATTCAAAAATGGTTAGGTTGGCTACCAACCATTGAATTTTGGCCACCAACCATTAAATTTATTTCTCATGGATTGAAAACTTGAATCATTGCTTGCATCATTATTTTTATTGCATCATTTTGATCTGCAAAAATAAAATAAAAATACTTAAAATATGTTATAATTTATTTATAAATTGTAGAACTATTTATTTCTAAAAATAAGTAATAATATTATTGCATTCTCGAGAATTGAGCTAAAATTTAAGTTTAAACAATTAAAATAACTCTAAAAATATAGAGTTATCACACCCCCAAACTTAAGTTTTTTCTTGTCCTCAAGCAAAGGAAAATTCAAAACCTAAACTAGTCCACTTTCGTAGGAAATTACGATTGCATTTAGCATATGCAACAAGCCTTTAAATCCCTAGGTGTCCCATAGAGGACGAGTTATAGTCTCGTGAGGGCTTCCAGTGGTGATACCCACAAACACCTATAAAACTCTAAACCTTCAAATATTTATTTCAAAAAGGAAATTTAATCTTCTTATGCTTAGTTTGAATAATTTTTCAAAGGTCTCAAGAAATTAATATTCACAAACAACATATCAATAGTATTACAGGTCGAGCTTCTATCTCAGGTTCAAAATAATCCTCATCTTAATCATGCCTTGAATAACTATACATTAAATCAACTGCAAAGAAATTGTTGCACTTCAGATAGGCATATACACACTAATATCTTTAAATGCCTCTATCAAATGATATAAAATAGATGTACAAATCTCATAAGCATATTAAAGCAAACAATCTCCACTAATGGAATTCACAAATCAAGAGAGATCAATAGGTCTTGACTAGGGTTATAATGGGGCTAACACAAGGTATTTTTGGCTAAACAAAGAACAGACTAAATGAACAAAAGTAAAATAATTATACCAAGTTTACAAAAGAAAATCAATAGCTCAAATAAAGGGATTATGTTAATGAAGGATCCCTTCCATCTTAAGCATCATTCTTCTTCAATGTTTTCTTCTTTTAAGCCCCCTTCTTCTTCTTCTATTTTTTTTTTATTTTTTATTTTTTTCTTTTTCTTTTTCTTTTTTTTTTTTTTGCCAACAACATTATTCTAAAGATAAGCAACAATTACTAACTTTTTATTTATTCAATTTTCTTGCTGTCCTCCAAACTTACTTTAAACAGAAAGTGATCTTTTACAATGAATAATACTTTCAGTTGTTAGAGATTCTTATTTTCTTTTAAAACTTCAATAACTCCCTTTTCTTCATTAGAATGTAAACTTGACAAAATTATCTCATAAACAGGGTGAAAAATAACAATTAAGGTTTAATTAACAAAGAAAAGAAAGCTAAAATTATCAAGGCACAAAGGGGTAAACTAAGGAAAAAATTAAAATAAGGGTAGATACAAGTAACAGGCTAAACAAACAATACCTAAATCATATCTCTCTTTCAAAATGAATTCAAAATTTTGCCTCAAAAGTTTGCAAAAACATGTTCTAAGATAGGTGAGGCAAATGAAGATAAAAATATATAGAAACCCTCTCTAAGTAAGCATACACAAATTCAATACAATCAATATAATGCAAAACAAAGCAAAACATAATCTCAATAAAAGTTAATTTCTTATCCAAAATAGTTGTTCAACCTGAAATACTTTAATAAATTGTCTATAAATATCAATTATAATCTATCATTGGCCTTTCATCAAATTATTTAACACAAGCATATTTTATCAATAAAAGAGTAAAAAAAATTTTAAATTTTGTTCATCAAAATACAAAAGAAATTACTGAAAACAAAAAAACAAACTAAATCTCCCCCAAATTTGTAATGGACATTGTCTTCAATGTCAAAGAAACAAACAAAATGAAAGAAAATACTCCCTCTTGTAAAAAAGTGGATTCCAAATTATAAGCAGGACATGCATTTCACTTCCTTGTTTCCTGTAAAACATCTTGAAACAACATTAAAAGCAAGCATGAGAAATTAATCACACAAAAAGAAAATATCAATTTTTTTATTTTTGTTTATTTTTATTTTTTTTTTAATTTTTTATTTTGGAAACTAAAAAAAAAGAAAGAAGAAAGAAAAAAAATACAGATGCGTATCAAGAGCACAAAAGGTACTCTTTACTCAGCCATCTTGTATGAATAACTTTTGAGTTAATTAGTTAGTTAGCTAGCTAGTTAGTTAGTTTTTTTTTTTTTTTTTTTTGAAAAGGAAAATCACATAAATTTAAGATGCGTATCAAGAGTACAAAAGTAACTCTTTACTCAGCCATCTTACATTTAGTGAATCGAACCTAAAACTTCGCTTGATCAGGTGTAACAAAAAAAACACACACACAAAATATAAAAAAATGCGATAAAAAAAAACTATAAGAGTTAGGAAAGTTATAACCGAAGATTCAGATCTAGTCCTCGCTTTTTACTGCTATTGGCCCTAGGGTGCCAAACTACCTGTGCCATCAATGGATCAGATTCGGATTTAAAGTTTTGCAGTTGATCAATCAATTGATCAATAGTTGAAGCAGAGACTAAGATGCGTCGACTCGCTGGTGTCATAAAACCCTGTTCCACAGCATGATCAAGAAAAGATAACAAACCATTATAAAAACTATCAACATTAAGTAATCCCAATGGCTTCTGAAGAACAGTTAATTGGGTCTAAGATGCAATGGTGAAAATATCTTCAAATATTTCTAAACCACCAGGTAATGCGATAAAAGCATCAGCATTGAAATTCATGTATGCCATTCGTTCGTACATGCTATTGACCTGTAACTCATTACCTATAGTTCCACCAGTGATTTGTTTATTTCGAGCCAAAGCCTTTAGAACTACTTCTAAGACTTTACTACCTCTAATATATGCAGAACTTGCGACACAACCCCTTAACCCTAAACTACCTCCCTCAAACACCAAATCAATTTTTCGTTCAGCTAAAATCCTACCAAGTTCATTAGCTGCTATCAAGTACTCTCTTTTCTTGCCAGAGTTTGGACTATAAAAGATACAAATAGTTTTGAATTTGCATGTTGAGGATTCTGCTATTTTCTCTCACAGATTTCTCGAAAGGGTTGTGTGCATATTGACAATAATGAATATGCATATAAAGAAACTAAAAGAGTAAAAGAACAGTTCAATGGGATAAAATAATTGTTGATAGAAAAAGTATAAAAAACAAAAATGATAATAAAAACAAAAATAATTAATACTGTGTGTATAAATGTCAAAAAGAAAACATTGAAAAACTAAAAGCAAACATTAAAAGACTAAAAAATTAACGAAAGTAGAAAAATCTGCAGCATGAGTACAAAAGTCAAAAAAAAATATTGAAAAACTAAAAGGAGATATTGAAAGACTAAAAAGTTTTCGACAGTAGAAAAATCTGTAGGAAAATAAAATCTAGATGCTAAAAAGTCAAAAAGTACTGTAGGATGTAGAAAAAAATAATGCATTGAAAAAAATAAAAAAGTTAGTGATACACCTGATTATAAACAGTAGTTGTGATTTTGGCTCACATCTTCCTCTGGTTTTAAGTCCAGTAACGGCTTACACGCCTTCTATGAGTCCAAGATAGGCTTCCCATCCAGTTTTCTTATTAATTGGCAAACAGAGTCTTTTATCGTCAGATTCCCTAGACTGTAACGCTGCTTTTCTTTTTTAAATAGTTCCCATAAATCTAAAAGAGTACGTTGAACTTGTCCACAAGGATGCGTCTCAAGAGTCTGTAGGATATTATCCAAAGACTCCTTACTCAGTCCATCCTTTATGAATTTAATTTTATCTTCTCGATTTATAGATGCAAATCCAATGTTTCTACAGCGTGTGTTGCAATTCCATCTTGCACACTTATAGCAGACTCCCATTCTTTTAGCTCTCATCTTCTTTGAGTAAGAACTTCTCCCCGTACCTGGCAAACATTTAATAAATGAGTCATCAATCTCACCTGCCAATCGTACTTTAGCTTTTATGATCCAGCGAATATCCTCAGGAAGATTCAGACGCCTAAATGCCTTCATTCTTTCTAGTTTGCGTTCATTAATTTTCCTGAATACATCTTGGGGAAGAGTTGGAAACCTGTTTTTTAGTGCTGCAAGAGATGCTTCCATATCTGATTAACTTAGTTAAGAAAATGAAAGAGAAAACTTACAACGAAATAACTAAACAGAAATAAAAGAAACCTAATAAAGAGAAAACTCAAATTTCCTCCTAATAAGCTATTTAATAACAACACTAAAGTAAAATTAAAATAGAACGAAACAAACAAAAGAACAAAAGAAATTAAAAAGAAGTAAAAAAGTTAGAAATTTGGGTTGCCTCCCAAAAGCACTTAATTTATAGTTTTTAGCTTGACTATAGCTAAATCTTCATCATGGAGGATAATACATAAAGTATATCATCTCGATAATTGTGAAAAGATAGACTTTTGCCAATTTTAATGAGTTCAGTCAGCTTAATTTGAGCCTGCATGGAAAAAGGTTAAGACAAAAATTATTTAATATTTCACAATTAGGCTCATAATTTCCAAAAGCTTTCAAACGAACTCTTTTTCTTGCTCTAAATTTTCTCAAGAAATTAAGATAGGAAGGTAGTGGAGTTGAATCAAGAGTCGGTGAGTGCTCAGTTGATGGTGGTGAATGCTTCTTATTTTCTTCCAAGTCATCAAATTGATATTGTGTATGGTTTGGCATATTTGGTGTTGTTTTCATCAAACAAACTGAAAGAGTTTTCTTTGAGTTCTCTTTTTCAAATACCTCTTCAATTTCCCTATCAATTGCAACCACTCCGTAGATATCATCCATTAGAGAAGGATATTTGAAATTTTTAGGCAAATTGGCCTCAACCTCTTCCTTTTTATCTGGTTGATCAATCATCTCTTCTACATCATTACTCAAAGAAATTGCCAAGCATTGCTCTCTAAAATATTCTTCAATTTGGCTTATCAGGTTACCATGGCCTTGAGTATCTAATGGACTAGCGAATTGTTCCATTTGTACATCAAAATTTGTATTGTGGCTAGTCCATTGACTCATCCTATCTTCCAATCTTTCACATCGTTCATGAGTAGCATTTATGAATCTTTCCAATGCTGCTTCATAAGATGGTCTGTGCTCCTCAAATGGTGCATGATCTTGAAAATCATATTGATAAGGATACCATAAATTGTTACCTTGATCGCATTGGTTTTCCCATGAAAAGCTTGAATAGTCACTCCATCCTGAATTGTTTATGTTAGAATATGGATAATTCTCATGCCTATTATAATTTGGAAAAAATTGTACTTGTTCTGCATATTGACACTCAGAATTCAAATGATTACCTCCATACAGATCACAACTCAAACATGAATTAAATAAAGTATTAGCATTAACTTTATCAATTAAGTTAACCAATGCATCAATTTTAACATTTAACTTACTAAAACTATCCTCACCATACATGCTTGCTGCTCTATTTAGTATCATTCCTCCATCACACTATTAAAAGTTGTGGAAAGCCTTCTTTTTTTTTTTTATTTATAAAAGTCCTGCAAAATAAAAAAAAATAGAAAAGAAAAACAAAATCTAAAGTAATAGAGTATATCAATCTATTGATATTGTCAAAAATTGCCTTCCCCGGCAACGGCGCCAAAAACTTGTTGCGCGATTTCTGCAAGTGCACAGATCGTTTACAAGTAATAAAATGATGAGTGAGTATCGTTCCCAAGAGGAAGGGTTTGTCAAGTACCAATTTTTAATATTACTCTATTATTTAGAAAATCAATTATGAGATTTATAATGAAATTAAAGTAAATAAATAATGATAAATATGAAAATAAGATTAAAGGTCTAGGATTTAGAATTCATCAATTGATCACATATGATTTCTTTATAATCTTTAGACGGATTATTTTTGCTGGAATTAATGATTAGATTTCCCTAAATTATATGATGTTCTCTCTCAAGATACAACATGTGTGTTTATATTAACCTTACGTCTACTCTCGTGATCATAAGCAATTAACACAAACCCATTAAGTTTTATGGAAATCCTTTTAAAAATCACAAAGGAGTATTCTTATCTCTAAGCAATACATTCCCTAAGTCAATTATCCTAATGAACTAATATTGTGCTTCCACTCTCGCTACTTCACACAATATCTTAAATCATGCAATTAATAGCCAGTTAATTACAAGCATTAAATTCTAAGATAAAAGATTAATTCCAACAATCAAATCCAATCAATTAAATATAAATAATCATATACAAATCAAAAGTTACATCTAAATCCTAGAAAAATAAATTTAGCTATTCATAATTAAAAGAGAAGAAATAATTAAATTAACAATAAACATAATAAACATAATAATAACTTATAATTAAATTCAAGAATAGAGTTTAGAGAGAACTTGTTTTGAAATACAATATTTGATGAACTCAAGCTTCCAAAAACTCCTCCTCTTGATCAAAATAAAAATAAAACTAATCTACTCTAAGAAAACATATGAAAATCTCTCTACATATTTTTTTTATGGATTTTCTTTTGATGCTATTTCTCTTTGCCAAGTATGGTATTTATAGACATGTTTGGTGAAAGAATTCAAGTTCCATTAAAATTCTTACATCAAAAATTCAACATTGATGGTTAGGTTGGCCACCAACCATTGAATTCCTTCATCAATATTCAAAAATAGTTAGGTTGGCTACCAACCATTGAATTTTGGCCACCAACCATTGAATTTATTTCTCATTGATTGAAAACTTGAATCATTACTTGCATCATTATTTTTATTGCATCATTTTAATTATGCAAAAATAAAATAAAAATACTTAAAATATGTTATAATTTATTTATAAATTGTAGAACTATTTATTTCTAAAAATAAGTAATAATATTATTGTATTCTCGAGAATTGAGCTAAAATTTAAATTTAAACAATTAAAATAACTCTAAAAATATAGAGTTATCAGAAGCTTGGCAAAGCGTAAACAAAATTTTAAGGACGTAACTTTATAAAAAAAAACGTCAAAGAACGTATTTTTATAAGAAAACTAGTCAAAGGGTAAAAATATAGTATTAACGTCTTTTTTAGGTATCTCTGTAGAAATTCCAAATAAAAATGCTAGCATTAATAGAAGCTCAAAACAATGCAATTATAGATCATACATAGGGGAAAGCCCAACAAGATTAAACTGAATTGGGCTTAATGCCAAAATAAAAACTACCCTTAACTGGGTTTTTTTTTTTTTTTTTTTTTTTTTTTTTTTACGTAGGACTTCAAGCCCATAAGAGTGACATACTCAAGGGCTATTTGAAATTTGGTCAAAAGGCCTACAATAATTGATAAAAAATACATATACCCATGGCTAGCCATCGTTCTTCCAAAAGCCACCATTCTTTCCACTAGTCAGCATCGCGCCACTAATGACAGATCAGGAAAGCGAAACACTAGATAAATCAAGGGATATATGACTAGACCACCCCAAAAAGCCTTGTAATGTTGCGATCTTCTAATTGCCCACCACTGCCATACAGGACCATGAACAATAGATCTTTGATAGTGAACAGATCCTCTCCTTCAAATCGACCTTAGCCTAGAAGGAATGTCTCCTCTTTCAATGGCCATAGGACTCATTTAGTGAGGAAGATGAGCTTTCAAAGATACTTGCTCTGAGTCTCCAAAACCAATACTAGCAGTCTCTTTTCCCTCCCACCCAAACCCATGAATTGTCAACTCACCAAAATGTTAAAGGTGGTGGGAAAGCTGGACAACACCATACTTGATAGTGGCAAGGTTGCCACCTAGAACCTTAGCAACCATGTATTATTTAAACCTAGCAACCAAATGCCAGGAGACAAATAGAAAGACCCTAAAGGCAGAAGTCAACATCTATTCACAATAAAAGGAGGTGATTTCAGGGTTCCCTTCCAGTGATCAAAGGCACCGGAAGAATCCATCATTGAAAACCCTAGATTAGAGAATGGAAAATTTGGAGAGGAGCTAAGTCACACTTGAATGTTCAATAAAATCATCTGATAAGGGTAATACATGAATATAAATATCTCATCAATTTTAATGTGTTCTAATAGTATTTCAAGATTGATCTTAACAAATTAAAATAAATAAATTTTAAATAATATCACCTAGAAATTGATTTATTATTTTTTATATATTAGAAATTCTTAAATAGAAAAAAATTGTTAATGTTAGTGTTATGTATTAATAAAAATTTCTTACACATATATATGATGGAATGAAAGATGTTACAAAATGGGCCAAAAAAATATAGTTTTGATGGGATTTAAATTAATTTGTAAATTCTAAAGTGCATGTAGCTAGATAATTAAGATAATAATTGAAAATAGAAAGTTAGTCCCTCAATATACCTAATTGCAATAGAAAGTTGTGTCAAATGCTACCAAAGGCAGCATGGAGAAACAAAGGATAGAGAACAACACAATTATAGAAGCTCCCACCATTAGGGGCACAATTATAAAGTTTCCAACATTCATGGCCATGAATTATTATTGGTGTGCCTATTGTAATAACTATGTTTATCTCAATAAATATATCTTTTTAATGTTAATGGATCGTTTATGGATTATGTCAATTATTTGATATATGTTTCATGCACAATTATGGATTATGTTATTAATTTTTTTTATTTATTTTGAATTGCTTTATGCTTTTAAATATTCTCATATATAAAAAAAAATAGAAAAAGTGAAATAAATAAATTAACTATACACAAAATCCAGTTGTATTATTTTTTACATAGGAATAGAATTCTTATATGAGAGAGAGTTGTTGAGTTGCATATTTCAGCAAGATTGACACTCACTTAACACCAACATTATAAAACTGCAAATGAGAGAGTTGTTAGAATTTGAATCCTAAAATTTTAGGTTATGAGGTAAAATTTTATTATTGAATTATTAGTCTATGATAATTTTATTCATAGTTTATTAAAAAAATAGTATTAGTTAATAATTTGGTGTAATTACAACAAAGCCTATATTGCAAAATTTCATTTATATATATAAAATAAATAAATTGTTTGTTTTTCATATAATTAAACAGATTACTGTAAAAAATTAAAAAAAAAAAAAGAAGCACAGATTCCAATTCAACTAAAATTATTAAAATTCAAATATTTTATAAATTAAATTTGATTTATGCATAAATAAATTAAATTATTTACATCCTTAAATGATTCAAAGATTCGAATTGGCAATTAAAAAAAAATCTTATTGTGAGGAATTGAGTTGAAAAAAAAAAATTATTCTTAGAAATTTTCGAAAAATTTAAGGATTTAAAGCAAAAAAATAAATAATTGTAATTATAATATAAATAATAAAACAGAACGGTTGTGTGATTGGTCATGTAGATATTTCAAAAGAACTCTCTAGATATCTATATACGAGTAATATTCCTCTGAGACTTGGCAATATTTTATGTATCAATCAGAGTTAATAACAGCCGTTGATCATACCGATAAGGTAACTATCTATGCATGTGATGGCATATAAGAGGCTAGGTAGGCTAGGTTATAGGATAATTGTGATGAGGTGATGTGGAGTAGATTATAGCAGAGTGAAATATATAAGCAGACTAATAAATAGAGCTCACCAGAAATGCTGACTCGTGTTTCCCGCGTAATTATTGACTGATAAAGACAAGCCACGTGGGTTGTTGGCCTGTAACTGTTCTTATTGTAAACTTCCCAATAGTAGGGTCCCACGTGGCTCCTTCTGATTCACTACATGCCATTGCTACATACATATATATATGGGGGGCATCACACATGCCATGCATGTATCATGTAAGCATGCATATGTATATATTTACATATTAGGCATAGATGGGTGGGGTCAGTGGGGAAGGGGAAAAAAAATAAATATGCTTTCATAGATTATAGCTTAACTAGACGGCTTGTACCTGGGCGAAAAAAAATAAATAAATAAATAAAAAATAAAAAGCTAGCTTGTACTGTAGCGGCCAAATCTCATTGATTAGTGTATATATTATCTAACGAGGTAACAATGTATGCCAAAATAAAATATCAAAATCTTTTTATTAAATAAAAAGTAGATAAAAAATTATATTAATTAAAATACTAAATCGCTTATTAGTTTAATATATAAGATAAATTTATATATTTGATATAGACAAAATCAAATAGAATAAACTTGATTTTAGTGATTTTGAAAACATAAGATAAAAAAATTCAAATAAAATAGTTAAAAACTAGTTGGATCTGTAATTGGTCTAATCGCTCTATTGAAATTTGACTCGTTTCTAAATTTGATGCTTAATATATTTAATTCAAAATCAGATAGGGGAAAGGGTCAGTTCTAACTGTGACCTATATCAAAATTGATTGAGATCAATTACAATTCACGAATCAAATCGTCAAACTACAAATTTTGAAGGCCGGTTAAGGATCATGGGATGAAAAAATAATTAGAATTGGACCATTCAAAACATTTGCATAGTGTGAAAAAATGAAATATATTATTTTACATAATCAAAACTCAAAATAACTTAAAAATTTTAATAACCTATTAATATTTTAATTTTTAAAATAAAAAAAAATTGAACTCCATAATTTTTTATATTTATTTTTGTAATTATTTGAACTAGAACTAAAACAGTAATTATAACTATTTTCGAACCGAAATCGAAATCCTATGAATCGTGAACTGAGAACAGACTATAAGATATAAAGATCGTTTAAAGAGTTAGATTGAAACCATACTGAATCAGACCAGAACTTGTGATTCTAAACCATTGCTGATGTGTACTCAAAGTTGACTCAATCTACACTTGATAAATAATTAACATTTTATTTTATATATATATATATATATATATATAAAAGATACTATACCAATAATAAGGAAAAGCAATTTTAAAATTTATAAATTTATCAGATTTTATCTATTAAAACCATGGATTTATTTCTTTAATATTGAGTTCTTTTTTTTTCACATGGAGAATTTTTTTTTGTATGAAAAAACCTGAAATCTATGAAATTCACTTACAGTAATTTTTCAATATTATCAACTTGCATCAATATTATAAAAAAAAAAAAAAAAAGTATGCTGTTTAATATATTAAATAATATTAAAAAAATTAGAAATAAAAAAATAAAATTTTGCTTTGATGTAATTCAATAATTTTTCATAACAAAATTTCCTTATGTAGTTAACTTGCATGAAATGCTTATATCATTTAATGTAAGTGAAAGAAAAAAAAATTATTATTTTTTTTAATTTGTGGTTCAGCCAAATTAAGATTTGTAAGCAGTATTGTTGTTAACAATAACATTTAATATATAAGCATTATATATATATATATATATATTTGTCTGAATACAAACCAACAATTTATAATTAATAAAACCAGCATCAGATGTTAGATTTGTCAGGTAGGAAATGCTTGGCTATTGTAGCAGTTAAGCAAAAATTTTAAATGATAACAATCCTTTATTTTTCAGAATTTAATTTACAGTATATACTATTAAATGAAATTAGAAGAAGGATTAAGCCTAAAAATTTGAAAAATGAACATCCAGATGAAATTGAATAAATCAGCAGAGCCCATAAATTTTTAATTGAAAATTTAGTGGTTAATTAATCAAATCAAAATAATATAAATATATGTTTTTATATTATATGAAATGTCAATATGCTGATTTAATAAATATTTTTCAACATTTCTATTTTATATAGTGTATTCTTATTATCAACTTGCAACTTAACATTTAATACGTTATGTAATAATAAGAATAATAATAATAATAACAACGGTTTCACCAATGAAATTTATATTTAAAATAATTATACGTAAAATTAGTTTAATTGATTAAAATAATATGAAAAAGTCAATCAAACGGAGGTTCCCTTTGCTTGCGGGAAAATATTTTTTTGAAAAACATTTTCTTTATTTTCTTACTTTTGAAATACTTTGAAAAATTAGCCAACGGACAATATTTTTTTGGTCAATAAAAATTAAGTCATTTTTAAGGAAAATAATTTTCTCTTTTCAAAATAAAAGTCATTTTTCATATTTTTACAAACTCATTATAATGAAAAAAATAAATAAATACAAATTTATTAATTCGTCAATCATTAATACTTATCATCGGCGACACTGTCATACACCGACAACCATCGATGGTGCAATCTCTAAATTTACTATGTTTATATATTTTTTTCATATTTAATAAACAAATTTTAAAATATGAAATTTTTATAGGTTTAAATATATTTATAATCTTACAAATTGAAATCTTTAATATTTTTAACTGATTTTTAATATTGTAATCAAACAATAAAAAATTAGTTTTTTGGAAAAAAAATTTCTTGTAAAATATTTTTAAAAAATAAATTATTTTCTGCAAAACAAATGAAGCTGAAAGTAATAAATAACTAATTGATTTTAATAGTTTAATTAAAAATATTTTTAAAGGATTTGATTAATCAAATGGTGATGAAACAATTACATCAAATACTACTGTGGAGAAATTTTCTATTACCAAACATATTAATCTGCGCATTAAATAAACCTCTATTGCTTTCATAACTTTGCTTGTTTAATGTGGAAGTGATTACTAAAATTTTGGTAGTCATTTAGGATTTTACTTCCTACGTATATAATATGGAACAAACTCACTTCTACCCACATGTTATGTTTATTTATTTTTATTATTTTTCTTAATTTAAATCCGATTCAAAATTGAATTTCATATTTCACACTTTACCTCATAATATTGAAAATAACTTTAATATCAATCGATATTAGAACTCACATGGCTTGTTATCCTTGTAATCAAGTATGTTAATTTGTTTTAAAGGCATTTCCAAAGGTATCATATTGATTGTAAACTATTAAATAACTTGAATTTTTGTGATGAT
This sequence comes from Reutealis trisperma, assembly GCA_947687605.1. Taxonomy (NCBI): domain Eukaryota; kingdom Viridiplantae; phylum Streptophyta; class Magnoliopsida; order Malpighiales; family Euphorbiaceae; genus Reutealis; species Reutealis trisperma. The sequence goes on from CANTUT010000278.1 coordinate 1,845,111, forward strand.
CCAATTTATGATCCGACGCAAAATTTTAAGAGTCTTGATCTAAAGAGAATTATCATTGAAGTTTGTGGTGGAGATAGAGTACGATGATTGATAACCTAACTTATTTTTTGTATTATATTTTGGAGCAATTCAGTTTGATGTAGGGTAATATATATTTAGTCATTATAGTTATTGATTGTATTTTTTGAAACAGTTCTCATGGAAATAAAAAACTCTCTCTCCTTATTGTGAAAATATGTCAAATTAGCCAAATCACGTAAATCTCTCTGTTATTTTAAATTAGCCAAATCACGTAAATCTCTCTGTTATTTTTCTTATTTGATTCCTTTCAATTTTATTATTTGCGTGATATGAACGAATGAAAAATCAAGATAACTGATGTATTATTAACTTGATTGTTTATACATATATAGTGCTGACGACGGAGTTAAAACGTTATTTTTATCGGAACTAAATTTTTTATATCATAATTTACATCAAGATAGTATATATAATTAAATCAACTTTTTTATATTTAAAAAAATTTAACCTAAATGAAGGGAGACCAAATACAATATACAACAATTCTTTCCTCTTATAAATTTTTTCATCTTATACTTAATAAGATTCACCCATGAGATCTATTTAGGAATATAAAAGCTTAATTAACTACAATTAGGGAGGTGTATGATTCTGTTTAATTAAATTTGGAGAGATTTAAAAATTGAATCAAAATTTTCCATTTGATATTTATTCTTTCAGTCAAATTAAACAAATTATTTTGTGAAAATTTGAAATTTATTTTAATAAAATTGTGTATTATCAATATAAAAGTTGAAATTTTAAAAGTAATTTTTTTAAAAGCTAAATTTATAAAAATAAATAATAATATTCTATGTATCTTAATTAAAATATTTTAAAAAGTACAAGTTAAATTTAAAAAATAAAAGCTCGTACAAAGCGTGAGCGCGCAACTAGAGGCGGAATCACATAAAAAGCTTTGAAGGAGCCGTGCTCCCCAAAGTTCTTAAATATTAAAAAGTTACCCTTAAAAATTTACCATTATAATTTTCTAAAAGTATAGCAATAGCCATCCCAAATCGTTAATTTTACCCTTCATATTTACTTCTACCTATATTCTTCCCTTATTTTTATGGCCTCTCCATGTTTAATACTTATTTTAATTCCGCCTCAACAACTATGATATATATACCTAATTGGGGATCCCAATCAATTCTAGGTGGTTATACATTTGACTTTAATGAAGACACAAACTCAAGATCTTGCTGCTCCGAAAATTACTCTTAGCATCACTGAATTAAAAGAAGATGAAAAATTCTTAATTAATCGTTTGATATACTTTTTAGAAAATAGATTTCTTGAAAAATTATTTTCTAAAAGTAAATTTTTTAAAATGTAATTATGTGTTTACTTTACATATAATTTTATACGAAGTAGATTTTTTTTATTTGACTTAATAATAAAAAAATAATAATATATTATTTTATTTACTCAATCTAATTTAATAGAGGGTAGATACATTAATTTATATCAATTTCAATTAAAAAGGTCTAACTTACTTAATTTTATTAAGAAAGTGTATTTTTCTCAAACTCAGAAAGTAGATGTCATATTTACCGAAAATTTTCTTTAATAATAACTATTAAATAAACTAAAATTTTTTACTTTTTTTTTAATTTATTTACTCCATACCAAATAATATCTTAGATTAACTATCTTTTTGTACACTAAATTACCCATTAAGTAATATTTTAAAATTTTATAATGAATATACTTATTATTTTGCAAATATAAAGACTGACAATATTTTTTTTAAGCGCACATATAATTTTTTATTAAATTTGATGCATAAAGAAGGGTTTACCTAAGTTAGTAAGTAACATGTACATGTTCTACTACAAGACAAAAATATGGTATATATTTCTCTCTAAGGCTTTATTGGCTTTACCAGATAATAGCTAGCAGAGCTGATTGGTGGGTTTGGGTTCTTGCAAGATTTTGTGGCAAGTGGGAAAGAAATAAAATAAAAGATAATGATTGATTTTGTTGAAAAAAAAAATACCAATAATTTGCAATAATATAATTATAGATAGATTTACTAATCAGAGCCAAGACAAAGTTCATGTACTGTTTTGAAGTTTGAACATGGTGTGCCTTAGGCATTATTCCCAAACATACAATTAACTTCTTCAAACCTGTGGATTGCTATTTATTATTATTATATGAATTCTATGCTTAGGTATTGAAGATAAGAAATATAAATATTTTTTATGGGACTCCTCTCAGCCAATATAGTTTAGCCACATAAAATGAATTTAATTATTTATTGGTTGTTAATGCTTGTGCACTAATATTATATTATGATATATATAACACTAAGGTCAAAGGTTCATGGAATTTAGTATTAAAGTTCAATATCATAATATTAAATTTCACTTCTTTTTTCCCTCTTTTTGGTAAGACTTGTTGATTAGTATAAGAGGTCATCTTTCACTCACCATCATATTAAATTGGGTTAATTAATAATTCTAAATATTTTAAAATTTGCTATTATTTTTAATTATATCTAATGCTTTTACTTCTATGATAATATGTTATAACCTTTTGAATTAATAATAATTTACTATACCAACTAGGTGAGAGTAAATAACAAATGATGATATGTATTTTCTTCAATATTATAGAAACTTAAATCTAAATTTTTGTTATTTAAATTGAATATATATATTTATTATTAAATTAAACTTGAAAGTACTTTATATCTAGTGTATTAAATAAAAATATGAAATTATTTTAGAGTGAATATCCAACTCCAATTTTATGGATAATAATCTTTTTTACCAATTGCTTAAAAAAATTAATAACAAAAAGGAAATAATAGATTCCACCTTATGCATTAAAAGTAGTTAAAAGTAGGGGGGTGAGCATTCAAAAATCAAATAAATTGAATCTAAAATTTCAAGAATCAAATTGAATTGATTTATGTAATTAATTGAATTGAATTAATATATTTTGATTCAATAATTTAATTAATTCAGTTTATATATATATATATATATATATATATATATATATATATATATATATATATATATATATATGTGTGTGTGTGTGTATTGATTAGGCTATTTTAGATTTTTTGAATATAAATCAAATCGAATAGAATAAGACTAAATTAAATTCGATTCGATTTGATTTTTTATTTTATCGATTTGTGTGTATATATATATATAAAAGTTCGTAAAAAGGAAAAACAATGTATAATTATTTAATTAGGTAAATTATTATTTAATTTTTGATATTTGATTTAATCAATTATTTAGTCCTTATATTTTGTGAAATTAACTATTTGATCCATGAAGTGTTATTCTGTCAATAGAATTAGTTCTTTCATTTAAAATTTATCCAATTTACTGTTAAATTAAGATAAAATAATGAAAATATAAAGATTAAATAGTTAATTAAGTCAAATATTAGGAGTTAAATAATAATTTGAGTAAGACTATTTTCACCATTTTATTTTTATTTTAACGGTAAATAGAATCAATTTTAGATAGAATGACTAATTTTATTGACGAAATAAAATTTTAGGGATTAAATAGTCAGTTTTACAAAATACAGGAATTAAATAATTAATTAGGTCAAACTTAAGAGACTAAATAATAATTTATCTTATTTAATTTTATTATTTTAGCTGCGTACCAATGAATGAGTTTATTAGTCAATCTAATATTTTCTAGTAAACTTAAATATAAAATACTTAAATACATATGAACTGGTGTTTTAATTTACTAGTAAAGTGAGATATTTTAAGAGTTTGTGTCAGTCTGTCAAAGTTCTACAATTGGTCCTGAAAACCAGCTTTGTTCAGCAAGTAATGCAATTGGTCCACAATTGAATATGTACAATGTACTTAGCAACAACTTGGCTTGCATATTTGGCCAAAAAAAAAAAAACTTGGCTTGCATCTTTCATTGTTGTTTACCAAACAAGTTAATTATCTTCTAACAGGCAAATTCTTTGGTGATTCATTAGAAGCCATAACCTTCAAGTATTTATTTTTGGAAAATATTTAGCTATCCTTGATATAAAAATTTCAATATCTATTCAAACTAACCCCATATTAATATTTTAAAAATTATGACAGTTATTTATATATATTTTTTGGTTAAAACTGAAAAATTACTGACGTTTAATTTACACTTGCATCTTATTTTCTTATTTATTGAGTGTATACTTTTTGTGTAGTTAAATGAAACTTTTTATTTTTTTTAAACATAAAAAGTAAGGGTGTAAATTTTAAGTTCAACGAGCTGAAATAGGCTATATCAGGACAGATAACCTTTTCATTTAATATTTTTTACTAAAATAATAATAATAATTCTTTATAATTTAAGAGACTCAAATATGAGACATTTTATTTTTCAAATCCCTTAAAAAAAAATAAAAATACTAACTAAATCATATTTGATCGGCAAGATGAATAGTTGACGATAGTTCCGTGCACTTTAAAAAAATTTCAAGTACTAAAACAAAATAGAGATGGAAACAATGGTGGCCATTCTCTTTTTATTTTTATTTTTATTTTTAGTGTGTAAAAACTTCTTAAAAAGAAAACTTCTATTATCTATTTAACATTTGATGGAGTAGTTTGTATAAGTAGATAAGATAGCTATTTCCATCATTAAAGTTTTTGATTTAATAATGATTACATTTGATAATTTTTTGGATACTACGTAATGAAATGATTTTATTGAAAAGTTATTTAGTTAATTTTTCTTAAACGGATAAGGATCCACGAGTGATTGTGATAGAAATCTATCTTTTAATCCTCACTTGTTATTATTATGCAATACATATAATCAGTGAGATCACACAGCAGAATTTTCTAAAAATTTAGAAGAATTGACTTTTATTTATTTTGCGTAAATTTGACCATTTAACTTTCTTAATTCTTAAGAAGTAACCCACTCAAATTACTATTGAAAGTTGAAACTTATTATTTTCATTGAGAAACCATTATTGGTATTAATTAAATAAAATAATAGCTTGGGTTAGTTGTTGGATATATATTTAACTTGGAAAAAGTTTAAAAAAGTATATAGGGTAGGATTTGTGCTTTTTTTTTTTTTTTTAAATTAGGTCCGTATTTAATTCTGTTAGTAATTAAGAGTCTGACACCTTAATATTATTAGTTTTAATTGACATGAAAATGAACTTTAATAAAAAAGAATTTAAAAAAAATTCACATATACTCCTATTTAGCTTTCCCCTTTTAACTTAATGGAATTGAGAAATGACTAACTTTAATTATACTTTTTCTTAATAAAATGCTATGTTTGTCCGTAAATTATACTTTATATTTTCTTTTTAGAATGTCCAAAAAAAAAAAGTCTATTTTTCTTTTCAAGTTGAATTTAATATTACATTTTCAAACATATCCTTTAAAATAATTATAATAAATCACATTATTTTAAAATAATTAATTTTATTAGTTGTTATAATAAGGATAAAATATTAAAAAATACAAAATAAAATATTAAAAAATACAAATTAATATTTTTTTGCCAAAACAGAAATCAACTATAATTTGTAGATAAACAGAGAAAATCTATATATTGTTAATTATTATGTTTATTTGTTGACCGAGTAAAAAAAAAAGTCAGCTTATTTGAATTTAAAATTAGATTAGAATTTCTTTTTTATAAGTTGTTAAAAATTCAGTTGAAATTTTATCAAAATTTAATAATAAATATCTCAGTAATTTAGACAAAATTAAATTCAAGTGATCTATTTATATAAATTAAAAATTCTATCACTTTGTCTGAATTTAAAAATTGAGTGAGCTTGCTACTTGGTGTATTCAATATTAGCATATATATTTATGTGATTTTATCTTCAATTTATATATGTTTAGCTTGCTTTTCTAGTAATTAAAATCAATATAAATACCGCCAATTTACTCATTTCATGGTTCTAAATGATTTTTATAGGAAATGCAAGATTCTTGGTGAATTTTGAGCCATTTTGAAGCTTTCTGGTCTATTTAGAATCACAAATATCAAATTTATTCATAAATAAATTTCAAGTAAAATTCATTTACAAATGAATCTTCATATTTGGAAATATACAATTTAAAGTATAAAATTTAATTGAATTTTGTTATAATATATTATAGGATTTGATTAATATTTTTCCATATACATAAATATTCTAATTTTCATATTAGTATTGATTATATTTTCCTTATTATAAATGTTTCATATTTCTTTCTTTTTTATACTCTATATAAAGAGCTTAATACTATTGAATGGAAAAACTAGAAAATTATTCTCTTCTCTATATTTTTTGTTCTTGTTTTTCTTCATTATATTTATAACATGAATTTGTTCTATCATTTTTTTTAAAACTTTTCCAAGGTATTTTTTTCTCTATCTCGAATGACATATGAATCATATATGTTCTTAAAAAGACATATGTATATGGTTTAATACGCATATATGTTCGAGACGTATTTATCTTATTGTGTCAATGAAAATATATATATATATATATATATATATATATATATATATATATATATATATATATATATATATATATATATATATATATATATATATATATATATATATATATATATATATATATATATATATATATATATATATATATTATGCTTTTTGATGTGGGCATAAAAAAAGAATTTGCATATATATTTTTTTCCCCAACAATGAAATCTTTTTTTTTTATTATTTGATATGAATTTTTTTTTTTATGTCAACATGCAAAATGTTTTTTTTTTTATTATTATGAATATGTTTTCGTTTTGTTATCATATAAAACAAATGTTATCATATTATATTATTATGAAAAGGTTTTTGTTTTGTTTTATATATATGATTTCGTTTCTTGTTATATATTGTTATTATTTTAATAATAATTTGATTATCATTTTTATAAAAAAAAAAATTATTTGATATTATTTAATTTTCATTAAGTAAATTATAGTTTCTGAAAAACTAGTACCATATTCTAAATTCTAATTCCTAAAGAAATTAGTATTATTTATAGTTCTTGAAAAACTAGTATCATATTCTAAATTTTAATTCCTCAAGAAATTAGTATTATTTATAGTTTTCAAATAACTAGTACCGTATTCTAAATTCTTGTTCCTTAAAAAATTAGTATTATTTATAGTTCTTGAAAAACTAATTAAATAAATAATTATCTATATTTAGAATTCTAGTTTTTGAAGAAACTAGTGTTATTTACAGTTCATAAAAAACTAATTAAATAAATAACTAAGGTATAAATTCCTGAAGAATTTTTAGCTAAGTTCCTAAAAATCTAAGTATCCTAAAATTTAATATCCCAATTCATTAAAGAATTATTTTATGTTCCTGAAAAACTAAATGCATTATCTACAAGTCTTAAAAAAATTGAATTAATTATGATACGAATTGACATATTACTTATTTTTGTATAGACAATATCGAATTTGACGAAACTCGAATTTGTGGCACTCGACATCACGGGCAAGAGTTATCTATCATAGATACTAGATGTTGAAATACATCTGGAAGCTATGGGTCTTGGAGACACAATCAAAGATGAAAATTAAGAATCTCAACAAAATTGCATCAATGCGATGATTTTTCTTCGTCATCATCTTCATGAAGGATTAAAACTTGAATATTTGATAGTTAAAGATCCATTAATCCTTTGGAATAATTTGAATGAGAGATATGACCACCATAAATCAGTTATCCTTCTAAAGGCTCGTTATGAATTGATGCATTGAATGAGACAACAAATAATAATATTGGATGAGGAAGAGGACAAAAACATAATTGTGGTCGAGGACGTAGTCGAGGTTATGGCCTAAATCATAATAATAGCAATTGTGGTGATCATAAAAATAATAATGCATCTTTCCATCAGAAAGTGGGAGAATCATGAGGAGAAAGAGAATAATGGATCAAAGCAAAATACAGAAAATCAATGCTATTGATGTGGCATGAAAGGATATTAGTCTCGTCACTGTCGTACACTAAAGCATCTTGCTAATCTCTATCAAGAGTCCTTGAAAAAGAAAGACAAAAATATAGAAGCAAATTTGGCAAAAAATGATGATGATTTTGGTAATGATTCTATTAATATCACACATTTAGATATGTCGGATTTTTTTTATAATCCTAAAGGAAAAATTGATCATTGGATTGGTGATGGCAATGTAAATGCCTAAAATTATGTGTTTCTTTTAGTTACCTTAGTTTGATTTATGTTTTCAATTTAAACACTAGTTTAAAGTGTTGGTGAATTATTTATTAAGTATTTTTGCATTGATTTTAAATCAATGATTTTATATTGAATTGTTTCTTACAAATATGTATTTATCTTTGTAAAAGATATTATGATACACTGCATACTCCTGTAGTAGCAGTATAAAAAGTAAAAATTTACAAATATTATTTGTCTCCTAATGGTTGCAAATAATAATTGCTAATAAGAAATCATCAAATAATGCCCATTAGTATAATTGCATTTCCTGAAGTAAATGCCCTAAATTATTTGATAAATCATGAAAATTCTGAAAGAGTAACAACTTATATAGAGAACACAACTCAATATTGGTGATTTTATGTAAACTTATTGAAGGAGTAATTTGTGAGAATTTTACAAGTTGTGCATTATAATGATTTATTTCATTATTATTTTATCTCCAGTATACATACACAATATATTATGTTGAACCTGCAATTCAAGCATTAAACTTATAGTTCAATAATTAAAACTTAAAGGTTTGGCATGAATGCTATTATGTATACGATACATATTCTCCTTTGAAACTTGTACAAGGACATGAGTTGCAAATTTTTAGTTGTGTCATGAATATATTAGTATCACTATCTCAACGTGTGAAAATAGGTTTACAAAAGAGACTAAGAATTTATTTGATGAGGCATATTTCTCGATATTAGGAGGAGAAAAAATACCTACAATACTAAAAAATGTCGATAAATTTATTGAAAGGAAAATTCTTTAAATAATTTTAATCAACGTATAAGTTATAGTGAACCAGAAGTTCACAAAATAACATAGTTGCAAGAAATTGCAGCTTAACTGTCAAATATATTTATAGATGTTAAAAGAGTGGCAAAGTCTCATATTACAGCTGCTAATACACCAGTAAGGGTTATGGTTCTAACTGCAAATAGAAAATCAATCAATCTCACTATACACTAGAAGTGTAGATAGTTAATTGGAACTAAAGGCAAAAATCAGTGGAGAAAAAAAAATAGCATCATTCATAAAATCTCCTGAAGAGGAAGATCTCAGTCAAAGAGTTATAACCAATTATGAAACACAGATTGAGACAACGGAATAATTAAATCCTCTAGATATGGCTTCTAGAGTTAATGATCATATCAATGAAAATTATGAGATCTCAATTATTTTTGTAATATAAGAGAAAGAGTTGATAGAAATTTAATTATTATCAACGATGAATTTTTCTCAACAGTAGCTCTTATTGTTTCAAGAGAAAATCTAGATTCAAAATCTATAAATATAACTGAATAATAGTATAAACATGATTGATCATCATAGAAAGAGATAATTAAAGTAGAGCTATATTCGTTCTATTATTAACTATGAGAAAAATAATTCTCTTATTATGAAAATGATCATATTCCGTTATTCGATTAGTATAGCAATTAAAGAAAGGCTTGATATATGCCTTATGAAAATGATATTTATATGAGAGTCCTAGAAAGACTAAAGATATCATAAATGAATATACATTAAACAAGTGACATGTATTTCATCAAATTGCAAAAGTCATTGTATGGATTAAAGCAATATGGACATATGGTGTAATTATTTGAGTAAATTCTTATTGAAAGAAAGATATGTGAATAATACACTATGTCCATTTGTATTCATAAAAGACCATAGAATAGTAGATGTTATTGTTGTAGTATATGTTGATGATTTAAATATTAATGTGACTCCTAAAGAACTCAAAAAAGCGTGTATCTATTTGAAAAGTCAGTTTGAAATGAAAAATTTAATGAAATTTTATATCGGCCTACAGACCGATTATCAATGAGTTATAATATACTAGTTTACTTATGTGGAAAAGGTATTTAAGCAACTTTATATGGATAAATCTTTTCCCTTAGATATACTAGTGGTGGTCCTCTCACCTGAAATGAAGAGATACCCTTTTAGACCTAAATAAAATAACAAAGAGCTATTTAGTCTTGAAGTACCATATATAAGTGTTATTGGGGCACTCATGTATATTGCAAATTGTATCAGGCCTGAAATTACATTTGTGAGCAAAATTCCCAGCTAGGTATAGTTTTGCACCTATTAAGAGATATTAGAGTGGTATAAAAAGTTATTTTCAATATACTATTAATATTATGGTTCATATTTGAAATTGGTTTATATGTGAATATTGGTTATTTGCTTAGTCTCCATGATGGTAGATCTTAGATTGACTATGTATTAACTTATAGTGGTACTGCAATTTTATAAATGTTTTTATAGTCCTGAAGTATCTCACTAAAAGATACTCCCATTGTATTTTGAGAATAATGCAATTTGCATTGCAAAAATTAAAAGTGGTTATATCAAGGGTAACAAAGTAGACATAAGTTTCACTAAATTCTTGTATATACATAAGCTCTAGAAGATATATCCATCAAATTTGCTTGAGTGACAATTTAACAGACTTGTATACTAAGTCTTTACCTAATATGGTATTTAAACGACATTATTTCATCAATTAGTATACACCTTATTAAAATCTGTTATCATTAGGGGAAGCAAATTAGTATGTAATTACACTCTTTTTCCTTAGTCAAGTTTTTGTCTCACTGGATTTTCTTGGACAAAGGTTTTAATGAGGCAATATGTGCAATGACAAAATAGTGCATGAAATGTATTCTTTTTCTTAGCTATATTTTTTTCACTGGGTTTTCTAGCAAGGTTTTTAACGAAACATATTCATAGCACAAGTAATATCCTAACGGAATACTATAAATAAATTATTATATATGGATATTACTCAAATATTATTAAGTATATGGTTTGACAATTTGACAGATTTGTTTACAAAGGCACTCCCTACAATCACATTTGAAAATTTAGTCAACAAAATTGGCATGTGCTAATTAAAGGATATTTGATAGAAATTATGTTTTCATGAGGGAGAGATTTTGGTACACTGTACTCTTTTTTCCTTAACCTAGGTTTTGTCCCATTAGATTTTTCTGGTAAGGTTTTTAATGAGGCAGTGTTATGGTGCAAATCTCTATAAGAATAATATACTCTTTTTCTTTCACTAAGATTTTTTTTTATAGGGTTTTTCCTTAGTAAGGTTTTGACGAGGCATATTCTTTATAAAAGACATCAAGATTATTTGTAAAAGATATCAAAGGGGAGTGTTATAATATATTATAGGATTTGATTGATGTCTTTTCATATACATGAATATTTTAGTTTCCATATTAGTATTGATTGTATTTTCCTTATTAGAAAATTTTTTTATTTCTTTCTCTTCTGTACTCTATATAAAGGGCTTAATACTATTGAATGGAAGAATTAGAAAATTATTCTCTTCTCTATATTATTTGTTCTTGTTCTTCTTCATTATATTTATAACAAATTTCATATTTTTATATTTGGAACAAATCTATAAATGAATTATTTTTAAATCTATAAATGAATTATTTTTATTCTTATTTCCTAAAATACCTTCAATATATAACAAATATAAGGGTAAAATACTATTTAGTTTTTAAAATTTAACGAAATTAATGAATTCGTCCCTACATTTTGACAAAGTCACTTTTTAATCCCTCAATTTTCATTTCATTAAACCAAATAGTCTGTCTGTCACTTTTACTGTTAAAAATTCATAAAAAGACTAAAGTGCCCTTCATTTGTGTTTGAATTTTCTATCTCTATCTACCTATCTCTCATTGTCTATCCTCTTAAAATCAATTTAGGAACAAAAAAAATAGAATTATATACATAAATCAATCAAATTCTATACTCAATTTTGCAAATAAAATAAAAATTCACAAAAATTCAAATGATTTTGTTATTTTTTAATATTGAACTCCAAACAATAGAAATAGGGGATCAAGGGAATTGTAGCTTTTTTTTTTTTTTTTTTTTTTTTTTCTTTTCAAAAGCCCCATGTAAAAATCAAAGCTTTTTCCACTTCTGTTTGCAAAAAAAAGAAAAAAAATGAACAGAAATTCAAAAAAGCCAAACAACCACAATCTCCGCCACCATTTCCGTCGGCGACAAGCTTTCACGCTATTTTTCAACCGCCAAACAACTACAAATCCTTGTTCTATTAGTATAGCAGCTCGAATTTGTCCCAAATTACAGTTTTCATAGAAGATTTGTGTACTAGGTTTTTGGATCAATTCTCAAATATCAAATCATTGAAAAAACTTCACTATTTCGTTGGAACTCGTCCTTTGAAATTAAATTGATGAGAGTTTAATTAGCTTGTGGTGAATCTTGATTATTGGATTTCAAAGCCATGAAATCATTGCATTTTCAAAGCATCAAATTCTCAAGCAGATTAGTACAAGAAACAGTACACACCAACAGTTCAAAAGAAACTTGAATTTTTCAAATTTATTCTCATCCAAAATTAACAATATCCACCAAAAAGACAAAAGCAAAACAAAGTCTAATATATGATATAGAGTTCAAAGAATGGATTTTGATATGGGAGGCTGTATTTTTGTCTACATTAGCTCTCCCAAAAGTGGAATCTTTGGTACTATTTATTCATTTATTTTTGAAATTAAAATCCAGAGAAAGAATTTTCAAATAGAGAGGACCACCAACCATTAATACTATCCATCCATTAAATAATTAAATGAGAGAAAATTAAAAAGAATATTGTACAGCAATATATATGATAATTACTATAAAAACTGAATTTTTTTTTTATACCTAACAAGTTTGAGAGTGAAGAGAGTTGAGGGAGGGATATTTTGGTATTTAAAATTATTTTCTTTTTCTTTTTTTAATTTTTTCTTTAATTCGTTTGATGGAAAAGTGTTAAAAAATGAATCAAAAGACTACTTATTATAACGAAATGAAATCTAAAAGACTAAAAAACTCATTTTTCAAACTGCAAGATTAAGTTATTATTTAAAGCAAATTTTATGAACTAAATAGTATTCTACTCTAAATATAATTATAATTAATATTTAAATTGTAAAATATAAAAATATTAGTTAAAAAATTGTTGGAGAGAGTAACAAGAGGAGGGAGAGAAAGAAAGCATAGTAAAGAGAGAGAAAAAAAAAAGAGAAGAGGAGAGAGAGAGACAGGCATGAGAAAAGGTTATTTTTATCTCTAATAATTATTTTATTAGTTTTGTAAAATTTATTTAGAAATTCCACATATTTTAATGAAAGTGCATGCTGTGCTGAGTTGCAATGATAGCTGTGCAAAGGCTAAAAATCTTGTAATTAAAGCTTCAAGAACCCGCATAAAATGTACTATTTTCTCTGAAATTAAGGTACCGAAGTAGTTTTAGATAGATAGTAGAGTAAAAAGATTTCTATTTTCAATTATTGAGTTTAAATTTAGGATTAAATTAGGATTTAAATAAATAGAATTAGAGATTTAGAACTTGGGAAATTCAGTCGTGGATCTCAATTTCTACAATTTTTCTTAGAGATTACTCTAAATCCATTTATTTTCAGTTTGTATTGAATATGATTTTTTATTTAATACTATTTATGATTTTTTATCTTATCTTATTTTTGAGTAGCTAAATTTCTTAATAGGATTTAAATGTAAAATGACTTAATTACTTGTGCTTTCATGTCTGTTGTATTTTTCGGATTACTTATTTGGAATTAATTTATCTTTTTTAATAAGCAAGTTATTTAATTCATATTAAAATGGGAAAAACCAATTTAGGCAAGGAATCCAAATTGATGAAAAAATCCCACCTATAACTAAGATACCAAATGCATTAACATGAACAAACCTTATGCTGTAGCTAGCAAAAAAAACCAACTGAAAGCAGAACCTCCCTATATCAACAAGACATCAGGAAAACTAGAATTATCCAAAAAATTACAAACTAAACAAAAAATGAGCATAAAAACCCATTTAAAAAAACTTAGTAGGACCAATACAAAACTATTAGAAAAAACTAGCATACATATTAATTGAAAATCTCATAAATAAACCGGCAAACATGTTAATCTATCTTATTTGATCTTAATGTATATGAGTACTTGATCATCACTTTCATAATTTAAGGTGCTACATGAAGTAGCAGAGTGAAAATTTATAGCACTTGTTTATGGAGACAATAGATCTAGAAGATATTACTTCATAGGGATGTTGGTATGGCCTAGATGATATTTATTATTTTTCAATATTTATAATCATGAGAGCAAATGTAGATTTGAACTGAGTATGGATAACTCGCTTTGAGAGAAAGTTTTATCTAAATTAGAGAGCGTCATCTTTAGTTCTAACTTACTTGGATTTAATGGTTAAACCTATGAGATAAATGAATTCTTGAATATCTAAGAGGTTGCTGAGGATGGAATTGTATCTATATGCCTACATAAAATGAACAATATCCATGTTTTTAGCTATTTTTGCAGTATTCTCTTTGCATGATTAATGGATGATTCAATTTTGAACACATAGTTTCAACTTACTTAATAGCTCTTCTACATTTCAACTTCAACTTAGATCTCTTGAGGTCACCCCAATTTTTCAATTTAAAGTAATTGTTGAGAAGTCAATCATTTCGCCATTAGTTGTTAAGTTTCTTTTTGAAAACAAGCAAACATTAAAGTTTTGGGGATATTCAATAACTATATCTATTTTTTACAATTAAATAATACTCTTTCCATTCTAAAATATTGGTCATTCTAAATTTTTTTTTCAATTTATTTATTGTTTTAGAATTTCAAGAATATTTTTCTTATTTTTTTCAACTTTACTCTTAATTTATTTTCCTATTAAACATGTACATTTATTGATTTTCTTTCTCTACATTACAATCAATTATGATATTTTAATTTTTTTATCTTAAAATTATGAGAATTTAATAACTTTTTTAATTCATATGTTGAAATCTTAAATGACAAATATTTTATAACGGAGGGAGTATGTGTGTTTTTCTTATTCATAAATTTTGTAATTTTATTGTTGATGATTTATTTTTAATTGAGTAAAGAAAATAAATCTAATACAATATATACAAAAATTAACTTTTAATACCACCTCGCTAAAAAAAAAAAAAAAACCTCTCAATTAAAAAAAAAAAAAATTTCTTATTGTGCACAAAAAGGTATGATTGAACTGTGGTTTTCATTGGTTTTCCCAAATACCAAACTCTAGTATTTTTAACGTGCACTCTACAAATAATTATATACAAATGATAGGAATTAAATTTACATGTACAAATTTTACACTTCCTCACTCTAATAGGAAGGAATTTTCTTTATAATTAATTAATTAATTAATAGGGTCTTTAAATCCTTTTAAATTGCTATTTAGCTATTGAATTTTTTATAAGGAATATAATATTTGAGCTGGCTGAAAAGTTTTCCATTTATGGTTTGACCTCGAAGATTAAACTTTAGGTTAATAAAAAGATAAATAAACTCATTAACCGATCATATTAATCCTTATCATTGAAGATAATTTTATTGAAAATATTAATTAAAATTAAAAATTGTTAAATATTATTTTAAAAATAAATTTAATATATTCTAATAATAATAATTGAAAAATAGTCAAACAAGAATTTTAATCTTCTTTCTTTATTCATATCTATAAAAATGCTTATATATATATATACTGAGATTGCTTATTTTAACCTATGAATAGAAAACGAAAATAAAGAGAAAAATCAATCACAGGTTTACATGGTTATGCAATTTGCCTACGTTCATGGGAGATTCGATATTTTTTTATTGAGAGAGCTAATAGTAGCTACAATATAAAAAATGTCATAGGGTTTTAACATTTTAAAGAGCAACTAATTAATCAAAAAATATATAATTATCCACACCTTCACAACAAAATTGTACAGTACCTCCACAACAAAATTGTACCGTACCCAAAAATATCCAAAGCTCGCTATGCTCACTCCTCCATACCTTCACGATTATTTTCCTCGTTAAAATTCTGAGTATAAATTAATTATAAGCTATTATTTAATATACACACATATATATATAAGAATTTGGGTGAGAAGAATTAAATTTAAATCTATTGTCTAGTCGAGAAATGCAACATTAGTGATTATGCTTGTAAGTGCTACAGTATAACTGAAATATAGAATATTTGAGGTTAAAATATTCTTAAAAATACTTTTCATTAATTAATAATTCTAAAATTAAAATTCTGATGAATGAAAGTTTGAGTTAATTTCCATTCTCTTTTTGTTTTGGAAAAGCTAAAAACCATCCATGTGTTTGATGTATTTCTCATGTGAAGACAAAGGTTTTATACTTCACGGCTCTTATCAATCATAATATGAATGTATGATAAGCAATGTCGCTATTTTTCATGAATATTTTTTATAATTTTTTTTTTGGTAAATTTTTTTTTTAGAAGAAAATGTATTATTTGGACCACTGTCTTATCCTTTTACAAGCCACATGATACTTATTCCCATTTATGTGGCCCCAAAAAAATTTATTTCATTTTCCACTATAGAAAAGGTAGTTTTGGCTAAAGATTCCCCCGTCGAAGGTAAGAAACTCCGATTTCTCCATCTATAATTTGTGCTCTTATCATTAAAAATTTAATTTTTTTATTTATTTTATTTCAATTTAGAGATTCAACCCGATAAATCACACACTTCCGACAATGATTCTAATATTATTAAGCTAAAGCTCATCAGTTAGAATTGAAACTCATCATGTTCAAATAGGTATTCGATTAAGAATCAATATTTTATTAAATTAAAATTTTTGATACAGTTCTCACATTAAGTGTATAAATTTTTTATAAGATAATATTAAAATAGTTTAATATTTTGATTTGATATAATATTTTTGAGTATTGTACTCTGCCCTAGTTAGAATATAAATTTTAAAATCTCTATTATAAAATATGAGAACTTAATTATTGAAGTATTAATTCAATATAACATAATACAAGTTTTAGTTCAACCAAATAACAAGAATGTATAATTTTTCATTTATAGAATATTTGTTTGTGTTAAAATTTAATTTTTAAATTTAAAAATTTGACTTAAAATACTTGTATTATGTATTAAAACAACTTATTAATTTAAAATTAATTGGATATACAATCAAACTACTATTAAAAAAATAGCCAATAATTTGAACTATAAAACTAATGGTTAGATTATTCTAAAAAAACTAATGGTTAGAATTTCTTTTTTTTTTTTTTTCTTAATGGTTGTGGGAATAAATTATTAATCACACAAAGGAAAAACAGATAAAAAAAAAATAAAAGGTAACCACTACTACTATGTGGTCCATGACTTATTAAACCCGGTTCAGAAAAAAATCAAGTGTACAAACAAAAAGCACAAGAAATATTATGCACACATTAAAATTTAAAATAACTACGAAATACTTATTATTAAATAATAAATATACACATTGTTATTTTGATTTTTAAATATTTTAATATTTATATGCATTTACATAATTAAATATAAATTAATTAAATATATAATTATTTTTATTAATATATTTTATGCGTAATATTAAATGATTAATTACATATATTTAAAATTCATCATAAACACCCTTTAATTATTTATAGCTAACTGTCTTAACTAAACCAAACAGCCCTAAAAGAAAAGAAGTTTTTATCTTTAATTATTTTAGCCATGTGATAATTATCTTTAATATGATTCACAATTATTTCGATTTATCCTAAAAAAGAAAAATAGATCTTTTATCTTTTATCTTTATAATAATAATAATAATAATTATAATTATCAATCCTTATATTAGAAGTTAAGAACGATTTTTTTGTTGTATTTTTTAAAATTTATTGTGTATCGTCTAAATTATATGCATTTATTATTAAATTATATTTAAAATAAAATAGTGTTTAGTAAAATTAAAAATTTAAACATTAAATAAAATAAGATATATAATTTTTAAATTATAAAAATATGAAAAAATCTGTTCACTTATCATATTCAATAAATTTTTATGATAAAAATTTTTAATTTATTATTTTAAGGATTCTTAAGTTATTTTTTTTTATTTTGCTAAATTATTTTTTTTTAAGTTAATTGAGACGTTAAAAACCAACATTAATAAATAATTTAAAATAATTCAAAGCTCCATTTGGCACGGTTATCGATAATTCATTTTTCTTTTCACTGCAATAGCCAATCACTGGTCTCATTAATTTCCATGATCTGGAAAGATGGAAACCAGTCCGTAACAGAGTGAGTCAGAGAGACAGATCAGATCAGAGGCATGGGAAAGACAGGAAAGTAAAGGACAAAACAAAGAAAGAATTGCCATAATTTTCGTTGATACCAAACACTTCCTAAAAAGCTGTTTCAATTGTTCACATTTCTGATTTCACACAACAAATAAAAACAAAACCCAGCGACACCATCACCCCCAACGCACATGGCGGACCCCACTCTCCCCTCTACTTTTATTTTTTTTGTCTTCTTCTCTGTATTTTTACAAATAACTCCCCACCACGTGTCCTCTGTCGCCTCCAGTCATCATTGACAGCTGTCGCCGCCACCTCATCACCACCACCGCCACCGCATCATTCATATCCATTATATTGCAAACATGCATGTTCATGTCCATACTCCATGTATCATAATAATAATAATTATATCATACATCCATAATTAAAATTCATTTTTTTATTATAAAAAATTTTTGTTTTTCTTTATTTGGGTGCAGCTTTATAAGCATCATTCCACCATCTCGGCCAGGCACTTTGTGAGAAATAGAGAGAGGGAGAGCGCTCTAGAGAAAAAATTCATTCTTTAGAGAAAGAAAAGAAAAAGAAAAACATGGCAGGCATTTCTCGTGAACAAGAATCTTGGGTTTCTTCAAGAAACCTAAACCGAGAACAGGAAATGAATCTTGATGAAGATGATTTTTATCAAGAAACTGAAGATATATGGGAGAAAGTGAATCTGAGTACCATAATCAATAACAACAATAACAATATCAACACCTTTAGCTCCAAAAGTAGGAGCAACAGCACCAAGAAGAAGAAGAACCAAGTTTTGTTAGAAGGGTATGTGGAGGTAGCTAATGCTAATAATAATAGTAATACTAATAATGAGGATGATTTGAAGAGGACCAAGAGCTTGACAGATGATGATCTTAATGAGCTAAAAGGATGTTTGGATCTTGGATTTGGTTTTAGTTATGATGAGATCCCTGAGCTCTGTAATACCTTGCCTGCTCTTGAGCTTTGTTACTCTATGAGTCAGAAGTTTCTTGATGATCAACATAATAAGTCTCCTGAGCGAAGCTCTTCTGCTGTGGCCGAGCCTGCTTCTAGTCCTATTGCTAACTGGAAGATCTCTAGTCCTGGTGAGTTTCTTTTATTTGGGATATTTTTAATTTTTCTTTTTTGTTGATAACTGATTGGTTTTTGTTTGTTTGATATTCTTTTATGCTCTTAAGTTGAAATTGTAATTATGAGTTTTTGGAATTCTTGAAGTGAATTTTGATATATGGTTAAAAAATGTATATGCAAACAAGATGAAAAGGTCGGTTCCTTAAATCTTGGATGAAATTTGAGTTAAGATTAATGCTATAATTTGTTTGATAAAGGAAAGGATGAATTTGTCACTTGGATCTTTGATGTTGCTTTTGGGTGAAATTGAAGTGAATTTTAGAATCTATTTTGATAGTTTGTGGAGGAAATTATTAGTTGGAATTGGGATCTTTAATATAAGAAATGCTAGAACTTAGAATTGTGATTTCTAATGCTTGGGGGTGATCTTGTAGATGTGATTCATGTGAAGGGTCAATGATGTACTGATCTTTATTTTTTTATTAGTTTTTTTTTGTCTAATAATAATAATAATAAAAAAAAGTGGTTTATATTTCTTGATGGTTTGCTCATCTTGTAAATGATGAAATAATAAATTGGATTCATTGTCAAAAGATCAAATATTTAATGAAAGGTAGAGAATACAAAAGGCATGGATTTATAATTTGAATGTTTTAAGTTTCTATAATATTGATCTTCTACTGTATATTGAATACAAAGGGCATAAATTGTTTGATTTTAACCCTTTTTTTCCCCCATCTGTCCAGATGATCATCCAGAAGATGTTAAAGCAAGGCTCAAATTTTGGGCACAGGCTGTGGCATGTACTGTTAGGTTATGCAGCTGAAAGATATTCAAGAATTGAGTGATTCATTTCATATGAGAAAATGGATGCACATTTTTTTGGCAATGGGAAACAATAGCCTGGAGCCTTCATGAAGGGCTTGTTTCCTATTATCCATTTAAGTGCAACTACTTGCAGGAATCAAAATTCCTGCACTTTCTTTAGCTGGGAATGGACCAGCCTGCGCGGCTTTAAAGTAGAAGAAGAAGAGAACTGCTTCAGGTTTGAGATCAACCGAATAATCATGTGTTTGACTTAATAAAGCAGAGACAAAGATTATGATTATTGTATTCAGTGCATTAAAAATAAGTAATTATAAGAATAAAAATATTTCTTCATTTCGTACATGTTATTGCTAGTTTGTGCTTGATATGGCTACAAATGTATTCCAACCTGGGCTGTTGGTTTTTATGCAGTGGTGATAGCCTCGAATAGCTAGAGCCTTCACTAACTACCTGCAGACCTCTGCATTAGCTGAGGTAACTAATCTAACTGGGTTAAACGTGCATTTTTATTTTCACTATTGTTGATGTTTGAATGGGATGATATCCTAATGCTAACCAAAAACAGTGATACATCTGCTGACTACTAATTCGTCTCGTGGATAGATGAACTGCCCCCATTTGGTTGGTGTAGTGAAGGAAAGCCGAAGAGAAGGTGGAGAGAATGGAAGAAGAATCTCAAATTTGTACCTCTACCTTTTGTTAACCTGATTGTCTTCTTTTTTAATATATTTCTGTACTTGGATGAAGTGAAATGCTTGTTTTTTTGAGACTTATGTTGGAGCATGGTTAATTTCTCATTTTTCTTGTGCATTTGTGGGGCAATTAATTTGTTGGATTTGTTTTTGTTTCTTTGTATGTCTTAACTGTGAACTTGATTTCTAAACCATAGACAATATTATATGCTTAGAAAAAGGCAAATGAACCTTAATAAGCTAAGCATAAATTCTTGCAAAAATTCGTTCTTTGCCTTCTAAGGGTGTGTGTCCATAGCTGTCAAATGTTATCAGGAGTCAGGACTGAATGCTAATGTGTTGGACCGATGGTATGGTCGTGCTTTTGGTGTTGGAGATGCCTCATTTTAGCAATGAGTGAAAAGTGAGAAACGTATGTTTGAAATTAGTGGAATTAGAGACAAAACCAGACAAAAGCACTGGTCTTGATTATCTTGAAGGTCTAGATGCCAATTCGGATGGTAAGGCAAAAGCAGAGCAGCAGTATACTGCTGCAAATTGGACTCAGGAAGTTCTTGGAACATTTTCGTTTTATACATGAATACACTTTGTGTTTTCTCGATCAGTTTTTATGCATGTAAAGATTTATATCCAATTCTTTTAAGAAAATTTTAGTCTATTCATCTAGGCAGAGAAGGGATTTCTCTTTCATATCCGAACAATTCCCCTCTTAAAGACCCTACCTGAAACAGAGAAAAGATGAGAAGTTGGGACGGAACTTTTGGGAAAATCTGTCTAGACTATGATTGCAGGTCAAAGGGAAGAACAATTATTAATTGATTTTCTTAACCGTTAGGGAAAGTAGATTATGCAGGTGGACCAATGGAACAGAATTATGAAATTCTAGAATTCAATTCTGATGTTTGCTTTGTAGACATTTCTTTTTATTTTAGAATACCAGCAGCAGCCCATTTTGAATTTTCATTTTCATTGATTTCATGAGAAATTTCTTTGAAAATAACATTGCTTCTCTTGTTAGGAAGCTGATTATAAAGATTGGATGGACTTTTCAAAAACAAACAAGCAATTGCTTTTTAATTACGGATTACCTATCCATTTCAGTTTTAAACTACACATCACAACCTTACTAGGATTGATAAGTACTTTAATAGTTATCCTTAACAGTGAGTACAACTTGGAGATATTAAAAAAATAATATTAATAAAGTATACAAAGAGCGCTTTTCTGATTTCTTTAATAAAATATTTGTATATGACTACAAGTAACAACTGAAGAAAATGAATGTGACAAGTTACATGCACAAAAATACTAAAAACAAAGAAAGATGAATTGACATATTTAGTAATGAATCCATTCTTGTTTCCTTTAATTGATGGGATATATAAATTGATTAGATGCAAAACTGCAACCTAGTCATATAGTGATAGTGAGGCTTGGGGCTCTCCCATATGGTATACTATTGTGAAGATTTGTTTTTTGGGAGTAGATTCACCGCCTTTTTGAGCTTATTTGGGAAGTTTCTAAGTTTTAAGTAGAATTTAGTACTGTATTTTCTATGTTTTCTCCGGTGGTCATGGTCTTCTTGTTGGCTGTAAAGATGGCATGGTACTGAAGATGGAAGGCTATGGAAGGTGGATGAAGGAGCAGTTAGGGTTGCAAATCCTGTGTTTTTTGGACTTAGATCCAGTTCAAAAAGATTCGCTT
The DNA here is from genome assembly GCA_947687605.1 of Reutealis trisperma. Classification (NCBI taxonomy): domain Eukaryota; kingdom Viridiplantae; phylum Streptophyta; class Magnoliopsida; order Malpighiales; family Euphorbiaceae; genus Reutealis; species Reutealis trisperma. Next base: position 1,867,916 of record CANTUT010000278.1, read on the forward strand.
AGGAGCATGTTATATTAATGCAATGGTTGACTCATTTGTACTTGTACTTGTTATTGGGCTTTTTGCCTATGTTTAATACTGTCACATATTATTCTCTTTGGGTAAAAAAAAATAAAAAATAAAAATAAAGGTCATAAGGGGCAAGAAAGCCAATTAATAAAATTTACATTGTCTTCAACTAAATAAATCTTTGTCAGTGTCAGACAAAAATTGATGCATTTAGTGTTGCTAACAAGCCATATCATTCTCTCCTGCAATGTGATAGTGCAAGTCACAATTCCGCTCTTGAGTGAAAATACTCAAATTCATCATCGCTCACCAATTGTCTTTCCAACACAGCAGATCCAGTACTAGGCAGAGCATTTCACAATTAAAAATCCAAAATGTTCTCAGTGTTACTGTGGCTAAAATTGTAAAATAATTACATTTTTTTTTTACTTTTAATTATTTCAAACAATAAAATTCAAATTAATTTTATCAATTTAAAATTTATTTCAAACAAATAAATTTTATTATTAATTAAATTGTATACTATTAATAGAATTCAATGGATTTGAGTTTTTGCACAACTCAACTCATTTTTTGGTGAATGATTATACATAATTTTATGCCTATTTTAAGAAGTTTTCGCCTTAATAATTTCGTAATTTAGGTAAATTCCAAATTACTATATGAGATGAGAAATTCAATTAAATAATTACTTAAAATTTAATTGACATAATAAACAATAAGCTGAAAAATAATCTTGCGCAGAGTGTTAGCTAACATAGATCGCCAACTTTATTCTATATATATATTACAACAGCAATGCTCAAACTTTACCTTTTCCAAGCCATGCTCATAAAAATTCAACTTTACATAACCAGCCATAATTCAAGATAGTACCTATACTAGAAGCAGCCATTGGAGAAAGCAACCATACCTCTTAATTCAAGATAGTACCTATGCTAGAAGCAGCCATTGGAGAAAGCAACCATATCTCTCTTGTAAGTGTACAATTTACAACCATGCTGATTAATCCAGAGAAAAATTCTCAGAATGTTGATCTGTCACAGTCAATTACATCATCAACATCCCTACTATTTATCACATGGAATCCACAATATTTGACCTTCAATTGGTCTGAAAAAAATGATGCCTTAATGTAATTGTAAGCATCCCACCTATCTAGGCAAGGTAAATATCTATGCGGGATGAAGTTCAAACATAGCTGATTTGACTTGATGTATATATCCTTAGAGATTTGTGTGGTAGTTCGACCAAGAAACAAAGATTGATTTGGTGCAATGTAGGCATGCAAATCACAAAATATAGAACAAGTATCTGATTGTGCTTCATCACGTTCAAATACTACACCAAAAGAAAATCCCACCCACCAGTTGCTCCACCAGTGCGGAGGCAGATGTATTTCTAATGAAGACCCAATTCCTTGGTAGGTGAACCAGCAAGGAATTTCACTCCCAGTTAAAATGAATGACATGTGAGAAAAATTTGAATTAAAGAGCCCCTGGACCATAAGTATTAGTTATGATTTGTTAAATCCATTAAATATGGGATATAAAAACCAGAATAATAAAAGAATTCTTGGTGGATGCAAGTGTATGTACATGTATAGAGAGAGGGAGAGAGAGAGAAAGAGACCTGAGAGTTGTGCTTTACCAAGAAATGTAGGTAACTCGATAGCTTTTCATATTCCATATTGTCTTTGCTTTGAATCTCAATCAACTGTAAACTATTTATCATAGTTAATGATGAACATTTTGAAGTATGCATTTCAAATAGATTTGGAATATTTTCTTGTGTAGTCAAACAATCCATCTTTAGATATATAATACTTGACGAAAGATCTGGAAATGATTGAAGCCGCTTGCAATCAACAAAGCAAAGACTTTCAAATTTAATTTGTTTGCTAATGCTTGTAGGGAGCATAGTTTCCATGCAAGGACAACCCTCTAAATTTAAAAATTGAACACTTGATGGGAGATTTGGCAATGAGACTAGCCTCTTGCAATTAGCCAAGTGAAAAAATTCAAGTTTAGAAAGTTGGCTAATGCTATGAGGAATGCTTGAAAAATCATTCCCACTTAGAATTAGTTTTTGCAACGATGGGAAGCAGCTCATATCATTGGGAAGTGATCCTTCTATCAAATTGCAGTAACTCAAATCCAATAATCTCAAAGAGTATAAACCTGACAAATAAGGCAGCATTGTAGTCATCAAATTAGGATTCTTCCTCTGCAATACCTGTGAAGGGAGAAGACAATCCCAAGGTTTAGCCGAAAGCAGTTTTTTTTTAGCAATTCCATGTACGCCAAGCTTCTTCAAAAATGTCATATCACCCGAACTTTCTAGCAATTCCTCAAGTTTTGAGCAGCCACGCATATTAAAAAACTTGAGGTACTTCAAATCACATATGCTACTTGGAAGACTCTTAATGCTTTTGCAATTATTCAAATTCAACAAAACTAGCCTTTCCAAGACACCGATGGATTTGTGAACCTTAACTAGTCTTATGCAACCTTCAAGATTTAGCTCCTCAAGGTTTGGAACCTCATTGAAGTTCATCGTCTTTATTAAGTTAACAGAATAACTAAGATCAATCACCTTCAACATCTTTAAATGCTGTGAAGTCATAAATGAAGAAAATTAAAATGGATTTAAGCTTCTTTGCATCAACAATCTTAATTATGAGTTTAAAATAATAAAAAATGAAAGAGCAAATATACCTTTTCCCCTTTCCAAGGTTGCTTAACATAGCTACGACGCATATGAAGCTCAAAAATGTTAGCTGGTTGAAAACCATATGGAAGATATTTGAATGGATATCTATCCCAATCAAGATACCTTAACTCATTTGAAAGATACTCAAGGCCATCTAAAAAGTGTAAATTTTGGAGTTTGAGCAATCTTAACCTATTCATCTTGATGAATGTTTTAGCACTTAGCATTTGATCTTCTTGCTCATAACAATCTAAGACTATGGCTTCAACTTATTCTGTTCCCTAAACATTAAATAAAGTTGTAGTGAATACCGAGAAGAGAAATGTAGTACGAAATTTATAAAGATTGGGAAAAAAAACCATTGTGAAATGCAATAGATTATTCACCGTATTATTCAATAAGACGTGATAGACATCCTTAGAAAGCCACAATCTGCTACGTTTTCCTGGTTCTTCATAGCATGATTGTCGTATAATTTCTCGGCCCATTTCTTGAAGTAAGTCATGCATCCATACTCTACCATTTGAAATGTTTATGAGAGATTTATCAAGGAGAACTCTTATTCCAATATGGGGATAGAAACCAAAACTTTCTAGTACTCTGGTCACATAATCTTTATCATCACCTTTAAAAAAACAAGCAATATCTAGGAATATTTTCTTCTCTATTTCCTCTAGTCCATCAAAACTTATATGAAGTTTATCCAAAATATCTTTGTTGGGAATTTCTTTTAGCCTATCCAATGCACTTTTCCATTCATTTATAGATCTACCATACAAAAAGGAACCAAGAACATCAAGAGCTAAAGGAAGGCCATTAGCGTAATTCACAAATTGGTTGGATAGCTCCATATAATCATCTGTAGGATAATCATTTTTCAACGCTTTCCAACAAAACAATTGAAGCGCATCATCGTGTTTTAATCCCTGAACCTTGTATATTTTATCTACTCCATGGCATGTCAACAAATGTTCATCTCTGCTTTTTATGATCACTCTAGTTCCTCTGCCAAACCAATTGTGCACTCCAGCTAATGATTTTAATTGGTCCAATTGATTCACATCATCAAGAATGATAAGGCCCCGTATGTGACATAGCCTATTTCTAATCTCATGGGTTCCATTATGAACTTCCCAAACTTTTATGTTTCTTTCCATTAGGATCTCAGAGAGAAGTTGTTCTTGCAAAGGAATTAAACCATATTTTTGTTCAACTTCTCTAACATTTGCAAGAAAACAACTACCTTCAAATTGACAAGATAGCTTTGCAAATATAGCTCTAGCAATGGTTGTCTTATCGATGCCGCCCATCCCACAAATTCCTATGACGCGAACATTATCCAATTGCTCAATGCACAAGTATGAATTCATTTCCTCCAAACGTGAAATCAATCCAAAAAACTCTTGTGTGACAGTTGAGAATTTATAATTTGATTTTCTTAATATGCTTACCACTTCTTCAACAATTTCCTCTATAAGCTCGGACTCATCCCTGCAGGTAATGAATAGTGGTCTAATTCACATAAGGGCATAAAATACAAGACTTAATTTTTTTGTTTTTTCTCAAGATAGTTTGAAAGATTTCAGTGAGCTTTAAGTAGCAAGACCAAAGTAAGATTCAAATTTCATACAATTTACCAATGAGATTTGTCTTAGTAGTAATTTAGTCTTCTATAAGATTGAAAGGTGACAAGTTTGAACTCTAGTTGAAATCCAATTAACCAAAAAAAAAAAAAAAGTTCTTAGCACCTTCCCCCTCAAAATCTCCTAATATGAAAAGGATGAGTACCCTCTCAAGTTCTTCTTAGCTTAATAAATCATGTTAATTTTATCTAAATGGTTCTTTATAAATGGATGATTAAATCTTAATTTTAGAATACTTAATTAATTATAAAAATTCAAAATGATTCCATTTTAATTTTCACATAAAACCTAAATTCAATGAAGGATTTTCACCTTTGGCATAAAGGTTTGCACGTCTGAAAAATAAAGGTATATTGCATTAACATTTCCTACTAAATAAGAATTTTAGTATGAAATTTTTCAAGAAAAAGAGATGCCAAAAGAAAAATGCTTGCAATCTCCTTTTTTGATAAAAAAAAAAAAAAAAAAAGAAAAGACAGTAAAAATCTATCATCAAATTTTCTTTTTAATTGCTTCATGTCGCAATTGTCAACAAATTAGCCTTTGTTGAATGTGATTGTAAGTTTCTTCTTTTATTTTGTAATAAAAAAATGTAGAATATTTTTTTAGAATAAATGTAGGTGTAGAGAATTTGTCTCTCTTATTCTAAAATTGGGCATTAAATTTGTAAATTTTATCTAAACAAAAAGAATGTGGTTTTTTAATTTTTCTTTCATAAAAATATGTTGCCTAATTTTTACCATGCATATATTTAAAATCATCTATTATGTTTAAGAGAATACGAGAGAATCTCAATCCCAAAATTTAAAAATAAAATAAAAAAAAGGAGAAACTAGTTATCTATGATCATCTAGATATGGTCTTGTCGCATACATCTAAACCAATAGATGAAGAGAAATTTAATCTATATAACTTTTAAATCTATTTTTTATACCATTTTTTACTCTAAATATTATTGTCATTGAATTAATACACTGAGTATAGACAAAATTTACTCCTTATTGGTGTTGCATATGTTAAGAATCAATAATACCCATAATTGAAGATTTCAAAACAAAAATAATACCCATAAATGAAAAAAATTGAAAAAAAAAAAAGGTACTCAATTTTGGCTCTTGAACGACACAACATATTTACTTCTTCACCATTTAAACTCAAACATCATTTTAGATGTTTTAGAAAAGCAGTTTTGAAGTTCTCATTTAACTATTTTGAAACTTATATAATTATAACATGTAAAACTCATCTTAAAAATAAATTTTAATGGCCTCTAATCAATATTTTCAATGAAGTATTTACTTAATAACAGCTCACCATACAAACCCTAACCAATTAGATAAGACAACAATTTTCCCTCTACATATCATTGCAACTGATAAGGAATAAAAATAACATCTAAAAATATGAGGACACGTGTTGCTAAAGAAGGGTTAGTTATTCCATCTCAACATACTTTTTCTACATCATATATATTTTTTCTCTATACTAGCCTGCTGATATTAGGCATAAGAGGATCTCCAATGGATCAGCCTTGAGGAGCTATATATATATATACATATATGATCCCTAAAAATATGAGGGCACGTGTTGCTAAAGAAGAGTCAGATATTCTATCTCAACACACTTTCAATATATCATATATATTTTTTTTCTCTATACTAGCCTACTGATATTAGGCATAAGAGGATCTCCAATGGATTAGCCCTCAATATATATATATCATATTCCGGTTATATCTATCACTCATACCATGTACCCTCTATTAGAGAAAATAGGTAGGTTCTGCCTCAACAAAAACTAATCTGGAAAGAAAATAATGAAAACCAATTGAATTGAATATATTTGTAAATTAACCTGGCTATAATCAGTGAATCACCCATTCGAATCGTAACACAAGAGATAAAGCCTAATTTAAATGAAAATTGAAAAACAAAGATATTCTGACCTGTCTTTTGCGTCCCATCCAGAGAGATTGGCCACTTCTCTCAATGCAAGTCTCCAACGCTCAACCTTATCAATATTCTCCTTGAAAATCTCTTCATACTCTGCAAAAGCTTCTCCAAATATTCCTTCTTGACTTCGCACTTGGGATGGATTCACATCATAGAAAATCGGCACAACCCAAAGCCCACCAGCTTTGTGGGATTCAAAAATTTCTAATAGTTCATCCAAACACCAAGTAGAAGTTGCATAATTCTTTGAGAAAACGATGATTGAAATACTGGATTGTTGAATTGCTTTTGGCAGTTGATGAGAAATGGGCTTTCCTCTTTTGATTTGTTTATCATCCTTGAAAGTGATGGTTCCTTTTTGACACAACTGTTTATGAAGATGGCTGGTAAAATTATTACGGGTGTCTTTACCTCTGAAACTAAGAAAAACATCAAATTTCTTCTTCCATTGTTGAGAACAGTTAGAAGAAGAAGAAGAAGATAAAGGTAAAGTGTAACCAGAAGCCATTGAAAAATTTTAGTTTGTGTATAGTTTTCGATGAGATGGATTCCAAGAAAATTAGAAGAAACAATTATTATATATATTCTAAAACTTTCTTCAGAGGTGGATTAATTTTCTGTACCATTTTTTGCCTTATGAAATAATTTAAATATATGATCCGTCAGATCAGTTGACTAGCCTATTGATTGGTTCAGAAATTAGAAATCTTTTTTTCTTGCTGCTCTCCCTTCGAGCACTGCTAGACTTTGGTTCCCAGTCTTCCTAAAACTCTGAAATTGACTTCCCCTAATTATACTTCAACAACCATGTAAACATTGACTGGCATATAATATATAGTCAAGAGTGACTTTTTTTCACAGACTCAAGAGTCACTACCGAAGACTCAGAACATTAAAATGTTAAACGAAGTTGAAATTTGGAAGATAAAACCAATTAAGTCATCTAGTCAGTTTTTTAGTTTTTGTAGCTGAAACTGGTAATCAAAATCTACACCAAGTTTCAACTTTAGATGCAATCCCCATTCCCATTTCTTGCTCCTTAGCTTTCTCATGGCACCTGGTGGACTAAGTCCATCTAAGACCTTTTGACGAAATCCAGTGTCTCATGATCAAAATTGCGATGCCAGCAGATTAATGAGTAAAATTTGTCGAAGTTTCTTAATTCTCCATAGACTGTGCTCCCATTTAGAAACTCAAATTTTGCAAGAATTTAATTTCATTGAATTCTATTTTACCAATTCTCATCATATTTATAAAGGTATAACTAATAAAATTCAAATTATTTTGAGTTAAAAAATTAGTCATTTTGAAGAAACCAAATCATGCTAAAATTGGTGGATTTTATAAGAATTCAATTCATTTAACCAAAATGCTTGTTTGCCTGCTTTTGAAAAATCCATCCACTCTAATGAAAATAAAATTCAAAATGGGCTGCTGGTATTCTAAATTGAAAAAGAAACGTCTAGAATTGAATTCTAAAATTTCATAATTCTGTTCCATTGGTCCACCTGCAATCATGGTCTAGACAGATTTATATCCAACTCTTTCCCAAATGCTTAAGAACATTAATAATGGTTCCTCTCTTTGCCTGCAATCATGGTCTAGACAGATTTATATCCAATTCTTTTGAGAAAATTTTAGTCTACTCATCTAGGAAGAGAAGGGATTTCTCTTTCATATCTGGACAATTGCCCTCTTAAAGACCCTACTTGAAGCAGAGAAAAGGTTAGAAGTTTGGACTGAACTTTCGGGAAAATCTGTCTAGACTATGACTGCAAATAGCAATTAAAGAAAATGAATGTGACAAGTTACATGCACAAAAATACTAAAAAAAAGAGAAGGGGAATTGACATATTTGGTAATGAATCCATTCTTGTTTCCTCTTTAATTGATGGGATATATAAATTGATTAGATTACATTGTCTTCAAAGTAAACAAATCCATGCCATTGTCAGACCAAAATTGTGGGGTCAAAACCAAAACCCAAATAGCCAAAACTAACCAAAATTGTTGCCATACCATTCTCTCCTCCAATATAATAGTCTATGTCCCAATTCTGTTCTTAGTTAAGAATATCACACAGAAGATTGCCAAATTCATCATCATTCAAATTTTGCCAAGAATCATCAAAATTCATCTGATTAGGAATGAAGCAACTGTGAATCTCATGATCAGCCAATACTTGATAAAATCCAGTACGCAAGGCAGAGCAATTCACCATATCATTGACTTCTGAGCCTCCCAAAACTGCCCCACTTTCATAGCTCAACTCTGATACAGATGGTATTTGCTCTTGATTTGCTCTAAAACGCATATTATCATATTTCACAATTTCACAATTGCCAAATTCACCACCCTTTCTCTTGCCCTTCTTGACAGACCCATCTTGAGAAACAGAGCCATTTTTTCTCAAGCGGCAGAGCACTAATTCAGAGTTCAAATTAGGCAAACTATACTCGTGCAAAATCCAACGGCAATGGTGGCTTGACTTTCTATTTCTATAATTGAATCTTTTCTTGACTGCTTGTACCCAATACTTCTCTTTAAACCCACCATCACCATCAACTATCACTATAGCTTTAAACTCCTGCCCAGAATCCTCCCTATGCCAATTACCCTCACCACACCCAACGCTGCGATCAATTCTCGACGACCCATTATTGTTATTTTCTGTTTTTTTCTTTTTCTGCAAATTTTTCTTCTTCAGTTTAGTGAAGAAGTAGAGATCTTCGCTACCATATAACCCACTCCCGCCAAATCTCTCCCAAATTTCCCAAGGTTCTTCTTTTCCGTACAATTCACAGTCACTCACGATCATCTCCTCCAACGGCAACAGATTTCCGCTGAGTTTCTTGAAGAGATAGTGACCCACTAATTCCTCATCGGTCGGGTCGAATCTGTACCCAGGAGGCATTGCCGCCACGGGAGTTTCTGCAGCTGTGAATTGCTGCATTCTAGGGATTCTTGGATTTTTATCTCGCAATTCTTGAAATTTTCTCCGGTTTTCTCAGGAAAAAGCAGAGAGAGAAAACTAGTAGCTTGGGTATAAAGCAACAAAATAAGAGATCGAAATCTGGAAATAAATGCAAGTGATTGAGTGAGTGAGGGAATAAATAGGCGCGTCACAGCGGCAACTCTAGCACTCGACCAATATTACCGTTGCATAGATTCGCGCCATTTTAAAATCTCTTAGCTTTTTTCTTTTAATTAAATTTCTCTCTTTTATATATATATATATATATATTTGCCAAATTCTCTCTTACATACTAATTTCTAAAATTTTTATAAATTTATATTTTTGCATTAATAATTTTTTTTATTAATTTTTACTTCTTCGCTATTTACATTGGAAAAAAAAAAATTGTAGGCTATTTTTAGTTGCAAGTTGCATTTATTAGTTAGGCTTTTTTTTCTTCCTTAGTTAGGCTTTGTTTTTTTTGTAGTAAATATTTTCTCTATGTTTTTAATGTTTGAAAACTTCTGAAAAATTAGTCTATAGAAAAAAAAATTTTAATCAATAAAAGATTAATCATTTTCAAGGAAAATGACTTTTCCTTTCAAAAAAAAAAAAATAAATCATTATCTATCACTAATGAATATATATAAATGCAATATTAATTTATCAATCACTAATAGTCATTATTGATGATCACACGATCGCCACTGGCTATCGGTGACTGTCGTTGACTATCACCAGCTAAAGATTATTATTTTAACCTACACTGATGGATACCAGCCCATCAATCTAATCATAATGATATGGGACTAAGTATTAAACCCACCCTGTATACCATTTATATATTTTATATTATTATATATTATTTTTATACATATAAATATATTTTATACTTTATTATAAAATTGTAATTTTTATATAAATATAAATAATTTTTTTATTCTTGAAAAATAAGCAAATATCCATAACCCTACCTGATCCGATTTGACCCTAAATCCGCCCTATCCTGCACCCAATATAATATGGATAGGTTATGGATAATGTCAAAATTTACTTTGTACTTGATCCATGGCCATCTCTATCATTGGCCATTAGTGATCATCATAATTTATTATTTTTATATATTTTTTCTTATATTTATTGATAAAATTTAAAAATATATATATATTTTTTTTATAAATTTAAATAGGTTTATAATGTTATAAATTGAAACTTTTTATCTTTTTAAACTAATTGCTTTTAGTATACATATATAATTTTGTGTATTAGTCCTTCCTCACTTAATCATTGCCCCCCTTCCCCCCACCCTAATAGAACACTAAAATTAATGGGCCTGATATTTGTTTTTAATAATGGGCATTTGAGTAGCCCTAATCCAAGGCTTTTGAATATTAAGTTTATGCACATGTCTCTTTTATCATTTTTGTTTATACTTATTATTAAAAAAAAAAAAAAATTTAAGAGAAAACTTACAAAAGATAAAAAATTTCATTTTTGCTATCTCTTTCATAAAATTTCAAAAAATTCTCTCAACTTTCAAAAATACAATCTGGCAATCATCCTTGTCTTCATGTGCTACTTGAATTTACAGTCCGTTTAGTACATATGATTGCTTAACTAATATGTAATATTAGTAAATAACGCTATATTTAGTACATATGATTTAAATTGGGCATAATAATCCAAAAAACTTAATTAACTCATAGGATAAATATTATCTAATACATTAAAAAACCATCACCATCTTCACTTTTACAATAATCATCTCCACTTTTACACCTACTCCTTAGGTGGGCCCCAGTTACAACTCTTCCTCCAATTCACCATCTCCACAACTGGAAAAATAAAGAATGACATATTTCTTCCTTTTATCCAATTTTCCATCGCTTTGGCAACCTACAACAGTTTTGGTTTATTTTTACAAAACTGTAAAAATGAAATAAAGGAAAACAAGGATTATAAAAGGAACTTAAAAATGTATAAAAAAACACAATGAAAATGATATTTTAACAAAAAATACGATAGACAATTAAATTGACTTTAAAAAAATACCATGTTAGAGCATAATTAGAGTAGAACACACTAGCTAGTTAGCTGATGTGGCGTGCTATATCAGCTGAATTGACTAATTAAACTGACTGACACATCAGCTCCACATTATCACCACATCAATGAATTATTCCATTTCAGACGCTACATCATTAAGTATATTTACTGGATTGCGGGACTCATTAGTTTAGAGATTTAACTAAACAAGGAAAAGAAAAGAAAAGAAAAAGGTACATTGTACACTTAAAAAATGAACAAAAAAAAATCAAAAAAGAAATAGTTACATTCATAGGAATTGACTTTCATCTGCAAACACAAAGAACAATATCATAACAATAATCTTCATTCATCATAGTAACAAAAAAAAAATCAAAAACAATTAAGGATCTTTGCATATAGAGGGATTGCCTGTACATAATCTTTGTGCAAATAGCCAACCCCATTTGAAAACTCATCATTTCCAGCACTTCTCAAGCCCACGCGTCGCCGCTGCCCATTTTGAGCAGCCACCATTAGCTAATGCACGAACACTGGCTCTACCATTGGAATCGTTTCAATGGCATATGTAAATAGAAAAGAAGCCTATTAAAAAATGAGTGGCTTCCCTTTCAATGTGGTGATTCTACTATCATATTTTTGGTTGAGGCTTTTTGTTGAATAGTTGGTGTGCATATAGCACTACCACCAAAACCATGACATGAAACACCTTATTTCACTACTAATTAGGTACAGTTGCTTAGCCCTAACGTTAAAACAAGGGAGAGAGCCCTTCTACTCTATCAACAATAATACAATATAAATGTTTCTGAACCTTTCTACTTCTCATTAAACCATATTTTTCCCTCAAAAACAACCTCAACACATGACCAAAACATAGCTTTTGACCAATGGATCCATGTCCATTTGTTCGTTTAATCATCGAATCTCTTGCTCTTAAACTCCCTATAGTTACCAAACCAGCTAGTTCCGGCGTTCACCCTTTAACTACTCCATATTTTTGTAAATTATATATTAAAAAATTGCGTTCCCAAACTAAACTTCTTCCTTTTTGCTCCATTTCTAATGACTTTGCTTCCCTTGACACATCCACCTTTGGGCCTCCCAATCATACCTAAATCTAAGAGTCGATCTCGCATTGGTCTATTAGGATTGATTGCACGCAGCGTATTTTAACAAGGGAAGGATTTTCGGGAGAATTGGTGACAATAAGCCCTACGAATGTGTAACAATCAGGGGCCATGGGAAAGCAAATATAGCCAGCGCCATCTTGCTTGATTTGCAGAGATTTGCAGAGATTTACTACTCCAAACAAAGGTATAATCGAGTGGCCTATTTAAAGTTACTGCTTCTCCAACATCTTTGCCTATAAGAACCCACCTATAAAGCGACCTATTGTTTGGTTGGCTAGAGCAATCCCCCATGAAGAAATAATTGTGGGGTCTGTGAGGGATCAAAGAAGGAAGTATTGAGGTTATCTAGTCTACCTCCATGGGTGGCCCAAACTTTAATGAGAGATGTTTAATGCAGTCTTGGTAGATTGAGATAGTAAGGATCAAAGGCTTTAGTTGACCTTCCGTTACTTGATCTAAATCAGGTGAGATTATAGAAAGGAAGAGAGAACACGTGTTTGACTTGAAAAATGCAGATGGAGGAAGGCAAAAAGAGAGAGGGGCAGGGAAGACAATAAATCTTTTTAGTTTTCAATCTCCCGCTCCCATGTTGTGAGGTCTCACTCGAGTATTGGTCCGATCTACTAAAAGGACTTGAAATGCTCATTTAAAAAAAGAACTCACTGGAAAGCCTTTAGGCTTATTTTTAATTGATTAGAGTCATCACCTTAATTTATTTTTAATTGAAAAAAATAAGATAAAAACCCATTTGACTTTAATTATTTACCCAAAGGAAAAAAATCACTAGGCTCAAAATCACAGAGGATACAAGAACTAGGTTTTCGATTTATTTAAATAAAAAAAATTCATCATTAATATAAAAAAAACTTAAAATATATTTCATGAACAATTTAAGATGCATGAATAGTTTATAAGATGTATGATATTCAACTTATTATTTCGACAATAAAGTTTAAATGGAAAAAAAAGGAAATTAACACTACAATGAAAATTCAGACTTAGGGAATATCTCCTCTAATACTTATGAGTATTAGAGAAGTCACTTATTCTCCAAACTAATTCTAGCAAAATGAATAACAAAGTAAAAGAGACATGGACTAAAAAGCCATAAAGAAGGTGATGGGGGAGGAGGGAGTTTGTTATTTTTAATTGTAAGGGCGATACTGGATGGTAGCTTGGGGATGCATGGCCCCCAAGCTTCCCAAAATTATTTTTTTTTACCTATGTATTTTTAATATTTTTTAAAAATATATTGCATTAGCTCCCCCAAAATTTTAAAATACATACATTTGACCCCTTCAAAATTTTAATTTTTTTAAATATATACATTTAGCCCCTTTAAAATTTTGAAATTTTATCTATTGCATATATTTTTCACAATTTTTTCTTAATATATATATATATATATATATTGGCGTAAATTTTCTAAGATTTATTTATTATCAATGTATAGAAATAAATATTTTACAATATAATAATAGTACTAAGAATTTTAAAATTTTTTAACATTAACATTATAAACTTGAATTTTTTTATGTCCATAATTAATTTTAGCCCCTCCAAACTTTAAAGTCTAATTCTACCTTTGTTTAATTGGATTCGATAATTGAACCAAGTATACCTGTATATCCCTTTCAATGGGAATCAGAACATATGCAATTCTCCCTTATTGCCAAGGGATTTTTAGTTTAGTCTTTTATCATGTTTTGATTGATTGATTTAGATAGAGTTAGATTAATTAATTACCCTAATTGATTACTAAGTTGAATTAATTAACAACTTAGATGAACCAATTTAATTAGTTAATTAAAAAAAGGCAAGTTGTCTTAAGGAAAAATGAAAATCACAAGGAGGGAAAACTAAGACAAAAGAAAAAGAAGATGGAATAGAAGTTTACCTTGCGCTTTCATGGCTTGGGGACATAGGGCAGATGAAGAAAATGACTGGTTCATAATTCCATCTTCTCCATATGGCAAACTCGAGCCTTAGCAATAGACTTGCCTCGAATAGGTGGGTAGAAAGTGTTTGACTTGTTAGGTGGGAATATATATATATATATATATATATATATATATATATATATATATATATATATATATAAAGTGAAAAGAAAAGAAAAGAATCGTTAGAACTACAGTACTTTGCTTGATGCTAAAGCTTTCAAACTCTCGAAGTTGATGATCTGGAGTGCGGAGAGGCCCTCTCTATATAAAGGAAGGCTAGAGTCAGGAGTCCATTAATTTTGAATGTGGGTGTAAAACCTTGAATTTTCGAATTTATCATTTGAACTAAATTATTTAATTATTTACTTTATTTAATGAACTACTATTAATATTAATTATATTTTATTATTTTATGAAATATTTTCGTTGATTTTATCATATGATACAAATTGATTTATATAACGAATTATTAAAATGAATTTCTAAAATTTAATATATATAAATTTATGTTTTATGGGTATTCATCTAACTAATTAAACTAAATTAATTGTATAATTGAGGTGAATGAGGGTATCTCATGGAAGTACTTAAAACAAAAATTTTATTTGATTATAATTATTAATTTGGTTAAATCAATGAGTCAAATATTATTATTTTAAATTATTGTTGATGTTATGATTAATTTTAAAAGAAAATGATTATTTTATTAAACTGCTAAACTTAGGAAAAGATATTTTATTTATATTAATAACTAAGAATCAAATTATATATGAATTCATTATGGTTTGGAAAAATTTAGATTTTATATTATTATTATTTATATATATATATATGTGTATGTAGATATATATATATATATATATATATATATATATATATATATATATATATATATATATATATATATGTAGATCTATATGTATATATATATATAAATAGATCTATATGTATATATATATATATATATATATATATATATATATAACAAAAAAAGAGGGGAGGAGGATTGAAAATAGTAAAACGTAGAGAGAGAGAGAGAGAGAGAGAGAGAGAGAGAAAGACTGCGCTGCCCTCTGATCCGTTGCCGTCCGGCGAGCTCCCGTGGACACGCTAGGCACTAGCAGTAAGCCAAGCCGTCTGGAGCTCGTGGGCAGAGGTGCAAAGTGAATGGCTACTAGAGTGGCCCCCCATATATATATATATATATATATCCAAAAGGGAGGGGGAGGAGGATTGAAAACAGCAAAACATAGAGAGAGAGAGAGACCGCGCTGCCCTCTGATCTGCTGTCGTCCGGCGAGCTCCAGCGGACACGCTAGGCACTAGCTGGAAGCGAAGCTGTCTAGAGCTCGTGGGTCAAGGTGCAAAGTGAATGGCTACTAAAGTGGGCCCCACGTGCCATTGCCGTCCAAGGAGATTGCCGACGAGGAGATTTTTTCGACCAGTTTTTGATTTCGATTTCCGATGAAATTGTATATTTCGATTATACTCCTCGTGTACTTTAAAATGATATGCCGTTTGTTAATTTGGGGAAATGTTTTAGTTTTTAGTTGGAATCTGGTGACCGTCCGGTGACCAGAATTCCAGTAGGTTGAAATTTTTATTTTAGTTTTAGAAGCCATGATGAAAAATTATATATTAAATTGAAATAAGGAAAACATTAGTGAAAAACTATAAGATTGAAAAATTGTATAAAAACTCACGTTTTTAATGAATAATTAAATTATATCGATATAAATATGTAATAAAATTAAGTAATTTAATTAAACTAGAAATTTAAATTTCTGAGTTGAAGATGTAAATTTAGTATACAAATTAGATTGCAAATCTAATTAGCGTTTTCAATGTTAAAAAGACAAACCATAATTTGAATGAAATTTCACAAATAAATTTATAATTTAGCTAAGGAATTTATTATTGGAATTACTTGATAAATTTTATTACTATGGACCTAATCTTATGAAAATTATTTTATAAATCTAGATTATCAAACTATTTTATGGAACTATTTTTATTCAAATAATTACTTATTAAATTTGACACAAGTTTAAATAACATAGTAATGAGTGTATGTGTATAAGCAATGTTTATATATTGATTTTATCAATATTAATATTATTAATATTTCTATAAGCATAATTCTATAATATAGAGTATAATAAAATTTCCTAAGTCAAAAGAAATATAAAATAATTATATAATTTATTTAAATCAATAACCTTAAATATAATGATGACATTGTATTGATTGATGGAGGATGGGATAAATTATAGTGTTGGAGGTTCGGGTTGGACTATGGAGTTGAGGTTGAATGATGTGTATTGTGACTATTATTTGAAGTGTTTATCCTTTTAATTTAGTGGATAATGTTTAGTTTTTAGAGGAGACTCTACCGAGTTTTCGGCAAGATTCTTAAACTCTAGGAATGGTTTAGTTAAGGCTTTCTCGATTAGAGTTTGATTATTGTCTATTTTATTTTCTAAATACTATAGGTGCTTTGATGTCGAGTTCCTTAGATAGCGAGGATTAAGCTTCCTCTCCTTTTGTCCAGTCTGTGAGTTGATATATTTTAATTTAGCTTGTATTGATGCATATACATTCACGCATGACAAAATGTGTGTGTGTGTGTGTGTATATATATATATATATACACCCACACATATACACATGTGTGTGTGTGTGTGTGATATTTTTTATCATTATATGCATTAGATATAGAAGTATGATACGTGTTTATGCCAAATGAAATGCTTGATGATATGAATGGTGTGCGTTTGTGTTGTGATGGAAATGGAATGATGTGGATCCGATTCATACTAATTTGTGGATATGATCATGATATGATGATGGAATACGATAATGATATGATATGATTATGATAAAGCTTATGAAGTCAGCCTGGTTTGAATTGGTCTCATTGTAGTTGCATATGTTATGGATAAGAAAAAAATCAGCTTGGTTCTAGCTGGTCTCACTTTGGTCGTGCATTTGGAATTAAGAGAGCCAAGGGAGAGGGTTGGCTCTCTATTTATGATGGTTCAGATGAGGATCAGATCGCTGACTATTTTCATCATACTGTTTCCATCATGTATGATTTGATATATAATATTTATGATGTGTGATATGATGTGACATATAGACTGTCAGGCTCATGGCAGGCTATATTAATATATATCATCTCATGGAGTAAAACAGTCACTTCTGTTCAACATTATTTTTCTAAGCTTAGTTAGCAGTGGACTCAGATGAAGGTGCATTTCTTTTTGAAAGTTTGCACTGCATTTTCTTCCTATGCAGTTGCTCTATGTTTATTATATATTGTGAATTTAATTTTCCACTTTAAAACTCCGTATTGTCATTCGGTTAAATAAATTTTGAATAAAATTGATTAATGGAAAAATAGTCAAGTCTTGAATTGTAAAATGATATAATTAATTTATGTCTAATGTTTAATTAGGCTTATTATGGATTCCAGAAGCTTTATTCTTTCCCGTTTCCTAGTGCCTATTACGTGCCCTTAAGTTTGGATCGTGATAGTGGGATTGCACAAAAATATAGAAAATCATAGGAGCTGCTGTATAAGACCCTATAGAACTGTATAGAGTCTTACAGTAGCCATATTCAATTCTACTTGCTTGGCCCATTTTCATCTGTCCCTCGTCCGTTTTCAGTTATTCCACTTGCATTGACCTTCGTACTGAGTCTCGGATAATTCGAAAATGCTTTAGGAGTCCTGAATGATTGGTCTCGGCCTCCGAAATTTTCAAGTTTGGGGAAGTATAGAGTTAAGAGTTCACATATGTTAGTCATTCATTGGGCAATGGGAGGTATTTTTGACCTAGTGGGCCTATATTTTTTCAAATTTACTTGAGTGACATGACAACTTATGTTAAAAAATTAGTAATGTGGCAATGATATGATGCCATTGTGTCAATTTGATCCGATGCTAATGTGGCACCGGAATTTTAATTTGATTGTTGTAATTAAGTGACTGTATATCGATATATTTTTTAAAGTTTGGTGACAAATTTAAAAGAAATTTTTAGTTAATGAGCAATTTGAAATAATGTTTATAATTTAGTAATCCCTGTGGCAATTTATGAATTGCTCACTTGGTATTGTTTTTCCTTAAAAAAAAAAAAAAAAAAAAAAATCCTCATATGATTCACATATATAAACATCAATTTATAAAATAATGAACATACAAATAAAACGCTTAATATTTTATCAAGGTTTTTTTTTAAATAATACTTTATTAAGGCTTAATTACTCACAAAATTTTTTTTTTTTTTCTTACACTTCTATTATTATTTTTTTTTAACATAAACTCTTAAAAATATATCAAATACAGCTTCAATTAAAATTAGTGATTAAATGGGTTGGCCTTGATACCATCTGATAACAATAATCAGGTTAAATAGTCTGTTTTTTTTTCCTGACAACTAGCTAGTCGTTGAGTCTATGGTTGCTGTTTATGGTTTTATAAATATATTTGGAACTAAAAAGGGGAGAAATTAGGCAGGACAAAAGTATTTAAAAACTCAGAGAACTGTGTAACAAGGTGACGTTACATTACTGTAATTGGATCATTTTTTTCGATTAAAATCATATGAATTGCATAGGAATCACATGTAATCATTTCCTCAGCAAAGCACAACAACGTCGGAATTGTTTAGTCAACAACTAATACAAGATTATCTAGCATTACCATTTGCAGGCAACTTTCACAGTCACAAGAACCTTCCCACTGTATTCACTCAGATTCTTATCATTTCAATGCAATTAGAGACTCTGTCTGCACAAACAAATCTTTTACTTTGAAGAAGAAGCTCAAGTAAACACATTAACAAACTCTTCAAATTACAAATCCACGTGATTAGCATTAGACAATATTTTCTTTTCCAACAGTTGATTAGCAGCAAAGCGCCAATTCAGAGTTCAAATTAGGCAAACTATACTCGTGTAAAATCCAACGACAATGGTGGCTTGACTTTCTATTCCTATAATTGAACCTTTTCTTGAGTGGTTGTACCCAATACTTCTCTTTAAACCCACCATCACCATCAACCGTCACTATAGCTTTAAACTCTTGCCCAGAATCCTCCCTATGCCAATTACCCTCACCAAACCCAACGCTGCGATCAATTCTCGATGACCCACTATTATTACTTTCTGTTTTTTTCGTTTTCTGCAAATTTTTCTTCTTTAATTTAGTGAAGAAGTAAAGATCTTCACTACCATATAACCCATTCCCGCCAAATCTCTCCCAAATTTCCAATGGCTCTTCTTTCCCGTACAATTCACAGTCACTCTCGATCATCTCCTCCCACGGCAACAGATTTCCGCTGAGTTTCTTGTAGGGATAGCGACCCACTAATTCCTCATCGGTCGGGTCGAATCTGTACCTAGGTGGCATTCCCATGACAGTTTTTATGGTTTCGAACTGGTACATTCTGGGATTTTCTCTCTAGCAAATTCTTGAAATTTTCTCGGAAAAAAAGCAGAGAGAGAAAATTAGTAGCTTAAGTATAAAGCAAGAAACCAGAGAACGAACATATGAAAATAAATGCGCGGGAAGCACATATATACTGGGCTGCTGAAGGCGGCTATCCTCCCAATATTACCGGATGGATGCCCGCCCTATTTTAAATTTTAGTTTCTTTTTTCTTTTTTGCATTTTTATATATATATTTTTAATTTAATTATTGTGTTTTAAATTTGTTAGCTTTAACGTATTCAAGTTTCAGGTCTATGTGCAAATTGGTGTCATTGCTTGCTATTGATGATGATTTTATTATTTATTGTCTTGTTACTCTTTAACAATATTATTCTACTAGTAACTCAATGATAGAGTATCACTTGCTAGCAGCTTAATGAAGTACATGTCGAAACCTTAAAGAGACCAATATCCGGATATAAACTTTGACAGATGCTCTCCCCTTAAAATTTTCCGATGTGCCAAGACAAAAAACAAATTTGCCTACATACTATTCCATATGTCTCAGCATGGAGGCGTTCACATTGGAATGGCAAATTGGCAACTAACACTGGCGTGGCAAATATTGTAACAACTCACACTCACCCTAAAAATTTTCGTGATAAATTGCTTAAATTAGAATTTATAAGATTAAGTGTGTGCTTGTATGAATATTTGTGATCTAAGTGATTGATGAATATATGACATATTAAATTAATTTTAATATGCATAATATGTGTTGCTATTGTGAAATAAATAATTTACATGAAGTGCATTTGCATAAAAGAATTCATTTTAAATAAAATGAATTTTCATGCATAAAACAATTTTTAGCATAAAATAATTTTATAGGTATTTTTAAAATATTTTTAAATAAATATTTTGAGGGAAATATCCTAGAAATAAAAAGAAAAATATTATTTTTATTTCTAAACACTTCAGCCAAATTTTTTAAAGAAAAATGCCCAATACCCAAAAGCCCACTACACAAAAATGCTCCTAACTTATTTCATTAAGGGTAATAGAGGAAATTCCACTCCAACCCTAATATATATTCAAATTTTCGGCCAGCAAGGGTTTTCCAGCAGCCACTCCCTCATTCTTTCTGTATTCTGGCATTCTAAATTGATTTTTGATTTGTTTTGATGAAAAATATTGCATGAAATAATATTTCTGTGATGACCGAAAAGTTTCGAAAAACAAAGGAATTCAAGATTTTCGTATTAGGATTTGGAAATTTGAAAATTCTATTCTTTCATGAATACATGGCTGCCGATTTGTGTGAATTGATGTTCTAATGTGATATTTGTTTTGTTTAGATGAAAAATAATGACTTGAATCATGTGTCTGTTTATCGCTAAAATAAACAAAATGCGCGGAAAGCGCGGAAACTCATGATTTTTCTCCTAAGCCTTTGAACTTGGAATTTTTTTGTATAAGCCTTACCTATGGCTGCCGATTTGTGAGATAATGTGTTCTAAACTAATATTTTCAATGATTGAATGAAAATAATGGTTTAAATAACCTGTTTGCATATTTCTGAAATGACCGAAAAATACCGAAAACAAGAAAACTCATGCTTTGTGCACTATAATGCAAAAGATTGAATTTTTATATATCAATGGCACCAATAGTGGCCGATTCTTATGGATTTGAGTTCTAAAATGATTTTTGTTATGTTTACATGAAAAATCTTGGCTTAAACCATGTTTTTGCATATTTCTGAAATAGACGGAAAACACGAAAAGAAGAAGAATTTGGTTTTCACTTTAAAGATGCGTTCGGCCTACATGGACCATTGTGTCCAAGTGTCTATAAATTTAATGTGATGTGTCTTGATGATTGTTGACATGTATGTATGTATAGTAGATGATGAAAATTGCATGTTAATTGAAGGTATGATCCTAGATAAGCTTAAATGTGTTTTGGTATACTTAAGGTATACTTAAGGTATCTTGATATCATATTGTGGTTAGAATGCAAATGTTATTGAGGAATTTGGAACTAGATGTAATGATGACTTGATGATGAATATATGGTTATGAGTTAAAGAAGTGAAAGAGATCATAAGAGTTAAGCATGATGTTTAAAGGATTAATTGTCAAGTTGACATGTATGGAAGTGTAAAGTGAACTAAGATAATTGATAAGTGAATTGATATTGAGGTAATGATAATGTGATGACCTTAAAAAGATATTGATATGATTGCAATGTGTTTTCATGTAAGCCTATAAGGCCTAAGTATGCAAGACTTTTAAGTCAACGTGGTATGTGCAAGTGATGAGTACACCTATAAGTGAACTCTAATGAGTATGCTATATGTGTATGGGTAGTTGTGGGATAGGAACATCATGAGTAAATAAATACTAAGTATTAAATCAAATATTATGTTAGAGTTTGAGGAGCCTTAGAAGTGCAAAGAGGACTACGAGTACTAGGAGCAAAGGAACCCCAAGGTGAGTAAACCCAATGCTTTTGATACAAGTGTGAATAAACGCAATGTTCTTGTTACAAATGTGAACAACATCATGTTGTGCTTTAAGAATGTGATATACTGATATGTGAACCTTTGTGAGCTTTGAAACCCAAGTTCTTTCCATTTTCATTTTATAACATGATTTCTTTATTAAGCTTGGGTTGCCAAAGGACATTTGGTCCAAAACTATTTTGCTTATCCGATGAGAACATTTTTTTTTTTGTGATAAACACCCTAACTTGTGTTCTTTCTAGAACTACACTTTCATTATGTTATTGTTGAAAGCCAAACTACTATTGTTATTGAAATACATGTTATTGTTGCCATATGAGATATTGTTAATTGTGTTTACCAATAGCTCTAACTATGGTACCTTTATCCTTTATGCAGAATCCTTGTGCCGATGCGGGTAATCATCGGAACCTGTGCACATGGTTTTAACCCGATGGATAGGGGTAGTGTATCCACCTTAGCTAGAAGGGGCGGTTCTAGCCGTGGAGCCTGATCAGCTTCACGCTTTATAAGTGATGGGAGTTGAAATTTGGCAAAGGCCACCTCTCCTCGATGTGTTTAGAGTGGATTGAGTAGTGTCTCCATTCTATAAGTGTTATAAGTGTGATTTCTGCAAACTTGCTAAATTGAACCTTGCTAAATTGCAACCTGATTCATGAGTTATAAACCATGAACTATGTGTATAAGCTATATGTTTCCTTTCAAAGGAATATGTGATAATGTATGAGCCCTTTTTGTTCACTCATTGAGATCATCTATCTCACCCCTTTTCCTTGTGTGGTTCTAGGTGAGCAAATGTGAGGAGGTAAGGTGATGGCTCAAGCATCCTACTTCGCTTGGGGAATTCCTTGTCCGAGTTATCAATAATACTATGTTTTATGAAGTCTTGTCTTTAGATGCTCCGGGAATGTTAATTGATACTTATAGAGATTTATATTATTTTTCCTTATGGATTTTATATGTAACGATTTACTTTAAGTCTTCCGCAAATTATGGTATTTATCTAAATGTTTTAAATGAGTTAATGAAAGAGATTCTGTAAGATCCTAGGCATGATTGTTATATGTTAATGGGTTCTACGGGCGTGGGTGACCTTATGTCTCCCCATGTTCTAGGACTGTCGTATCTCATAAGGTTGGGATGTGACAAAGGTGGTATCAGAGCCGTAGTTTTTAAAAGTCTAGTTTAGGCTTGTTTATGTGAGTTGCTTAAGTAAAATCCTGGAGCATAGAAATTTTTCTGTCATGTCACTTGCAATCTATCGCTAGCATAGTTCCGCGAAATCTTAGTAGACTAGTAATCCTTGTTATTGTTTGCTTGCCTTACGATTCTTCTGACCGATGACCAAGAAGATTACGCTTGCTCGAGGACTGCGACCTAGAGCACCCCGTGTGACTTGCAAGAGGACTTGGCCAGAGATGCTCGAGAAAGTTGTAACTGTGATTCGCCCCACGAGAGAGAAGACCCCTGATGAAGAAGAGGACCCCGAGGAGCGCTTAGATCCTAATTGGGTATATAGTAAGGTTCAAAAATTAGAGGATAACTGTTCGTACTTGAAAGAGGAAAACCGACGTCTTAAGGTAATGATTCAAGCACTAAGAGAGGATATGGAGCAGCTCAGGTCAGGGATTGTTGAGCATAGAGGAGACTACTCACCGGTGAGGTCTGCATCTTCAGCTAATCACCGTCAAGATAGAGATCTCCTTTGCTATCGACGTGGCAGTAGTGGTCACGTCACTCTTGATTGCTCGGGAGATGGACACAATAATTAGGTTGAGTAGATATGATGATCGACGTAACGGCTTAGCACTTTATATGATATGAATGATTTTTCTTTGATTGCCTAGTTACCTAGGATGAGATGATTTCCTTCATTATCATGCTATAGTGTGATATTATGAGGTAAATGTTATATGATTATGATATGTGATATGTGATTTGTATGTGACATGTGCTTAGTGATGTGACATGATAAATGCATGATAATGTGTGCTAGGATAAAGGGGAGGTTAAATGGGTTAGGATAGGGGATTAGTACTAAATTCCCTTATTATAATAGACATAATGCCTCATAAGAAGAAGGTTCATACAGTCGCCCAATCCGTTAGGGCTAACGATGATGTTATATCGGACACCGCATCGAATGCTGCCTCTGTACCGATACAGTTAAGAGAAAGATCCAACTCGAGGGCACCGACCATGGGCTCTAGTGAGCAAGTGACTTCGCAAGAAGTGCACGCCATGCGCGAAGCAATGAGAGATTTGTGCAAAGAACTGGACGAGCTACGAGCTCAAAGGGGGGAGCGCCGCCGACTCAAGAAAGGAATGGAGTTGCACCACCTGCGGTGGTGACACTTGCTCGGAGAGAGAGGAAGCGACTACCTGATGAGGGAATGACTGTGGCAGAATTTAAGAAGCTACAACCGCCTACTTTTTATGGTGAGGAAGGAGATGACCCTCACGAATTCTTGGATGAGAGGGATAAGCTAGACCGTCGTTTATCTTGCTCAGATGCCCGAGTCATTAAGTTGGTAGGACTCCAACTCAAGAAAGAAGCTTGGTATTGGTATGAGAGGAATATCGAGGAATGACTTTATGGCGCTGACCCACCTACGTGGGCAGAATTTAAGTAAGAAGTAATGGACCAGTTCTTGCCAGAAGGAGAAAGGCAAGATAGGGCATTGCAGTTCGAACAACTGAAGCAAAGACCAGGGATGTCTGCGTCAGATTATGCTAAGGAGTTTAACCGACTTAGTTGTTTCGCTATTAACATCGTCCCTATTGAAGCAAGTTGCGTCAATCATTTCCTTAGAGGATTGATTATGCCTCTATTTAACTCATTGGCAGCAACCGAGTTTTCAACTTTAGCCAAGCTCATAGACAAGGCCAAGGTCATGGAAAAGAGATATAAGGTGGAGAGAGCCGAACGAGACCAAAAGGGAAGGCATAAGAACAAAGGTCATAAAGGACAACATGGAAATGGAGGGGAGCAAAGGAAGGAGTTTCCATCATTTGGACCACGAAATGGTCAAACTAGGCAAGAGATCCCCACATATGGCAAATGTGGAAGGAAACATCCTGGAGTCTGCCGAAGAGATACTGGCGCTTGCCTTAAGTGTGGGCAAATGGGACACTTCATAAAGGACTGCCCTCAGATGAGGAGCCAAGGGAATGGGACCACGGTACGACCACAACCTAAGTCGTTCCAAACGCAAAGACAAGGAGTCAAGGACAAAGGACCAACGGTTGGGAATGCACCAACGACAGAGAATAAGGGCAAGGGTCGAGTATTCGCATTAAATCCACAAGAGGCTCGCGATTCGCACACCGCCATCACAGGTATCATCCCCATCCAAAGTTCTAGCGCAAAATGTTTAATTGATTATGGTGTTACCCATTCATTCATGTCGCCTTGTTTTGCTAAGTATCTAGGTATAGATAAGGAATTGATGAGTGAACTGTTAGTAATAACAACTCCTTTAGGGGAAGTGATGGAAGTGAAGTATGAGTATAAGGGATGTGATGTAGACATTAATAGACAAACACTTTCGATAGTTTTGCTAGAATTGGACGTACTAGAATTCGATGCGATATTAGGGTTGGATTGGTTGTATGAGTATGGAGCTCGTATCGACTGTAGGAAGAAACTTGTCGAGTTTTGAACTAGAGATGGGAAGGAGTTTGTGTACCAAGGAGATAGGAATGAGAATCCTTTGAACTTGATATCGGCCTTAGGAGCGAGGCGGATGTTAAGGAAAGGATGTCAAGTGTATTTAGCCCACGTAGTCGACATCGACAAAGAAATTGCCGTTCGAGACAAGAGCATTCCAGTAGTGGATGAGTTCATGGATGTCTTTCCAGAAGATTTACCCAGATTACCCCCTGATCGCGAGATCAAGTTCAACATCGAATTGCTACCCGGTACATAACCAATATCGATACCGCCATATCGTATGGCACCAATGGAGCTGAAGGAGTTAAAGATGCAATTACATGAATTGCCCGATAAAGGCTTCATTCGACCAAGTAGTTCCCCATGGGGTGCTCCAGTATCGTTCGTGAAAAAGAAAGATGGATCATTTCGAATGTGCATCGACTATCGTCAACTTAACAAAGTCACTGTGAAGAATAGATACTCGTTGCCGAGGATTGATGATCTTTTTGATCAACTGCAAGGAGCTGGTCACTTCTCCAAGATTGACTTAAGGTCTGGCTATCATCAACTAAAGATTCGAGGAGAAGATATCTATAAGACCGCTTTTCGTACTAGATATGGACACTATGAGTTCACGGTTTTGCCATTCAGTTTGACGAATGCTCCTGCTGCTTTCATGGACTTAATGAATCGAGTTTTCAAGCCATTCCTTAACAAGTTTGTGATCGTGTTCATCGATGACATCCTGATCTATTTGAAGACTAAAGAGGAACATGAAGAACATTTGAGGATCGTACTATAAATGTTACGTGATCACCAACTCTACGCTAAGTTATCTAAGTGCGAGTTTTGGATGGAGTCAGTTAACTTTCTTGGACATGTAGTAAGTAAGGAAGGAATTCAAGTTGATCCTAAGAAAGTTGAAGTAGTAGCGAATTGGCCAAGGCCCACAACAGTTTCTGAAGTACGAAGTTTCTTGGGCATGGCGGGATATTATCGTAGATTCGTGCAGGACTTTTCTAAGATAGCAGCCCCATTGACCAAGTTGACAAGAAAACAAGTTAAGTTCAATTGGGAAGAGTCCTGTGAGAAGAGTTTTCAGAAACTCAAAGAGTGTTTGGTATCGACACCAGTTTTGACATTACCTGAAGGAGAAGAAGGATTCACGGTATATTGTGATGCTTCGAGAGTAGGTCTTGGGTGTATTCTAATGCAAAGAGGAAAAGTCATCGCCTATGCATCACGACAACTAAAGAGACATGAAGTGAATTACCCTACTCACGATCTAGAATTAGCTGCGGTAGTGTTCGCTCTAAAGATCTAAAGACATTACATGTATGGGACAAAGTGTGAGATTTACACAGATCATAAGAGTCTTCAATATATCATGAGCTAAAGAGACCTCAATCTAAGACAAAGGAGATGGATCGAACTATTGAAGGATTATGACTGTCAGATTCTCTATCATCCTGGGAAGGCAAATGTAGTGGCAGATGCTTTAAGTTGAAAGTCGATGGGAAGCCTAGCCCATGTAGATGTGAGAAAAAGGCCGATTGTGAAGGAACTAAAGGAAATGTTTAATCAAGGATTGAGACTGGAGATTGGAGGATCAAGTTCTATTGGCTCATTTCCAAGTGAGATCTAAGTTAATGGAAGAAATAAGGAATGCACAAGATAGAGACCCATACTTGATGAAGTTGAAGGATGAGATGAGAGGAGGAAAGAACCCTGAATTTGAGATAGTCAATGGAGTTTTAAAGTGTAAGAATAGAGTATGCGTGCTTAATGTGGATGGACTAAAGGAAAGGATATTAAAGGAAGCACATCAGACACCTTACTGAGCTCATCCTGGAACTACCAAGATGTACCACGACGTGAAAGCTAATTATTGGTGGCCTGGATTGAAGAAAGATGTAGCTAAGTTTGTAGCATCCTGCCTGACTTGCCAACAAGTTAAGTATGAACACCAACGACCCTCAGGATTGCTACAAGAAATTTGACTACTCGAATGGAAGTGGGAGCACATCACTATGGATTTCGTTGTTGGTTTACCTATGACCTCCAAAGGATATGACTCTATATGGGTCATAGTAGATAGATTGACTAAGTCTGCCCATTTCCTAGGAGTTAAGACCACTTATTCTGCCGCTCAATATGCGCAGTTATATATAGATGAGATCGTGAAACTACACGAAGTGCCAATTTCTATCATCTACGATCGAGGAACGTAATTCACCTCAAGGTTCTGGCAAAAGTTGCAAGAAGCATTAGGAACACAATTAGATTTTAGTACGGCGTTTCATCCTCAAACGGACGACTAGTCCGAAAGAACGATTCAGATACTCGAGGACATGCTAAGGATGTGTGTTTTAGATTTTGGTGGTAACTGAGATAAGCATTTACCCTTGATGGAATTCGCCTGCAACACAGCTATCATTTGTCCATTGGCATGGCGCCATACGAAGCGTTGTATGGAAGAAAGAGTCGTTCTCCAATTTGTTGGATTGAACCTGGAGACAAGTATATAGAAATGCCCGAATTGCTTAAGGACACCACAGAAAAAGTACCAATAATTCAAGATAGACTGAAGACGGCATTTAGTCGACAAAAGAGTTACGCGGACCCTAAACGAAAGGAAGTCCAATTCACCGTGGGAGATCACGTATTCTTAAAGGTTTCGCCAATGAAAGGAGTTATGAGATTTGGCAAGAAAGGAAAGTTATCACCTTGTTTCATAGGTCCTTTCAAAATCTTAGATAAGGTTGGAGAAGTGTCTTATAGACTTGCCCTGCTTCCAACTTTGGCGCATGTACACCCAGTGTTCCACATTTCCATGTTAAGGAAATATGTGTCAGATCCATCGCACGTTCTTTTACCCCCAGACATTTCGTTAGATGAACAACTATCTTACGAGGAGTCACCAATAGCTATAGTGGATCGACAAGTAAAGAAGTTAAGAAATAAGGAGATACCCATGATTAAGGTTCAATGGCGAAATCATGGGATAGATGAGTACACTTGGGAAGCGGAGGAGGAAATGCTACAGAAGCATCCTCAGCTTTTCAGGAGTAACTAGGTAAGGGTTTAAATTCGAGGATGAATTTCTTTAAGGGGGGAGAATGTAACAACCCACACCCACCCTAGGAATCTTTGTGATAAATTGCTTGAATTATAATCTATAAGGTTAAGTGTGTGCTTGTGTGAATGTTTGTGATCTAAGTGATTGATGAGTATGTGGCATATTAAATTGATTTTAATATGCATAATATATGTTGCTATTGTGAAATAAATGATTTACATGAAGTGCATTTGCATAAAAGAATTCATTTTAAATAAAATGAATTTTCATGCATAAAACAATTTTTAGCATAAAATAATTTTATGGGTATTTTTAAAATATTTTTAAATAAATATTTTGAGGGAAATATCCCAGAAATAAAAGGAAAAATATTATTTTTATTTCTAAACACTTCAGCCAAAATTTTTAAAGAAAAAGGCCCAATACCCAAAAGCCCACTACACAAAAATGCTCTTAACTTATTTCATTAAGGGTAATAGTAGAAATTCTACTCCAACCCTAATATATATTCAAATTTTTGGCCAGCAAGGGTTTTCCAGCAGCCACTCCCTCATTCTTTCTGTATTCTGGCAGAAAAACCTCTCAAAATAATTCTCTCTACCGAAATATCGAAAACACCTTACCGTTTCGCGATTTCGTGACCGTAATCGTAAGTTTTTAATCTCTTTTGATTTCTAAACTATTTTCTATGAAATAAATTATGGGAAAATTATTTTGAATTGATTGATTACTGATTTCTATAGATTCAATTCTGTTTGAGTGAATTTTTGGGAGAGAAAATTTATTTTCCACCGAAAACATGATTTTTTCCGCAAGATTTCTCCAAAAGTGAATTATATAACTTAAAATCACAATTTTATTGCATAGACTGGGGGGGGGAGGGGAAGGGGGAAGAGGGAGGAGGGGCAATTTGTGTTTATTTGCATTCTAAACTGATTTTTGATTTGTTTTGATGAAAAATATTGCATGAAATAATATTTCTGTATATTTCTGTGATGACCGAAAAGTTTGGAAAAACAAAGGAATTCAAGATTTTCGTGTTAGGATTTGGAAATTTGGAAATTCTATTCTTTCATGAATACTTGGCTGCCAATTTGTGTGAATTGATGTTCTAATGTGATATTTGTTTTGTTTAGATGAAAAATAATGACTTGAATCATGTGTCTGTTTATCGCTAAAATAAACGAAATGCGCGGAAAGCGCGGAAACTCATGATTTTTCACCTAAGCCTTTGAACTTGGAATTTTTTTGTATAAGCCTTACCTATGGCTGCCGATTTGTGAGATAATGTGTTCTAAACTAATATTTTCAATGATTGAATAAAAAATAATGGTTTAAACAACCTGTTTGCATATTTCTAAAATGACCAGAAAATACAGAAAACAAGAAAACTCATGTTTTGTGCACTATAATGCAAAAGATTGAATTTTTATATATCAATGGCACCAATAGTGGCCGATTCTTATGGATTTGAGTTCTAAAATGATTTTTGTTATGTTTACATGAAAAATCTTGGTTTAAACCATGTTTTTGCATATTTCTGAAATAGACGGAAAACACTAAAAGAAGAAGAATTTGGTTTTCACCTTAAAGATGCATTCGGCCTACATGGACCATTGTGTCCAAGTGTTTATAAATTTAATGTGATGTGTCTTGATGATTGTTGACATGTATGTATGTATAGTAGATAATGAAAATTGCATGTTAATTGAAGGTATGATCCTAGATAAGCTTAAATGTGTTTTTGTATACTTAAGGTATACTTAAGGTATCTTGATATCATATTGTGGTTAGAATGCAAATGTGATTGAGGAATTTGGAACTAGATGTCATGATGACTTGATGATGAATATATGGTTATGAGTTAATGAAGTGAAAGAGATCATAAGAGTTAAGCATGATGTTTGAAGGATTAATTGTCAAGTTGACATGTATGGAAGTGTAAAGTGAACTAAGATAATTGATAAGTGAATTGATATTGAGGTAATGATAATGTGATGATCTTAAAAAGATATTAATATGATTGCAATGTGTTTTCATGTGAGCCTATAAGGCCTAAGTATGCAAGACTTTTAAGTCAACATGGTATGTGCAAGTGATGAGTACACCTATAAGTGAACTCTAATGAGTATGCTATATGTGTATGGGTAGTTATGGGATAGGAACATCATGAGTAAATAAATACTAAGTATTAAATCAAATATTATGTTAGAGTTTGAGGAGCCTTAGAAGTGCAAAGAGGACTACGAGTACTAGGAGCAAAGGAACCCCAAGGTGAGTAAACCCAATGCTTTTGATACAAGTGTGAATAAACGCAATGTTCTTGTTACAAATGTGAACAACATCATGTTGTGCTTTAAGAATGTGATATATTGTTATGTGAACCTTTGTGAGCTTTGAAACCCAAGTTCTTTCCATTTTCATTTTATAACATGATTTCTTTGTTAAGTTTGGGTTGCCAAAGGACATTTGGTCCAAAACTATTTTGCTTATCCGATGAGAACATTTTTTTTGTGATAAACACCCTAACTTGTGTTCTTTCTGGAACTACACTTTCATTGTGTTATTGTTGAAAGCCAAACTAGTATTGTTATTGAAATACATGTTATTGTTGCCATATGAGATATTGTTAATTCTATTTACCAATAGCTCTAGTTATGGTACCTTTACCCTTTATGCAGAATCCTCGTGCCGATGCGGGTAATCATCATAACCTGTGCACATGGTCTTAACCCGATAGATAGAGGTAATGTATTCACCTCAGCTAGAAGGGGCGGTTCTAGCCGTGAAGCCTGATCAGCTTCACGCTTTATAAGTGATGGGAGTTGGAATTTGGCAAATGCCACCTCTCCTCGTTGTGTTTAGAGTGGATTGAGTAGTGTCTCTACTCTATAAGTGTTATAAGTGTGATTTCTGCAAACTTGCTAAATTGAACCTTTCTAAATTGCAACCTGATTCATGAGTTATAGACTATGAACTATGTGTATAAGCTATATGTTTCCTTTCAAAGGAATATGTGATAATGTATGAGCCTTTTTTGTTTACTTATTGAGATCATCTATCTCACCCTTTTTTCTTGTGTGGTTCTAAGTGAGCAAATGTGAGGAGGCAAGGTGATGGCTCAAGCATCCTATTTCGCTTTGGGAATTCCTTGTTCGAGTTATCAATAATACTATATTTTATGAAGTATTGTCTTTAAATGCTCCGGAAATGTTAATTGATACTTATAGAGATTTATATTATTTTTCCTTATACATTTTATATGTAACGATTTACTTTAAGTCTTCCACAAATTATGGTATTTATTTAAATGTTTTAAATGAGTTAATGAAAGAGGTTTGATAAGATCTTAGGCATGATTATTATATGTTAATGGGTTCTACAGGCGTTGATAACCTTATGTCTTCCCATGTTCTAGGACCTTTGTATCTCATAAGATTGGGATGTGACAAATCTATAGATTCAGATGGATAGTAATACAGAAATAGACATCCTAGTACACAAGATATCTTATTAATTAATGATAAAAGTGAAGATATCATGCTTATAACTCAAGGCAGTATATTCATATGAACTCAGTAAGTCAAACAAACACACACACACACAATATTTCCAATTTCTGTACTTGATTACAATAATATAATAGAAAATATATAGCAATTATCGACCATAAATTATCTCGATCCTGAGTGCTTAAGAAGATCCAAACAAATTCTTTATGTCCTTCTGCAAAAAAGAAAATGACAGAAGAAAATATCATATAAAGTTTATGGAAATTCTTATAATCAACAAACACTGCCGAAGGAAAAAATGGAAAATCAAAATCATACCTCAATTTTAAGAGGTGATGTAGTTGGAGCATATCGTTCCACAACCTTCCCCTCCTTGTTCACTAAAAATTTTGTGAAATTCCACTTGATAGCATCTCCAAAATATCCACCCTTTTCTGATTTTAGGTACTTGTAGAGGGGTTCTGTGTTCTTCCCATTTACTTCAATCTACATCAATCAGAAAAGAACATTTGAAAAAGATTTCCATTCATCTCTCAAAATAAAAGAATTAGAGATTGGAATCTATTGATATTACCTTATCAAAGATTGGGAATTCTGCCTTGAACATTGTGCATGCAACTTCTTGAATCTCCTCATTGCTTCCTGGTTCCTGTCCTGCAAACTGATTGCAAGGAAAAGCTAAGATCTCAAAACCTGCCATAAGAATACCAGTCAATGAGCTACAAACTTCAAGCCCATTTATACATTGCGAAATATATGAACCAACAAAGCTTATCTCCACAACAATAAGTCACCAACCTTGGCTTTTGTACTTCTCATACAAGACGTTCAATTCCTTGTAGTTTGATTGTGTTAAACCACTGCATAAAGAAGAATTTGATTCAATAACAATGCAAAAGCTTTTGAATATCATTCGCACAATTTACTTTTCTTGGACATGTAAACTTTCTGTATGATCAATAAGAAAAAAGTATGAAAAGGCAAAAAGTTCTAGCTTAATTAGAACAAAATTTTCATGGTTAGAAAAAAAATAATAATAATAATATACATACAATTAACTAGCAAATCTGTGGATTGCAATTCGTTAACAACTCAATTTATCCCTCTTTGGGATGGTTTACTTTTGAACTTAATCCTAATGTAAATCCACAATAATATCTTGTTATAGAATTGATACATAAGTGTGCAAAAATGAATCAATGATCAAATTATGTCTATTTCAAATGATGAGGAAAAAATCTTTTGCCAAACACCAATCCAACCACGGCCCTCAATAATTCAAAGCACTAAGTAATCAATTCAGAACAAGTACTTTTTTCTCAATCCTAGAAATTGATTTTCCAAGTCATTTTCTCAGCAAAACAGAACAGAATAAGAAATTGTTTAGTCTACAGCTCATAGAAAATTAATTGATTTTGATGGCCAAGTTGATGACAGTGAAATAAGGTTTAGATATTCCAGTCATTTAGCTGTGAACTGTAGAAGTGAGACTTAATTAGTTTGCTAAAACCTAGGGAAAAGAAAGAAATAGAGACCATCTAGGATCAAGCCAAGATGAGATTTACATGTAATTTGATAAATCAAGGAGGCAAAAACTGAAGAAAACTCATAACAAAGGAATAAATCACAGATCAGGAAATTGATTAGCTAATTCAAACAGCAAACATATTTAACTAATATTACCATTTGGAGGCAACATTCACAATCAGAAGAACCTTCCCACTGTATTCACTCAGACTCACATCATTTCCGCGGATATCCTGCAATTCAATGCAATTAGAGACTCTATCTTCTACTTACAGATCCATGTGATAAAACTGGGTAATAAAGTAAATTATCTAAACATATTCTATCCAACACAGAAAAGAGTAATTGATTTAAGGAAAATCAACAGAGGCCCTTCAACTTTAAAGTTTAGTATTAGACAATATTTTCTTTTCTAAACAGTGATTAGCAGATTTTCACAAATAAAACTTGTGATTTGCAAATAAATTCAAATTGCAATTCATATATGTATAATAAAGAAAATACCAAGGAACATAATTGCTTCTAATCTTATCAAATAGGAATCATGGTAAGCAACATCAAATTAATATACACTTCTATAAAAAAATCCAAAGCTTGAGAAATAGAATCAAATCATAAACAGAATAATAGCAAATTAATTGCAAAGAGGGGAAAAAGATGCAGAAACAAAGAACCCTAAGATAACAAGTATGTGAGTACTAAAGTCTTTTCTTTTCTTCTATATAACATTAAACCCATCATTAAATTGATAAATTAAACTCTACACAGACAAGCAAACACAAAGAATGCAATGATTTTTGTTCCCTTTCATCCCATTTAAGACAGTGAACAGGCAAAGCATAAAGTTGAAAACTTTCTCTTATGTAATCTAATTTTCTGAGCAACCCACAAAGAATAAAAATGATAGAAACCAAAATATAAGACTATAAGCAAGAAACATTTTTATTCCAATTTGTATCTTCTGAGAGAGTGAGAGAACAGATTGAGCACAAAAATGAAGACTTTCTTTGTGTAATCTTAATTTCCTGAACAACCCAGAAAAGAACAAATGAAAGAAAGCAAGAAATTAAGAATGAAAAGATACCTTGACAGTGAAATCATAGATGGACTTCGGCGCCTCTTCAGCCATATTTTTAGAAGAAGAAAAGGATAATGGTGGGTAGCTATAGACGAGCAAGACTGCAAAAACAAGAAAAACAAGAGAAACCCAATTGGTGGAATGCATGATCCAAAAACTAGCATATATATAATAGGAAAATCAATATTAAAAGGCTTTCCTTGTAGAACCAGCCATCTATCAATTAGCTTTTTTTAAATTATTATAAACTGTGAAATTTGACAAAATATTTGAAATTATTGGATTTTTATTTTATGATTTCACATTGTTTATTACTGTCTGCAGATGTTATATATATATATTTTTTCATATATATATATATATATATTATTTGTTCTAAACAGCTGTGTTTTTTTTTTTTTTTTTTTCTTTCAGAGGTGGTTTTTATTGACTAAATTTAAATTTGACTTCCATTTATAAATAGTTTATTCCTTTATTGATGCCTAAGAAAGAAATTATTTATTTTAAATGTTATATATACATATATCAAAAATTTATTGAATTTGTGAGTAAATTTATTTTTTTTTAATTGAATTTGTGAGTAAATTTATTTTTTATCTTATTAAAGAGAATTTTAAACTCGTGAAGAAAATTGAAAATTTCTTCAATTTTAGTTTAAAGTGTTTCTTTTTATTATATTAAAAAAATGGTGGAGAAAATTGGTATAAAATTAAATTTTTTTCAATAGCAAGTAATCAAAATATTAATATAATTAAAAAAATGTAATGTATTTTTAATCCTTTAATGCAAGATAGTGAACTGTATACTAAGAAATTAAAAAAAAAAAACACAAATTTTTATTTTTATTATTTACATAAAAATCAAAGGGAAAAATAATTTTTTTCTTGTATAATTCATTTTTGTAATGATTAAATTTTATTGTATTAATACAAAATTTGGAATAATTAAATTGTAAATACAAAATTTGGTATAAATATAAATTTGCATTAATGGGTGTAAGCAAGTGTGAGAAGGAAACTTTTCTACAAAATATTTAATGTGATGTGATCGTCAAGTGTGAGAAGAAAACTTGTTTCACAAATTTACCCTTATCCATGTGAGTGATAAATATTAAATACCACTTCCGTAAATAATTGTCCATTTCTTTTTTCAAAACAGTTTATAAAAAATTGTAAATTAATTATCATAAATTTTATTTTATTTTTTTACTTACATTTATATATATATATTTATTGAATAATATTTTTATTATTAATTTTAAAAATATATATTTTTTAATTAATAAAAATAATATAAATAAATATCTATAATTATTTTTAGAGTAAATAAATATTTTAAGATATTTTAAAAAATAATAAATAACTTATTTTAGTTGGAAGAGTTATATATATATATATATATATATATATATATATATATATATATCATCTAGAAGCTTCGGTTATTAGGTGGACAATTATTTTTGGATAACGTGGGATCAGCTACCTCTTTCATTTATTATTATTATTATTATTAATAGGATAAAGGTTCAATTTGCACCTCAACTATTTTCCGATGTTCAATTAGATCCAAATTGAACTTTTTGACCAATTAAGCAACTTAATTTGGTTTATTGAGTAGACAAAATAAATAATTTACATAAACTGTAATTATCATTTATTTTATAATAATATTGTTTTGAATAAAAAAATATATATATATGCAAAGCATCAGATCTTGCAGCACGCACACAATATTATTTTTTTCTTTTTCTTTTCTTTTTTAGTTTTCTTGATTTTCTTTCTCTCTCTCTCTCTCTTTCTTGAGCCTACTGAGAAAGAAAATTTTGCAGGCAAATCAAAGAAAAGGGAGAGAGAGATGAATTTAGGGAATGAAAAATAAAAAAAAAGAAAAAAAAAAAGAAAAAAAAAGAGGAAAATAACCCTGAAAAATTCACCATTGAACCTCATCATCATTTATCTTCTTTTTTATTCCATTAATGTTCACAATATTGCCATCATCATCATCATTATCAATTTCATACACATTTGGTCCCAAAACTCACGTAAGAATCCTCCACCAGCTATTATTTCCAGCAAACTCTGCTTCAATGCCAAATATAGATACTGGTATTATCTCACCATCATCACCGTTGTCGCCTCCTCCGCCTGACAATTAAGTTTTAGCTACCCCAGACCTTTTTTCCCTGAAGTCCCAACTGGATCGACTACTATAGATCAAAATCAACCACCACTACCAACTTCATCAACCAATGGAACCATCCAATTCCAATAGCAATACAACCAGCAAAACTAACTAAGAAAGTTGCAATTGTAATTTCAGCTGAGATTGTCACTATTGGAATGTTATCAAGTCTTGCATTCTTTTTATATCGACACCAAGTTATCAAGGCTCTGATTTAGGGATTTCAATTAAGATTTTTTATTTTGGGCATTTTATATTACTCTTAGAGTAATAAACATATATTATTAGTATTATAATAAATATTATTTTTTTTATATTACTTTGTACGCATCAGAGTTTAAAATTGGGTTTAAATGGACAAAAAAACCAAATTAAGATATTTAATTGGCCAAAAAAAGTCAATTTGGACTTAATTAGACTTTGAGTAATAGTTGAAGGGCCAAATTAAACCTTTATCCTTATTAATATCATGATTCATTTTATTTAATTTATAACACTAATATCATTAACATTTATATTTAATAACATTATTTTTTATTTTTAATTTGAAATATTAATATAATTAATTTTATGTTAATATTATGATTATAGTCACTTTTATAATTTTTTTAGTAATCTTTTCAATTGAAAAATTAATGTAGTTTCTACGCCAAATTAATTTTTTTAAAAAATTCAATTTTATTTATTTAAAAAAAGAAGTTCTTATCTTTTTTTCAATTTGAGATGAGCAGATTGGTGATTTTATTATTATTTTTTAATTTGAATTCTGCTCACTTCTAGTTTCTATCCTAAAAAGTTATAAGGTTTTTTTTTTTTTTTTTTTTTTTTATTTATTAGGTGAATAAAAATCTATACAAAATTATGCATTTTTTTTTAGGGAGGTTAAATGAGAGGGGAACGAAATCATGTACGTTGAGGGAGCAAGAGAAAAAGAAATGAGCATGATGGATGAATCGTAAAAATAGTCAAATCTTTAATTTAATTTAGAGATTTTCTTTTAAAAAAATTGATTTAGTGTAAAATATATGTCAATTTTTTGATTGAAAAAGATTGCTGAAAAATTATAAAAAGTGACTATAATCATAATATTAATATAAAATTAATTATATTAATATTCCTAATGAAAAATAAGAAATTTTATTGATACTATTAAATATAAATGTGAAAGATGAGTAAACTTAGTGTTTGTGCTCAAATTTTGTAGTCTAATAAGCAGCCCAGCTCATTAATTATAAATTACAGAATTTGATGAAAGTGGATGGTGAGGAGTTAAAAAATTGAGAGTGGATATGGAATGATGGCAGTTACTCAGTGGAAATGGCAAGTTATTTTTGGCATACAAAAGGGAAGACAAAGGATAGGATGGAGGACTCAAAAAACAACAACAAAATCAAAATTTCTCAAGCATTTTCGATCTTTCAATCAATTTTCTTTGTTCATACTTTGATTTCCTAGCATGTGCTTTTAGTTTCTTACTTCATTGTTAAGATTTCAATTTTTATATTTTTGTCAATATTTTCCTTTAATGTAATTTCAATTAATGCAATCCAAAAACTTAGTTTCATTTCAATTTACTGTTTATAAGTCCTTTAATTTCTAATTCTCATAGTTTTTCAATTTTATTTACTGGCATTTGTCGAATTCAAGTGAACTGTGACTAAAGAATCTTGGGGATCCATAGTTCATTCTAATCTTAGAAGTCAATAAGAGGTGTAACTCACATAATTTTGGCAAGCCTAGTGGGGACTAGTTGGACATGCCGCCAAAGATTAGAACTAGAAAAGAAACCATGGTGTCTTAGGATGCCAATGTTGCTGCTAATGAAACGGGACAAGAAGGATATGTTCCTCACATAGTGGAACAAATTGAGAAGAACTTAGTGCCTCAGGAAGTCTAACAACACAATGAGGCACCAATCAATCTGGCAGAACCTACTACTGGACAATGTGATAGATTACAGTTTGCAAATAGCACTGACACAAACATATAGTTGTTGGTCGAACAAGTTAGGCTACACTGTGAGAATCAAAAAAGTATGATGGAGACTCAGACGAAAGTTGCTGAGAAATATGCTAAGGCTTTGCAGAGTATAACTTCCATGTTAGCCAACTTGGCAGAGAAAGTGAATTTGAATGTAGAGCATAGTGTAGGCTAGAATATTACACCAAAGCCTGCAAAACAGAATAACACTAGAGAAGAATAAGGAGGCCAATGGTGTATGATGAAAAGTACCTTCCACCACATAGGAGAAAGGAGAATGTTATCCTAATAGGTACTCCACTTAATGGCCACCACAATAGCAGGCCAGGAGTTCCTCAGCAAGTCTTTACTAATATCAATCATGTCAATCAACCTCCATTACATGAACCTAATGATGTATTGCCTTTTCAATGAGGCCCAGTGTGTTTTGGGGGCATGGTTCAAGCAAGAGGTAACAAAGGAAATCAAAATATCCCTATCAGACAAGTTTTTCCAATACCTCAAGTTGATAAGGATGCACTGAGAGAAGCAGTGAAGGAGTTGTATAGCCCTAGATTAAGACAAGTGGGTAGACCAAAATTCTACAAGCCTTACCCATAAGTTATTGATATAGAGAACTTTTATCCAAGAGGGTATAAAATTTCAGATTTTGCCTTATATTCAGGAGAGGATGGCTAATCAACCCTTGAGCATGTAGCTAGATTCATTATACAGTGCGGTGAACTGGCTAATTTTGAAAACTTTGCTAATTTTAAACTTAGACTTTTTCCTAATTCTCTAACAGGTATGGCATTTACTTGGTATGACACCTTGCCTAGAAATTCCATTAAACAAGCCAATATATTGCCAGATTCAAGAAAATGATGAATTGCTGTAAGATTTATCTTCCTGAAACTGAGTTTGTGAAGATGGCTCAAAGGGGGCTTGACATTGAGCTTCGTAAGAAATTTCAAGGAATGGAATTTCAAGACTTTTATGAGTTAATAACAAAGGTTATAGAGTATGAAGAACTTTTAAGGGAAAAAAAATTCAGAAGAAGAGGTCCAGTATAAGAACTTATTATTAGGAGCTAAATGGAGAAGTGGCAGTAGTTGACTTATCCATTAATGGATCATGTGTGTGCCCTTCGTTAGTGAAGAAAATTTCGATTGCATGGAAGAAAGCTCATGCAACAAATGCTGCTCCTCAATACACATTCAAAGTGTCAAAAATAGAGGAAATTCTTGGTTTCTTACTCAAGGAAAACTTTATTAAACTGCCTCCATATCACAAGTTGCCTTCTAAGGAAGAACTGAAGGGGAAAGACTACTATAAGTTCTATGATT
This sequence comes from Reutealis trisperma, assembly GCA_947687605.1. Lineage (NCBI taxonomy): Eukaryota > Viridiplantae > Streptophyta > Magnoliopsida > Malpighiales > Euphorbiaceae > Reutealis > Reutealis trisperma. The sequence continues at coordinate 1,908,614 of CANTUT010000278.1, forward strand.
CATTCAATCATACTACTGACAGTTGTTGGTCTTTCAGGAATTCAGTTCAAGATAGGATCAACAAAGGGATTTTGAAGTTCCCCGAAAAGAAAGAGGCCATGTTGATAGATGATGATCCTTTTCCTCCTATGGCACTCATTAATGCAACTATTTTTGACCTGGGGACTTTCCTCAATTTGAAAGCTGAAAATAAAAGGAGGAAGGAAGCAGAAATCAAGCCTGGCAAGGTGTATCAGAAAGTGTAGGTTCCTAAAAGGGCTTTAAGAGAAAAGTAGGAGATGAAGGTTAAGAAGAGACTTCTTGCAATATTTCCAAGGGTTCAACGTGTCCCTCAGAAACATGTTGCCCCTACACCCAAGTTTCAGATAAATCAACCAAGATTCGTCACACCTCCAGTTGTGTTACCAAGCAATCAATGGCTCAGGGTTCAATATAAAAAGTTTCCTCAACCTTTAACCAGAACCTAAAAGAGGATATTGTTAAGGAAAAGAGTTGCAGAAAGATGAAAGAAACAGGCACAAAGTCAAATAATAAATAATCCACCAGAGTCTAAGTTTGGTAGAAAAGCTATTGAAGATATGGATTTCACAGATGATAGAGATGACATGTTGTCTTTTGTAGGGAGTTCTAAAGAAATTCCTCAGGATGAAAATGTTGAATTTATGGTAGAAGGGACTTTTATGGTTGGAAGGATTCCTATTCCACTTGGTTGTGCTACAACCTCTATTACTCTACCTTTTAGCTTTAAGTCAAAGGGAGTTAAAGAAGAAGATGTGATCAAGATTATAAGAGAAAAGAAGTATCAAGGTAAATCATCTGTGGAACAGGAAGGAAAGAGTAGCATCACCATTCAAGCGATTGATCAAAACAAACCAAAGAGAGTGATTTTTGACAAGCCATTTATGGAGATGACTAAACATATTAGGCCACTATATGTGAAAGCTCATATGAATGGAAGGCCAGTGTCTGAAGTATTGGTGGATAATGGTTCGAGGTAAATGTACTGCCACTTAGGATGCAAAATGCTTTGGGAAGATCAAAGGATGACTTGATAGTAATAAAAATATCAGTATCTGCATTCACAGGAAAAGTAACTACGACACTTGGTGTTTTACCTATTGAAATTACTATTGGTAGTAAAACCTCTCTTTCAATTTTCTTTATTGTTAATTCATCTACAAGTTATAATGTTTTACTAAGAGAGATTGGATACATGCTAATTGGTGCGTACCATCTTCGCTTCACCAGTTTTTATTATTTTGGAAAGGTGATGATGTAGAGGTGGTGTGGGTAGATAGACAACCTTTCTCAACTTGTAGTGATTCAGTTGAGCCCAGGTATTATGACATGAATTTTGGCCCAATTAAGTTCACATGAAGAAATAAGAAGGGAGATCTAAGAGCCATTTATTTGACAAAAGAAGAAATCGCACAACAAGTCAAAACTCTCCTCAAACCAATAACCATTGTGCCATACCGACTAATGTCTCAACCTATTATAGAGGAGATTCCATGATCAACTATACCAATAATGAGTTGGCGGTAGCTACAGTCACAGTGTTCAGGGTGTATGTGCAGCACACATTTGATATACTGGAGTTACAAAGATTTTAAGACATTAATGGAGCAGAAGTTATCTTTGAAGAGAAAGCAGCAGACAATGTTAAAGAGGTTCAGCTTGAGGATTTGAAATAGGCATGTGCCAAACTTGAGGATGTACAACACCAAGTATACAATCCTATAAAGGAGATTAATTTAGGCTCTTTAGAAGAACCACAGGTAACATATGTCAATACTTTGTTATATAAAGAACTGCAAGTTAAAATTATAAAAGTTCCTTAGGTGTTTAAAAATTGCTTCACATGGAGTTATAAAGATATTCTAGGGCTGAGTAGGAGCTTAGTTGAGCACCATTTGCCCATCAAACCTGACTTTCATCCATTCCAGCAGCTAGCTAGAAGGATGTCTATAGAGATCGAATTAAAGGTCAAAGAAGAAATCAAGAAAATTTTGAAAGCTAGCTTTATTAGGCCTGCAAGGTATGTTCAATGGCTGTCTAATATAGTACATGTGATGAAAAAGAATGGTAAATTGCGAGTATGTGCAGATTTTCAAGATTTAAATGCTGCTACTCTAAAAGATATGTATGTGATGCCCATTGTAGACATATTAGTAGATGCAGCAGTAAAAAATGAACTTCTTTCATTCATGGATGGTTTCTCAAGTTATAATTAAATATTAATTGATGTTGATGATGAGCATAAAATTGCTTTTAGGTGTTCAGGGTCAATGGGGACTTTTGAATGGCTTGTCATGCCCTTTGGTTTAAAAAATGTAGATGCCACATACCAAAGGGCAATGATTGTAATTTTTCATGAATGATAGGCCATCATATGGAAGTTTATAATGATGATATAGTGGTGAAATCTAAGATGGCTAGAGACCATGTGAAGCATTTGAGAAGAAGTTTCCAAACAATGAGAGAGTATAATTTAAAGCTTAATCCTTTGAAATGTGTATTTGGGGTTTAGGCAGGGAACTTTTTGGATTTTTTGGTGAATCAGAGGGGAGTAGAAATGAATATAAATAAGTCTAGAGCAATCATTGAAGCCAAAGCTCCATAAAATAAGAAAGAGCTCTGAAGGTTTTTAGGCCAGGTAAATTACTTGATAAGATTTATTTCTAATCTGATTGGAAAAACTAAAATATTTTCAGAGTTATTGAAGTTTAAGCATGTAGAGGAGTTTACATGGGAGGAAAGGCACTAGCTAGCTTTTGATAGAATCAAAGATTATTTATCTAAGCCGTTGGTATTAATGCCTCCAAGAGAAGGAATTCTCCTCAAGCTGTATATTTCAACCGCACAAGAGTCCATAAGTTGTCTCTTAGCTTAGAACAACCATAAAGGACATGAGTAGGCTGTATATTATCTAAGTAGAACTCTAGTGCCTATAAAAATTAAGTACTCATCGATAGAGAAGTTGTGCTTGGCACTCTATTTTGCATGTACCAAGTTGAGACATTACTTGATCAAACATAGAGTATATGTGGTATCTCAAATTGATATGATGAAATACATGCTGAACAGACCTTTGATAACAGTAAGGATTGGTAAGTGGTCTTTGGCACTAACGAAATTTGCACTAATATATTTTCCTTAAAAATCTATGAAAGGACAAGTGTTGGCAGATTTTTTGGCAGACCATCTATCCCTAAGCATTCAAGAAACTAAAGAACCAGATTTGCAGATATATGAAATTGAGGTTAAATCTTGGGTGCTAAGGTTTGATGGATCTAGTACAAATGATTCAGCTAGAGTAGGAGTGGTAATTACTTTACCTAGTAGGGCAAGAATAGCTTTGTCTTTCAAGTTAAGTTTTGAATGTACTAACAACCAAGCTGAATACGAAGTATTGGTAATTTTTCTGAAGATTTTGCAAGAACTAGGGGCTAAGAAGGTCTTGATTATTGGAGATTCATAGCTAATTTTGAAGGAGAAGTCAGGAGAATATAAATGTAATAGTTTACTTTTAACTCCTTACTTCAATGCAGCTATTCAAATACTGAAGGCATTAGAAAAAGTGTCTTTTATGCATGTCCCTAGAGAAGAGAATTTGGAGGGTGATGAGCTAGCTTAAATTGCTTTTGGAATAAAGATGAGCAAAAAATTAATACACAAAATGATTGTGATTGAAAAAAGAATGCATCCATCAATCACGAAAAGAGATATTATTATTGATTCTTTGAATACAAGGATTAATATGAAAGATGATAAGAGGAATGAACTGATAAAATATTTGGATTGCTTGGAAAGGAGAACTCCATTCAAGATAAAAATAAGGGCTCAAAATTTCATATTATGGGAAGGTGAATTACACAGGAAAGGCTTTGATGGACTTTTATTGATGCCTTGGACTTGTAGAGGTAATGGAAGATATGAAGTAGGTGCATGAAGGAATTTGTGGCACTCATCAAGCTGGGATTAAAATGAGGTGGTTGATAAGGAGACATGGCTATTATTGGCCACTGATCCTAAAATATTGCATCAACTATGCAAAAGGGTGCCAATGCCAGAAGTACCAAAGTATTCAATGAGTAACTGCTGTTGAGGTCCATTCAATTATCAAACCATGGCCGTTTAGGGGGTGGGTAATTGACTTGATAGGGAAAATTTATCCAGCATCATCTAAAGGACATAATTTTATTATTTTTGCTATTGACTATTTTATGAAGTAGGTTGAGGCTATTCCTATGAGAAAGGTGCAGCAAAGAGATGTGATTCAATTCATTGAGGAGTATATTATATAAAGATTTGGTATTCCTGAATCAATCACTACTGACTAAGGCACCATGTTTACTAGAGAGGATGTCAAAGATTCTGCGGAGGATTATAGCATAAAACTCATTAGGTCAACTCCTTTTTATGCACAAACCAATGGTTAGGCTGAGGCTTCAAACAAGGTGCTGATAGGAATCCTGGAGAAAATGCTAGAAGATAATCCCAAGGATTGACATCGAATTCTATCTAAGACTTTGTGGGCACATTGAGTGTCAAAAAGGAGTCCTATAGGGGGTAAGCCCTTTTACTTTGACATATGGTCATAATGCAGTAATCCCATTAGAAGTGTTAGTGCCATCCCTGAGAGTTGCAAGCTAGAATGGACTAATTCTTGGAGAATACAATGAGGCAATGCAAATAGAATTAGATCAACTTGATAAAGAGATGATACAACCTTTGAACAACCTTATTGTACAGAATAAGAAAATCTCTAAATCCTATAATAAGAGAGTTATGAAAAAGAATTTCCAGGAAGGAGAATTGGTTTGGAAGATGATACTCCCTATAAGGTCTAAAGACAGAGAATTCGAGAAATGGTCACCAAATTGAGAGGGTCCCTTCAGAATTCATAAAGTTTTGGAAGGCAATTCCTATTTGCTTTATAATTTAGAAGGAGAACCTCATAAAAGATATATTAATGGAAGGTACCTAAAGAGATATTTTTCCACTATGTGGGAAATGTTGGATAAAGAATAAGGAAAAAGAAACAATTGGCTGATCCCATGGCCATTAGATTAGGTCAATATTATGAAAGGTATTGACGTATTGTATGACCTAATGTAAAAGGCCATTCATATGGCTATTTATTTTATATTTTGTATTTTTCTCTATTTATTTTGTATTTTTCTATGTAAGTAGGCTGTATAGCCACTTAAATTTCAGAGATTATAAAAGAAATAGGCCTAATGGCCACTTTTTGAACATGATTTTTAGGAGTTTTCATTAGGTACTTTAATCCATAACTCAGCCATTGATTTGCAGAAGAATAATAATTTATAAAAAAACCTGATGCAATGATATGTATTAAGTGATGTGTGGCTGCCTGATGCAATGATATGGCTGGAAGTGATTTTGTGATAGTGGAAAGTGACATGGCTGTATGTTAAAGGAGGCTCAACCTCTATATCAAATCAAATCCAAATGCCAATGATGGAGGCTCAGCTTCAATCAGTCAAAATATCAAAATTCATTCAAAGATTCAAGGAAAGCCACAACCTGTATTTTATAAGCATAATTCATAATAGTCCATAAAAGCATGATCATCAAAGCTCAAAGCATTTATGGCCATATCATAGGTTCATTGTCTTAGTTCTGAAACACAAAGGTAACTAATGGATTATGTTTTTCTAAAGTAGTTACCTAAATACTAAGCTTGTTGGACAGTGTGGTTTGTATCTCAATCCATCACTGACAATGAGCATCTTTAGCATGTTGGACAACTTTTAAGTCTTGATTGTGGATTTGGACTAAGGGATACTCATTCTTCAGGGCCAATCCTTCCACAGAGACTTTGTCATCAATTGTATCACATTTAAACTACACTTTCTTGCCCTCATTCAATAGCTTTATAAGGTGATTTTCTTTAACCATTACTTCTGCTTTAGTTGCTGGAGAGCATCATACTCTGTCTGGTATGAAACTGAAAGGGACTGAAGGCCGAATTGTAGTTGGGCTGCTTGCATCACCAGTGAGCCATATTCTTGCTTACGAACAAAGAAATAATGAAGCTTCTTAGGTAGACTCACAATGGAAGTACTATGGGTCTTGGCAGCACTAAACATGGACTTCACTTTCAATAAAAGTCTATTGAACAGAGCAGCTTCTTCTGATGTACTTGAAGCGGCTTAAAGGATAGAGAGAGAGGATTGCACCACTACATACTGATCTTTATTAAGGCTCAGTAAATCCAAACCCATCAAGTGCTGAAGGTTGGTCTTAGCAGATTTAATGGAAGCCTCGTACGGTAATAAAGCAATAGAATTAGTGCCAGAAGATGCCCATGTCAGAAAAGAAAAGTCCAAGCTACCCAGAGGATCGTGATGATACTAGGAAGGAATGTTGAAGGCCTGCATTAAAAAAAATGAGTTAATATGTAGGCTTGTCAAAATCTCAACAAATAAGGAAGAAAATTTACCTCCAGATGAGAAGGAATAACAGATTCTTTGATAGGGGATGGGTCTTGTGCTATTATACCATTAGTATCCTTAGAAGAATTAAGATAGGAAATAGGAGATTAAAAGGTAGGTGGTGGTGGAGATGCATGAAGACCCTCGGATATAGAAGAATAGTAATGCGAGATGCAATGCATTACCGTATCAGTGGATTCTTCTTTCTCCTCTTTATCATCATCATCACTTTCAGAAGAAAGGGAGTTTGAAACCTCCACAGGGGCTTGTTATGTATTGATGGTAAAAGCTACCTAGATATTTGAATCCTCCTAGATCCAATATGTGTTTCATGAAAGGAACTCAACTAAATCAAACATTGGATTGAATTGACATTCCACTAAATCATATCAAAATCTCTCTTGAGCGATTCAATCCCTAATTACTAAGTATTATAAAAGGAATCTCTTCTCAATTTATAATTAAATAGAACAACGTTAAAATTAAGGAACTACAAACCAAAAGAATCTTGTAAGTCTATCTCGAGTACCCCAATCAATTCTCAACCTTTATGAGTGATCAATTCTAACTAAGCTTTCTCAAGACAATTAGTAAGAAAACTAATTCCAATTATCAAGCATGCAATTGACAAGAGGAAATAACAATTATAAATCATAAAGATAAATAAATCCAAATGAATGATTTAATTGATTAAAAATCCATTCAATCCATACAAAGTAATTTAGGATTCATCTAATACCTAGGTATGAAAAACTTAGTTCATAATGGAAAAGTAACAAGAATAAAAGATAAAAGAAAAAGAAATCAAACAATCCATAATGGATGAATGATAATCCAAACCTTGATTTGAAACTTGGAACTTTGATCTTTACCTTCAATTTTCACTCTAAAATCTTGGTTTTTCCTTGGAGAAACCGCTTCTAAGTTATCAGATTTAGAACTGCTAATTCCTATGTAAAAATTTCTTTATATACTCTGTCAAAATAGTTGCCACGCCCGTGGCCTTAGGCATGGGAACGACTAGAAAATCTTTGGCTTGGCGAAATTCAGGCAGAAGCTTTTCTCTCTTGTCCCACGGGCACAACCACGCCTATGGCTTTGGGCATGGGAATGAGGCGAAAAATATTTCTTTTACATGCAATAGGCAGTAGCAAAATTTCTTGCCACATGGGCACCCCCATGGCCATGGCCTTAGCTCCACTATGCTTCTACTTCTTCAAAATGTTTCATCTTTCAACTAAACTCTATCATTCTTTTGTACTATCATCTTATGGCATGTTAAGACACAAGGTCTCTAAAAAAGACTGAGAACAACACTAACAAACAAATCAAACTCAATTTTAAGCATAAATCATAATAAATAAGGGGATAAAATATAGGCATTCATGTACTTATCATTATTCAAGGTGTATAAGTAGTTAAGTTAGAGAAAGGTACCTAAAGAGCACATGAGGTCGAGAAGGATCACACAATAATGATATTGAAGGGTCGCTCTGCAAAAAAAGAAAAGTCTATGTGTTAATATGGATTCCAAAAAGTAGAAATTTAGAAAATAGAAAATGTTTGATTAGCATTACCTCCGATGCCTGAAAAAAATCGGAAGTAGGAGTTTGTTGTTGGCTAGAAGATCCATGCAAATCATTAACCCCTGGAAAAGTAGAAACAAAATAGCATAAATGAAAATGCTTCTTTAGAAATGAAAGAAATGTTTGAAGAGCAAGAAAATACTTGAGCCAAAACATTGTCACCGAGGGGTAATAGGGTCGCCTGAAGCTAAAGAGGATGACAAATCCATAGCCACAACTGCAAAAGAAAGAAGAGCTCAGTATAATTCAGGAGCAAAGAAGATTGAGGTACCATTTAATTTAGTATTCATTTGATTAGAACATGAATTTATCCTATGTTGAGCTAGATAGATTCAAAGTGGTCAGTTGACCACAAATTTATTACAAGAATATGGGTCATTAAATTCTTGGTAATATAAGATAGATTAAATCATCAAATGTTAGGCTAAAATACTCTTGTAATTTTAGGTTGGATGAGCTCCATAATGCTATGTTCATAAATTAAGTCATTGGATCACCACATTTTTTAGAGTTAAAAAGGATACATAAAGAGAAGTGTTGGCATAAGATAATGCCTAAACAAGAAAATGACATGCAAATAATGGAGTGTCAAAACATATGCCAATGACATGGTAATGGCACTTCAGAAGGTATTAGAGTATAGCATAATGAAATTTTGGCAAGATAAATAAATACCAAAAATTTTATAGAAAAAATTGCTTGGCTTAATTGGATAAGAGAAAAAGAGTGTCAATCGTTTCCATTGAATAAAAGTATAAAGAAAATGCTTTTCAGTAACAAAACATCAAGGAGAATTGGTGGGGTATCAAGAAAATTACAAACCATGCATATTTTGGTAAATTCTTCACAGTGTTTAAAACTTGCCAAATCTTTTTACCTTTTGGAGCCCAACCTTTTGATCCAAAATTAGTGGTTAACCTTGAAATTTTATTTGGATAGTTGAATTATGGTTTATTGATTCAAGACCATTCTCATGATTATAGCTATCTCTCTCTCAATCCAGATTAACCAAAGTGTGAATACTTATCATCTGAGTACTCTTTTTCTTAGGCCAAACCATGGCTTTAATTGGTTTTATTGTTTGGGTCTATTATAGATCTCTTATTAAGTTCAGTGAATTGAAGCCAAGATATGGCTATTTAATTCTTTACAACTAGACCGTCACCAACATAAACTCGTAGTCAAGATTCCTTCATTACAAGTTTTTCAAAATGACCAACACATGGTCGTAGATGATTTTAACAGATAGTGAGAGTTTTTTCTTTTCTTCTGTCAAAATTGTGCCAAGAGATTTACCATGTCCCAAAAAGCCATGTGATTAGTCTCTTTAATTCTCGAATAACCTTAAAATTCCAAATTCATCATGTTCCTTTGAGAGGCTAGTATATGACTATATCCACCCCATGATGAATAAATATTCAAATAAATTTCTCAAATTTTATGAAGCTTGAACCAATTGTTCTTTAGTTTCCTATCAAGTGGCACAAAAACACAAAAGCCAAGGACATCAAGCCAATTCCAAGTTTTGTTTTGATTATCATAAAAGTGTCATTTTGTCTATTTATGGTTCTAGTACAAGTGAATATCGGTGAATTTAGGTAGTTAAATTAAGTACATTATTAAAGATATTTGCCAATTCTTATTGTAGCAAGACATTCAAGAAAACAAGGAAACTAAGATAATTAGCTCATTTTGGAGTCGCCAAAACATGGCTATGTGTGTTGAGAGATACAATCATCAAATCAAGAACTAAGAATGCCCAAAAGAAAAACACACTTCTCATGCAATTTATTTTTTCCTCCAAAGAGCACCAATACAATTCACCCAACTCAAATTACTTTCAAGAATCAAATTCATTTCCAAATACATCCAATTCATACCATATCCATCAATTGCCAAAGCAACAAACCAAAATAAAATTACCTTTCTTGAACCATTTTCTTTGATAAAATTGCAAATTTTGGTGAGGATTAGGAGTTGGTGGAGAAAAACTTCTTGTTGGTGATGAATTTTTTAGCGAAAGTGGAGGAGGAATTGGGTATATTTCCTAATAATAGAACTTAGAACCACTTGCAAAATTAACCAAAGCAAAGAATTAGTTCCCATATTCATGATAATTCAAAAATTAATTTCAAAAAAAAAAAAAAGAGGAAAGAACGTGGTGAAGCGGCGGAATTAATTAAACCCGCCACTGTAGTTGAAGAATGGAAAAAATCTTTGGTGAAGGTGATGAGTAGTTGGTAGCTTAGCAAGACGGAGAGGCAATAAGAATCAGTACCACCGGTTGGGAGATGGAAATGGTAGCAGCTTGAGCTGGGGAGAGTAATGTATGGCCTAAGAACTGAGACTGGTGGGTAGCCAAAAGAGAGACCGATGACATGCCGACAAAGCTGCTAACTGAGAAGAGCTACTTGAACACGAACCAGATGGTGGCATGGAGATTGGACGCAATGAAAGGGTTGTCGCCACTGGTCTTGGGCAAGAAACGCTGACTGCCTGAGAGGGACTGCTAGACTGTATGAGATCGATTAGGCAGCAGTTAGTTGGGTTGGGTATCACCAGAGAATTAAGTTCAAGGGACAAAGGAAGAGATTTGGGTGGTTTTTGTGAGGTAGTTGAGAAAGAAAATGGGTTAAGGGAATTAAAAGGTAAAGTGATTGGACAAGGTTCAAATTTTAAACCTAGAGTTGTTGGAAATTGTGAAGATTTTGAGGAAAGTGATTTGGATTGAGAAAATTGTGCTGATTGAAAAGGCTTTAAACTAGCAAATGGAGTAAAAGAAGTTTGCAGTGTATTGGACAAGTGAAAGGTTGGAGGTTTGGAAAAATGGTGTTCTTTGAAAAAATGGTGTTCTTGAAAGGAGTAAATGAAAGAGTTAGAAGATGAAACAACGAGAGAGTCAGAAGAGTTTGAATTTTGCTGGTACTTTAGTTTCCTAGTCAGCTCTGATTCTAATTTATTGTTTTCTCTCCTCCACTATCATTCATCACCTGAAGAAAATTGCACTTAGGACTTAGGCATATTGGACAATAGAAGGATTAAAAAGGGGGGGGGGGGGGGGGGGGGGGGGGGGGGGGTGTGGGGTGGGTTGGAAGGGTGTGGGGTGGTGTTGGGGGATGTTGGTTTTAGCTCTTATATATGATTTTGGACCTTTAGGCCAAAACATATATAAGAGGGGCAATTGTTTGTGCCCAAATTTGGTAGCCTAATAAGCAGCCTAGCCTATTAATTATAAATCATAAAATTTAAGTTAAATTGATGAAAGTGGTTGGTGGGGAGTTGAATAATTGGTAGTGGATATGGAATGATGGCAGTTACTTAATGGAAATAGAAAGTTATTTCTGGCATACAAAAGGGAGATAGAGGAAAGGATGAAGGACCCAAAAAATGACAGCAAAATTAGAATTTCTCAAGCATGTCCGATCTTTCAATCAATTTTCTTTGTTCATACTTTGATTTCTCAGCATTTGCTTTTAGTTTTTTCCTTCACTTTTAATATTTTTTAGTTTCTTACTTCATTGTTAAGATTTTAATTTCCATGTTTTTGTCAATATTTTCTTTTAATATAATTTCAATTAATACAATTCAAAAACTTAGTTTCATTTCAATCTACTGTTTATAAGTCATTTAATTTTCAATTCTCATAATTTTTCAATTTTATTTATTGGCATTTGTCGAATCCAATTAAACTGTGGCTAAGAAAGTTCAGAGATCTATAATTCATTTTAAACTTAGAAATCAATAGGCGCAAGATTTTTGTTCACATACCTCACACGTATGGCACGCTCACATTTTCAAAAATTCACCAACAATTAGCTTATATTATTCATGTTCCCGAATTTCAGCTATCAATTTTAACCATTGAATTCAAATTAATTCTATTGTGAATTTGAAAAGTATTGAATTCCAATAAAGAATTTTATACATTAGATGCTTCCACAGAGCCAATAACTCACTGGTTAGCCATTAAAATAAATAAATAAATGAGGTGATTTTAGATAAATTAATGGAGTTTTTTTTTATAATAATAATTATAATGATTTAATATTCAACCGAAATAGATAACTGTACCTTATTTGCACAATCTTTTTGAATGAATTTAAATATATTTAGAGTTATATATTAGATTTAGTTATATTTTTGTAATATAGTTATTATTAATTTAATATTTTTATTTGAGTTGCTTTATTGTCAGAACATAAATTATCAGAGTCAAAATAAATCATTTAATATCATTTGGCTTGATAATATTACCTCCTCTAAATTTCTAATAAAAGATAAAAAAGAAACACGAAAATCTAAAGAAAGAAGTTGAAAAACAAGGGAAAACGAAAAAGAAACTAATGAGTATGAATATGTTATCAATGGAAAATTTTTAATTAATCTTCTTGCATATTGATTTTTTAAAATTTTTCACAAATATGCATATTATTTTGCTCGGTGCAAAGATATTAATACTCTTTTTACATTTACATATAATTTTTAGTATTTCGCATTAGATTTAGTGTATAATAGAGTTCGGAATATAATAAAGGAAATAAGAATGATGACATTAATTAGGGATCAATCCATAAAGAAAAAAATATATATAACTAATTAGCTAGAATCCTAATTATGCTAACAATAATAAATCTATGAATATATATGCTCTCTAAACGTTGAACCATAATTGTTTTATAAGAACCTTACAATTTCTTTATTAGCCAACTGTTATTCCTTATGTGAATATAAAAACCCTATCAGGTTTTGGGAATATGAGAATTATGTGAATCCTATTTAATTATGAGTATGAGAACCATGAACCTATGCGAATATGAGCCGAGGTGACTTTTTATTATTTCTTATTCATGTGTTGAAAATCTTAACGAGGATAGAAATCCTTGACAGATGTGGAAAATACATAAAATATTATACACATTGTGACCTATCAAATAGGATATAATATCCAACCCCTTAATTAGGGAGGATAAATTATCCTAGAAGTATACTCCGATCAACTTCATGTTCAAGTGAAAAAGTATGTTAATAAAAAATCTATCCTCTTATTTATGTGAAAGAGAATGCTAATTGAACTTCTATTCTTAATTCATGAGGGGAATATGCTAATGTATCTATTCCTAAATTTTCATATGGATCATTTACATTTTATAAACTTATTCATGTGTTATGATTGATATTTGAACCCTATGAGCCATATGAAACCAATCGATGAGTTATGAGACAAAGCTATCCTTATGAGCTAGCTTTGAATTATCTAGCTTCACAAGTATGATAGTATATTATTCTTTATTCATTGAGAAATCTCACTAGTTGTTATTGATGTTTTCCAAGAGATTAGTATTTATTAGCTTTGTTCCTCAAACATCCTCCTCCATTGAGAACTAATTTGATCAACATAATTTCTCCATAATTTGATATACTTGTATTTTGAGACAGTTTAGAGCTCCATGAGTATAGAGGAGGATATTCTTTTAACTAAAGTGGCAAGTACTATAGTGATGAATATGTACTATTATCATTAAGAATGCCATGAGCACATATGAGCACATGTATGTATGTGAATGATGAGTATGTGTATGTGGATGAGATGAATTATATATGTATATATGTATATATATATGTACTCAGATTCTGATCTTGGTGATGAGCATGTGTAGTTTGTTACAACAATGCCATGTTATAATAGCATAGGTTTTATAGATTTTCAGCGGCCTCACATCTACTCATACCCTAGGACTGTCACAACTCCTAAGTTTGGATGTGATAAATGTGTTTAAAAAAATGATTTGGAATTGGAGTATAATAATTGAAAAAAATTTACAATATATCATTTATTAAAAAAAAAAAAAGGGGGTTAAACAAAATGCCTTTGATGTTGACAATGTTGTTGCATTTTTTTTAAGCTATTTTTCAGGATGTTTAGGCATATATTAATGGGAAATCTTGCACTAAGTAAATGGAAATTTGTCTCAGTCTTATCTAGTTTGTGAATTTCTTGAAGCGGCTCAATGTCACTCAATAATTTTATTTGCATTCGAAATCCTATTGAACGATATTTTGTTTATCTGTTTTGTTTTGTTAAACTAGTCTTTGTTGGCACAAGAATAGATATGGATGAGAATGAAAGAAAAGAAATGATTTTATCTATTACTTAAGGATCTAGATTACAACTGCAGTTGGAGTTAAATGGTTTCTATGAGTTGAATGTTTTGGTTAATTTATTTTTTTTTTCCATATAATAATGTTTGAAATTATGTGTAGCAAAATGTGAGGAAAATGATCCGATTTAGATGGTTCTGGAATATATTTATTTATATATTTTTGTATATATCCATACACAATATAATTTATATTTCACATAAAAGAACAAATCATTAATTAAAAAAGATAAATTTAATATATAATATCTAAAAATTAAAAATGTATAATATATATATAATCCAGTCAGATTATATCATTACTCAAACTCAATTTGAATTTAAATAATAAACCCACTCTACCCCATTTGCCAAACAAGACAGGGCAGGATGGGGTGGGGCAGATAAAATTGCTATTCCTACGCTTGAGAATGGATTGAAGGAGCACCAACAAAAAAGATGATCACAGAAGATGGTGGTTTGTGAAAAATTATTTAATTTCTTTGCATTTTTTTGTTTAATTGCATTTGAGACGAATTAAAATTATTTTTCTAGAAAAATAATATTATAATATTAGAAAAAGTAATTTCAAATAATATTATAATATTAGAAAAAATAATATTATAATTATTTTGAAATTGATATTTTCGAAATATGTGAAATTTATTAAACATATCAATAGTTTTCATTCTAGGCGACAAGTAGGGTAAGGTTTCTTGTTCATTTGACAATAATATTGTTTGGCTTTTGTTAAATATTGAAACTGCAAGTTTCTAGGTTTCTTATAGATATTCATTGCTTAAGATCTTCAAGCTTCAGCGGAATGGATTTGCATGTGGCTGTGGGAGGTGGAGGGTTCTGCTCTGCTAAGTGTTTGAGCTATTGTACTTGTCAAAATAAATATAAATTCATTTGATAGGATTTACCTCTTATTTAATAAATAAATTCTATAAAAATCTATGAAATTCATTTATAAAAATATGTTTACATATTTAGTATAAATCTAATTTATTTAGAAGTTTATATTTTTAGTTGTATAAAATTAATTATACTTAATCAAATTTTACTAAAATTAAAAAAAAAAAAAAAGAATTTCAAATTCAATAAGGATGTAAAACTATTAAAACAAATAAATTATAAGTACAAATATTTAAAATAAAGTATATAGCTAATCCAAATGCAAATTAAATTTCATATAAATTTATTTTAAATATTACATAACTAAAATTTTTGAAGTGTAAAATTTATTTACAAATAATATAAGTGTCGCTGTAATAAATTTTAAAAAAATTAAATCTGTGAGAGTGCAAATTTTCATTTATATCAAATATAAAAATATGAAATTTCTTATAAATTCTTAGAAATTTTTAGAATTCATCATGAAACGTTTGATAATAAGCCTAAATTAAATAGAAAACTATATAAGCCTATAATTGACCCAAAAAAAAAAACTAAAATTTAAAATAGGGCGCGTATCCACCTAACGGTAACATTGGCAGAGTAACCGCCTTCAGCAGCCTGGTATATATTTGCTTCCCTCGCATTTGTTTCCATATATTTGCCGTTTGATTTGTTGCTTTCTACCTAAGCTACTGATTTTCTTGCTCTGCTTTTTTCCCCAGAAAATTTCAAGAATTGCGAGATCGAAAATCCAAGAATCCCTAGAATGCAGCAATTCACAGCTGCAAAAACTCCCGTGGCGGCAATGCCTCCTGGGTACAGATTCGACCCGACCGATGAGGAATTAGTGGGTCACTATCTCTACAAGAAACTCACCGGAAATCTGTTGCCGTTGGAGGAGATGATCGTGAGTGACTGTGAATTGTACGGAAAAGAAGAACCTTGGGAAATTTGGGAGAGATTTGGCGGGAGTGGGTTATACGGTAGTGAAGATCTCTTCTTCTTCACTAAACTAAAGAAGAAAAATTTGCAGAAGAAGAAAAAAGCAGAAGATAATAATAATAATGGTTCATCGAGAATTGATCGCAGTGTTGGATGTGGTGATGGTAATTGGCATAGGGAGGATTCTGGGCAAGAGTTTAAAGCTAGAGTGACGGTTGATGGTGATGGTTGGTTTAAAGAGAAGTATTGGGTACAAGCACTGAAGAAAAGGTTCAATTATAAAAATAGAAAGTCAAGCCACCATTGCTGTTGGATTTTGCACGAGTATAGTTTGCCTGATTTGAATTCTGAATTGGTGCTCTGCCGCTTGAGAAAAAATGGCTTTGTTTCCCAAGATGGGTCTGTCAAGAAGGGGAAGAGAAAGGGTGGTGAAATTGGCAATTGTGAAATAGCGAAATCTTATAATAAGCGTTTTAGGGCAAATGAAGAACAAATATCAGAGTTGAGTTGTGAAAGTGGGGTAATTTTGGCAGGTTCAGTAGTGAATTGCTCTGCCTTGAGTACTGGATTTGATCAAGTATTGGCTGATGATTGCTCTATTCCTAATCAGGTGAATGCTGTTGATTATCTTGATGATATAGAAAGACTATTGGTGGTGATGATGAATTTGAATATTTTCACTCAGAGCAGAATTTGAATTTATGGGAGTATGAGTGAATACAGTGGGAAGGTTGCCTGCAAATAGTAATACTATATAATCTTGCATTAGTTGTTGACAAAACAATTCCTATGCTGTTGTGTTTCTAAAAATTCATGTGATTGTAATTGAGGAATGATCCAATTAAAGTAATGTAATATCACCTTTTTACACAGTTTCCTGAGCTTTTAAAAACCATGAACAGCAACAATATACTCAAAGATTAGCTAGTTCCCACTTCCCGCAAGGAAAAAATAGACTAGCTAGTTCCCACTTCCCGCAATGCTGATTGTTGTTATCAGTTGGTATCAATGGCCACTGTATTAACTGTTTTCCAACCCACTTTTGCACACTGTATTAAGTGTATTCCAAGCTCTACTTCTTTCATTATATATCTATAGAGAGTTTCATAAGGTATTGAATTATTTGAGGATGCAATATTATCTGGAAATTTATGTGAAAATGACTTATAAGGTGGATTTGAAAGGGATAAGTATTTTAATTTTGAAGAATTTCAAAAGATGTGGTTGTTACTGTTAACAATGAAAGAACTGCTATATGTAATTGAAAAACTATGATTTCTATCTGAAAAATTAATTCTCTTTTATTCCCTTGTTTATTTATTATTATTATTATTATTATTTTGTAAAAGATTTGATATGAAATTTGGAGTGGTGTAGTTTTAATATGGATGGATTTAGAAATGATTATTAATTTTATAATGTTAATGTATTGAAATTTTAGTTATTTTTCATCGTTTTGAATCATTAATTATGTGGGTTTAATTTCAAATTCTCGAGATTATTGATAGAAAGGGAAAATATTATTTTTTTAGCAATAAAAAAATATTTGATTGATTGAATTACTTTTAAAAAAATAAATATTATTTTGAAGTTACAGTCAATTATATTCTAGCAAATCAAACAAAAGATAAAAACAAAAGCAAAAAATAATTGTAACGTTGATGAATAGTATATAAAATAATTAAATAAAACATATAGCAAAGCCATTATGAGTTTAAATGACAATTATAATTTTTTTTTTAGCTTTGAAATTCTTACATTAGGAGATTTTTTTGGCAATTAATAAAAGGTAAATATTTCAAAGAAAGTAAAAAATAGAATAAAGTTAAAAAATAACTACCAGAAACCATTTGAAAAATATTAATATTGCCACCCAATTCATACATATATATATATATATATATATATATATATATATATATATATATATATATATATATATATATATATATATATATATATATATATATATATATATAAATTCAGCCAGGAATTAAAAGGTTATAATTTATTACTTAATTTTATTTTTTAATCTAAAAGTCCAAATTTCAATAACTTAATAGAAAAGAAGAAAATTACTTTAAAGGCATGCATTTGAGAGTATTTAGCTATGGTGAAAATTTTTCTCAAAATTTTAACCTTAGTTTAGATAGATTCTTAGTATCTCTAATTCATTGTCCAAGGGAAAAATAAAAATAGTTGCAGATTTACAAGAGAAAAAATTAATACAATAGCAATAAAGATATTATGAACCTTTATTTATCCTAGGTAAAATTACATTAATGGTATCTGAATTTATTTATTTTTTTATTTTAGTATCTTAATGTCTTTTTGTTTTATTTGGCAATAGAGTGTATAAACTCTAATTACATTAAAAGAGAGAATGTTTCTGGCAAGTAAAATATAGATTTAGCAATGGTGACTTAGCAAAAATTGGACAATATGCTTTGAGTAAGCAAGTCACATCATAAGAAGTGATAAAAATATTAAAATAACCAAACACAAAACTTTTTCTCTTCCTTTTACTTGCAATGACCGTCATCTTTATCTTCTTCCTTCATTTTTCCTTCAAACTAAAATAATAACTATGAAAATAAAAGAAAATTTCAAGAAAAAAAAAGAAATTCAACTGAAATCTCAAAACATCAAGAACCCATAATACTAGTTTCAACTCTCAAATTAAAAACCCAAGAAGTTCAAGAACATCAAGGAAAAAAAATTTTCAAACTCAATACAGAAATCAAAACTAAAAAAAAAAAAAAGTTACAGATTGGAGAGATCTAGCAATGCAGTGAGCTTATGAATTTTAAAAAGAATTAAGAAAAACAATAAATCATGAATCTAAAGGTCTAACAATATATTTATATTTTCAATTTGACATATGTGAGGATCAAGAAGAACTAGCTAGCACATTCAAAAACGTTGATATGGAGAATTTGAAGATCCATGATTTGATTTTTTTTCAATTTTGTTGATACACTGGGCTAGAGGTGCTGTGTGATTTTGTCATTGGAATATATATTGATTTGGCTATATATTTTGCCACAATATCTTGAATGGCAGATATGGGGAATATAGCTTGAATGGCATATTTGATTCTTTGTTTTTATATCATTATATCTATGTACTATATCTATAATTAATTTCTTCTTTGATTCTAGTTAATAAATAAATCAGGGTCATGTTAATCTTTCTAGTCCATCTTATGATGTGACTTGCTAACTCAATGCACGTGGACCTAAGTTTTGCTAAGTCAACATTAAATTCTTGCTAAATATGCACTTCATCAATCTAAAGAACTCCCTTTTAATATAATTAAAGAGTTCAAACACTCGATTGAAAAAAAAAAAAGATCGCTGAGACAGCAAAATAGCAAAACTCAAAAAATTCAAATATCATTTATGTAATTCTATCATTATCCCAAATTTCATTAAATTTCAAGTTTGTGAGTTATTTTCTATACACATATAATTGGAACATATCTATTTACAATGATTATTTTACACATATATGAACTATTAGAAACACAACTTAATATACATGGAAAGAGCCTTCATGAACTTTCTTTGTTGCATTTTTTTTTAAAATGTAAATGTGAAAATTAACTAATGAATTGTTCCACAAGAATGCATCTCAAGAGTTTATAGAATATTGTCCAAAGACTCCTTACTCAGTTTATCTTTAATGAAATGGGATAAGGTAAAAAAAGCCTCTCAAGTTTGGCTGCAGGAGCATATAAGCCCCTAAATTAAATTTTAGAATAAAAATCTTGAAAAATCACTTATTTAGTCCAAAAAAACCTTCGATTGGATCAGGACGTGAATGGCATTTAACGTCGTTTAACCTTGCTAACCTAGACATAAGAAGGTCTCACTTAACAATCAGTTCAATTATAATAAATCTCTCCCATTTTCATATTGAAAATAATTTATTCTCTCTCCTTCTCTTTATTTTTTATAATCTTGCTCTTTAATCTTCTTCTATAATCCTAAGATTTCAAATTAAAAAATGATAAGGACAAACGGATGAAATCTAAAATTCATATATGGCTTCTTCCTCCTCAACAACGACATCTCAATCGGTGAGGAGAAGCAATATAGAACTCAATTACAAAGGACCACCTAAGTACTATAAATGTTGAAATAGGGGTTAAGGTGAAGGCATCTCGATGGACTTTATGGACTGATAAAAATCCTAAGCAAAGATTTTATGGTTCCCCTAATTATGAAGATGAAATAAGAAAAATTTTATTATTTTGTTTTGAGTGTTTGACATCATTTGGTGTATTTGACTGTCTTCATAACATTTGGTACTATGGATATTTGGAATTTTCTTAATTGAGTTGTGTGTAAATGATATGTGGGCAAATGATTTGTTAATTTTGGTTATTTATTATATTTATAGGTGAAGAAACTTGGGTATTTCAAATGGCATGATCCTAATGTGAGTGAAAGTGTTAACGAGTTATTAAATTAGTTGAAAGTGGAGCATAAGTTTCTTCTTGCTAAAAATAGGCATCCAAAGGCAATAAGAAGAGGGATGTTTGCAGAAGGTGAAGGTGATTTTGGCAAATGAAATTGATGAGTTATGAATTGAAGTGAGAAGGTTGAAGGCATATAATCTTTTAGAGACCAAAAGGTTGAAGTAGAAAATCAAATTTGATTACATAATTGTTTTTGTATCATGGATTGTAATGTTAATTGTGTTTGTATTATTTTAAGTTAACGGAAAATTTGTATGAGTTATTTAATTTCATATATTCTTAGTGTTTGATTTGTATGAGAATTCTATATGAAATGAAAGATGCTGACATTTTTAGTTTATGAAATTCTAATTTTATGATATTCTTAACAATAATTTAGTTGATAGATTAATTTTAATATATGATTAGGAAATAGAGGTCAATTTGAACCAAATACAGATCATTCAACAATCAGTAGGCTTGATTTGTGCATTCTATAATCCATCTCAATGATAGATCACATAAACACAATGTACTCAATTACAAATCACACAACCACAATGTATTTAATGTATAATTCCATTTAATTTCGTAAAATTTTTGTCAATGTCACAAAGCTAAAACATTGTCATTGCTAAATATCTCATTAAGCATTCCTAACATATCATGTGGATATTCATAATACTAGATTATTATAATTACAAACATAAAGCATAGCTTATAGCTCCCATTAAAAAAAAAAAAAAAAGACAGATTAAGCATGTTCAGTCTACCACCATACAAAAGAAAAAAAAAAGTATATTAGGTATTTTCAGTCTACTGTGTTTGTCTTACCCTCCTTACAACCCTCTGAGCTTGCAATTGTCTACTAGTTACTATAGGGCTCCCTCTCCATTGTAGTCCTAGAGGTTCAAATGGTAAGTCAGAAGGTGTAAGTACACTACTTGCATCTCTATTAAAGTGAATGATTTCGAAAAGGCCACTTGTAGTGCTAGCAACTCTGTTCCCTTCTCCATTTTCTTCCGTTTGGTATTGAGAACCTACTATGAACATTAGGACCATGATATGATAGGGTCATACTTCTGCAATGATATTATCACTTTATTGTCAAGATAGTCCAAATAATTGATGTATTTCAAATCAATCCAATCAATATCACACAAATTTAGATAACACATCTCGCTGAAAATAATAATAAACATGAAAATACTTACATTTATAACTGTTTCACCATAATTCACATCAACATAGCAACAAAATAAATGTGCTTGTCCTTACCTTCACCAATATTATATTCCACATCTCTATTAAAGATGACTTTACATCCAAAAGCAGCTTCTTGATTAAATTGTAACATCTCTAGGATGTTGGACTCCATACATTCACTTATTTTTTAGCAAGTTGCTTCATATCCTTAATATTTTTCATTGTCTGCAATCTAATTTCTTTAAGTATGCTCACTATAGGCTTTTATCTTGCTTCTATTATCCAAAGCTCTCTAAAATATTTCTGTCTACTATTTTTGATTTGCACCTACTACTGAAGTAGGCTCTATACGATTTAGCAAGGTTATACTTCACCAAGTCCTTTGCTAGCTTTTTAGTCACCTACAATCACCAAAAAGATATTAGACATTTAAGAACAGCAAAATGAATGAAATGTTGCATACCTCACCTAACTTTGTCAAGATATCTTTGAAATCTTCTTCAAATGTGCTCTAAGCACATATCTAGAATTCTTTATAAGTTCACCTCTCCACTTTTTGCACCAGTTAGCATAAATATGTATGATACACCATCTATGCTCAGCTTCAAGAATAATATTATTCATTGCATCTATTAGTCCCTGCAATAGACAATTATGAAAGTGTTAGCAATGATTAATACATATATAAAACTAACAAAAATAGCAATATGATGAAGTAACTTACCTTCTGCATGTCTGAGATTATAGTTAGTTGTAAATCATAAACACGTTCAAGCTCCTGTGAGAACCAACTTAAGAACCATATCCAATTATTCTTATTTTTCTTATCAATAACTGTTCAAGCTATTGACACTATTTGATCATCTGCATCATTACCCACAGTAGCTAGGATTTGGCCTTTGGTAACACCTTTCAGGAAATATCCATCTAACCAATTATAGGGTTACATCCCCTCTTTTTACAAGCTTCGAAACAAACAAAAATCCTTCTAAACACCCTATTTCCATCCTCTTTTAATGCCTTCTTGCACAACTCAATCTCACACTTAGTACTAGGATTACTTCTTTTAATGGCATTTGCATAAGCTGCTAAGTTACTAAATTCTACTTTGAAGCTCCCATCCAACTCAGTTATAATATATTTTTTAACTCTTTTACATTTGCTAAAAGAAACATTAATCCTCAAAATCCTTTTTGCATCCAGATTTATATTTTTCACCTTGTAATTTGGGTTTTTATACACTTTATCTTTGAGATACTTAGCTAAATATTTAACACTAGCACTAAGAAATGTATAATGCCTAAAATAGTTTTGTTCAAGGTTCAATGTCTTTAAAGCTAGCCCTGGATTCTTTCCATCTTTCGATATCAGCATTACAAAGGGGCAATCTACTTCATTTCTGCATCTAACTCTAATTCTATAGGGTTCATTGGGATTTAATTGCATCTTCACACCCGATGCCGCTCCATAGTTTGCTATTATTTCTTTAGCTTCCACATCATTGGCAAAAGTCATAACAAGCATAAAATGGGCCCTCCCATCAGTAACATTATACCTTACTCTCTCTTTAGGTAAGGCAATGTCTTCTACAACATCATCTTAATCACTACCATAATCAGTCTCATTTTCATTCTCATTTTCTAATTCTTCTTTTTCTTTTTCTTCTTCACTTACATATTTAGTAGGGCCAAGTGTCTATAAAAATTTAGGACTCAAACATACCATGACCAACCTTAATAGTCTCACCTTCAGTGACCCCTCCAATCTTACTTTCAAACCTATCAATCTCACCTAAACTAACCCTAACACCTTTATTTATATTTGCCTTATGGAGCTGTGTGGGTATCTCAAGACTAAAATAATCATCATTAAATAATTCAGACTGATGGGTTTCCTTACTCTCAGGTACCTCATTACACTCAATACCCTCATCACCCATATTACCCTCATTACCTTCATTAGCCTTATTATTTTATAGATCCTCATCTCTCCATTCTAATGATAATATAGGGTGTTGGAAGATGGCTTCATCTAAATCATGATCCTTATATAAGTCTATTTCAGAAATCCAACAATAGTTGTTAATTATATTTAGTATCTTCCTAATTGTAGTATCATCATGTACTAAAAAGAGCACATCATTTAATTCTCTTCCAAGTTCAAGAACAAATATATTTTTCACATTGGGCACTCTTAATTTAGTTTTATACTTGTCAAGAAGATTTCTATATGTCAAATAGTCAATGTCATAATTTTCTACTATGTCCACTAACCCAAAATAGTAACACATATTAGAAGCATATCTCAACTCACCACCATAATTAAATCTCAATCAATTATGTTAGTAGACATTTTGTAGCAAATAACAAATAGAAAAAAAAAAATTGCATTAACCTTAAGTATTAAAGTAATCAATCATGAAAGTTAAAAATCCCTAACTATGAAATATAACAAAACTCATCATACATAATTAATTCTTATTTTTTAAATGTTATTCTACCAAATAAATTTCAAAAATCAATTGTTTAATCTCACATAAATAAAAGCTCTAATTAATTAAATAAAATCCATAATCAACATATATTGTGGACCACTGTAAGGACCACTTTTCGACTTTAACAAATCAAGCTCTAAACTATTTTAAAATGATTTTATCTTCTCGATTTATGGACACATATATAATATTTCTACATTGAATTGAGCCTTAACGGCCAAGTTGGATGCAAAATTGAAGGAGGTATTAGTTATGTAAATATTTGTAATAAAAGAAATATTAAATAATATTTTTTTAATTTATATGATGGCAAAAAAATTTTCATTTAAAATTTAATTTAAATTGAGATATTCACCTGTAGTTATGTGAATATTTGTAATAAAATAATTTTTTTTACGTTGTTCATAAATATTTTCATTTTACACCTTCAAATTTTTTTAATTTTTTTAATTTATAAATTACCTTAATCCTACTAAAATTTTGAAACTTTAAAACAAAAAAAAAAAGACTCTAAATTCTGAGTCTGCCATCGATTGGAGTTTGTCCAATCTAAGTTTATATTTATACTAAGTTTATATTTATATTTCATTAATGATAGATATGATATATGACTTAAGCAACAAATTAAAATTGAAAATTAGCCTTGATAGTGAAATCATAAATAGACTTACGTGTATCTTCAATTGATAAAATTAATGACTCAATCAACTAAATTTGTAAAAGTTAAACAGTTATTAACTCAAATCAAAAGTTAAACACTAAATTGACAATCTAATATAATAAATTTAAAAATCAATTTGATTTTTCCACTTAATTAATGAGAAAATAGTTTTTCTTTCAATTTTTTACTTGGAGGATAATTGCAATATGTAATATAGTTACGTAAATATATGCAGAAAATGAATCATTATGTATATTTACTGAATAAATATAATTATAATATAAATATATATATATAAATAAAATTTAAAAATAAAATATATATTTATGTATATTAAAATAATATATATTTAATATAAAATATATATAAAAGGGTATATGGGGTGATTTCTCTAATGCTCGTCCCATTTATAAACAAAACCAATTTTACCCATCCATTATGATCAGGTTTGCGGATACCTGTCGGGTCGGGTCATAAGTAAGTGAGTCATAAAGGCTATGTAAGAGATAAATTTAATTAAAAGAAAAAAGCTAAGAGATTTTAAAATGACGCAAATCTATGCAATATTAATATTGGTCGAGTCCTACAGTTGCTGCTATGGCGCGTTTGTATATTCCATCGCTCACTAAATCACTTGCATTTATTACCAGATTTTGATCTCTTATATTTTTTTTTTTTTGCTTTATACCCAAGCTACTAGTTTTCTCTCTCTGCTTTTTCTTGAGAAAACCAGAGAAAATTTAAAGAATTGCGAGATAGAAAATCTAAGAATCCCTAGGCTGCAACAATTCACAGCTACAGAAACTCCCGTGGCGGCAATGCCTCCTGGGTACATATTCGACCCAACCGATGAGGAGTTAGTAGGTCACTGTCTCTACAAGAAACTCAGTGAAAATCTGTTGCCATGGGAGGAGATGATCGGGAGTGACTGTGAGTTGTACGGAAAAGAAGAACCTTGGGAAATTTAGGAGAGATTTGGTGGGAATGGGCTATATGGTAGTGAAGAAGAAAAATTTGCTGAAGAAAAAAAAAAAGAAAATAATGATAATGGGTCATCGAGAATTAATCGCAGTGTGGTGAGGGTAATTGGCATAGGGATGATTTTGGGCAAGCGTTTAAAGCTGTAGTGACCATTGATGGTGATGGTGGGCTTAAAGAGAAGTGTTGGGTACAAGCACTCAAGAAAAGGTTCAATTATAGAAATAGAAAGTCAAGCCACCATTCCCGTTTAAATCAAGTGTAAGAACTGCAAGTAATTCTCCATAAAATTCATGCAGAGGGGATGAACTTGAGTGAAACCTTCTAAGTAGCTACTATCATTGAGAAGCTACCCCCTCATTGGAAGGACTTCAAGAACTACCTTAAGCACAACTGACAGGAGATGAACATTAAAGAGTTGATTGTCAGGCTTCGTATTGAAAAAGACAACAAAAGCTCAAAAAAAGAGAAGAGGGGAATCACCTCTTCTGAGGCTAAGGTGAACATTGTCGAGCATGGACAAAGTTCAAAGAAGAAGAAAACCAAAGAGTCCAAGA